>CM076581.1:506071138-506485288 GCA_034641835.2 Pinus albicaulis | reverse complement strand
ATGTTAATTTTAAATTTAATTTTTCATGTTAATTATGATCTAAATTTATGTAATTTTGTTTTATTGTGCAAGAGATGTTTTTGTTGTAGTTGCACCTACTAACAATGTAGAAAATGTCAAGTTATTTGATGTGTTGCATTGAATAAAAGATGAAATTATTGGAAAACTATGATGATAATGATTTTATATTGTTGGAAATATGATGCAGAGTGTTGTCCTTGATGGCAACCCACTGAATGAAGATGAAGACATGTGACTGTTGACATGTGTTGTCCTTGATGGCAATCCACCTGATGAAGTTATGCTTGACTTAATGGACTTGGTAAACGATGTAAATCTGATGTGATATGATGTTTGTTAGCAATATGATGCTAAGTGTCTGATGTGATATGATGTTAGTTAGCAATATGATGCTAAGTGTTGTCATTGAATGGAAACTCACTTGATGAAGAAGATGGCAAATTACTTGATGAAGTTGTGCTTGATAGAATATGTTCTTGATGAAGAAAATATGATGTATCTACAGTGTGTACAGAAGGCAATGAAGAAAAGAATTCAGAATGTGCTCAAAGTATGATGAAAAGAGTATGTCTCTATGAATACGCGGATCTGTCTAAGGCAAGTCGCGTATGCACGCGGAAAAGAACGTTCCAGGTCACGTATGGGCAAAAGCACTCAAAAAGTGCAAATCCAGGGGCCCGTGGTATTGAAGACTCATGGTATTGATTTGGCTCGTGGTATTGAAGGCTCATGGTATTGCTTTGGCCCGTGGTATTGAAGGCTCATGGTATTGCTTTAACCCGTGGTATTGAAAAAGGATAAACCTATATAAGGAGAAGAAATTCATTGTGCAAATCATGGGTGTGGTGCAAGATGTCTGAGCTTGAATGAATACTTCTCTGAAGTAGATTTGAATGGGAAGGGTTACACTTGAAGATAAATCTGAATGTATGATGCACCAATGATGAAGAAGGGGTTCTAGATCTGAAATGCACTTGTATCTACTAGATCTGCTTATGGAAGGTCTAGATCTGTGATGAGGCGAACATCTAGGCGAGCATCTGTCTGAAGTAAAAGGGTAAATCTGAATTGAACATCTGATCTGATGAACTATGCTGCTCTGTAATGATTGAAGATCTATACGCTACTTCGCCGTGGAGGAAGCGCGTATATACGCGGCTTCTCTGAAGTAAAAGCGCGTATGCGCAATGAAATATACACTGAGGTATACGCTGGTTTGTGTGGACGGAAGCGCGTATATACGCGACATCAGTGAAGGGAAAGCGCGTATGCAAACTAGGGCTTGCTGAAGCAAGGGGTATGAGATATCTGATCTATTCTGCTGTGTTTCTGCTAACTGATCTGTGTTGATATGTATCTGTTGGTGACGTATGTTTGTGCTTAAAAGTATGGAAAGGGTCCAGTATGAAAATATGATGAAATGTGGCCTGCAAATTGTGTTCTATTGAAGTTGGTTGGATCCAGTGTGAAAATTGATGAAACGTGGTCCAAGGTGGTGCTGAAGGTTGTAGCCTTCAGTCAGGGGGTTGTAGCTCCCTTCCAGGTGAGGCCGGTAAACGAGATCAGGGGGTCGTAGCTCCCTTCCAGGAGAGGCTGGTAAACGAGTCAGGGGGTCGTAGCTCCCTTCCAGGAGAGGCTGGTAAACGAGCGCAGGTGGGTGCCTGCGTGCTGGTCAAGTCTGCGCCAGCACATATGTTGTAAGATGTTTTCTCTATAATAAAATATCGAAGGCTGAGCAACTGCAGCGGTGGTTTTCTCCCGATTTGGGTTTCCACCTAAAAATCCTGGTGTTCATGTGTGATGCTTTGTGTGATGGTTTATTCTGTTCTTACTGCACATGTTTCCTGTTTATTAAACATCTGATGAATGAATGATGGAATAATAGAAGTGAAGATTTAATGACATATCTAGATCTCTATGTATACGCTAGTTTCATAAAGGGGATCCGCGTATATACGCTAGTTTACTGAAGGAAAGTAGCGTATGGGTTTTAAGGAATGAAAAAGTAAAAAGATTTGATTATGCAGTAAATACTGATTCACCCCCCCCTCTCAGTATTTTTCCCAACAATTGGTATCAAAGCGTGGTCCTTCTGCAGAAGCTTGATCGCTTGAAGGAGATCCGTCGCAATGGGAAGTCAAGAAGGAGTGATGTCTATAAAGCCACCTCTATTCAATGGAAGCAATCTGATATTCTGGAAGGTACGAACAAAAGCGTATCTGCAAAGTCTTGGTGCAGATGTATGGGCAATCATGCAAGAAGGTTATCAATACCCGACAAATATTCCTACTGATGCAGCTGAAAGAAAGAAGTATGAAATTAATGCCAAAGCAGTGAATGTCTTATTGGGAAGCATGTCTGAATCAGAATTTGCTAAAGTGATGTAGCTACATTCAGCAAAAGAAATATGGGACAAAATCATTCTAAGCTATGAAGGAGACACAAAGGTAAAAAATGCAAAACTCCAAACTCTTAGAATTGAATATGAAAATTTGAAGATGCATAGTGATGAAAGTGTTGCCAGTTTCTTTCTTCGCCTAGATGATATTGTAAATCGGATGAGAAATTTGGGTGAAACCATAACCGTGTTGGGAAAAATACCGAGAGGGGGGGGGTGAATCAGTATTTACTGCATAATCAAATCCTTTTACTTTTCATTCCTTAAAAAAAACCCATACGCTACTTTACTTCAGTAAACCAGCGTATATACGCGGATCCCCTTTATGAAACTAGCGTATACACAGAGATTTAGATATGTCATTAAATCTTCACTTAAATCATTCCATCATGTATTCTTCAGATATTCAATAAGCAGTAAACAGGTGCAGTAAGAACATAATAAACCATCACACAAAGCATCACACATGAACACCAGGATTTTTAGGTGGAAACCCAAATCGAGAGAAAACCACCGCTGCAGTTGCTCAGCCTTCAATATTTTATTATAGAGAAAACATCTTACAACATATGTGCTGGCGCAGACTTGACCAGCACGCAGGCACCCACCTGCGCTCGTTTACCAGCCTCTCCTGGAAGGGAGCTACGACCCCCTGACTCGTTTACCAGCCTCTCCTGGAAGGGAGCTACTACCCCCTGATCTCGTTTACCAGCCTCACCTGGAAGGGAGCTACAACCCCCTGACTGAAGGCTACAACCTTAAGCACCACCTTGGACCACGTTTCATCATTTTCACACTGGATCCAACCACTTCAATAGAACACAACTTGCAGACCGCAATTCATCATATTTCCAGACGGAACCCTTTCCATATTTTTAAGCACGAACATACATCATCACCAGATACATATCAACACAGATCAGATAGCAGAAACACAGCAGAACAGATCAGATATTTCATACCCCTTGCTTCAGCAAGCCCTAGTTTGCATACGCGCTTTCCCTTCACTGATGTCGCGTGTATACGCGCTTCCGTCCATACAAAACAGCGTATAACTCAGTGTATATTTTATTGCGCATACGCGCTTTCTCTTCGCTGAAGCTGCGTATATACGCGCTTCCTCCGCGTTGAAGTAGCGTATAGATCTTCAATTAATATAGAGCAGGATACTTCTTCAGATCAGATATTTAGTTCAGATTTACCCTTTCACTTCAAACAGATGTTCGCCAAGATTTTCGCCTCATCATAGATCTAAGCCTTCCATAAGCAGATCTAGTAGATACATTTCAGATCTAGATCCCTTTCTTCATCATTGGTGCATCATCCAATCAGATTTATCTTCAAGTGTAACCCTTCCATTCAGATCTACTTCAGAGAGAAGTATTCATTCAAGCTCAGACATCTTGCACCCACACTCTATCTTTGCACAATGAATTTCTTCTCCTTTTATATGATTACCCTTTGTCAATACCATGAGCCCCTTTTTCAATACCATGGACCAAAACAATACCATAAGCCCAAAACTACTTGGACGGGGTCAATTAGGCGGATCATTACCCAATACAATGGATTAATACCATGGTGGTTACCCTTGGGTTTTCACTTTTGAGCGCTTTTGCCCATACGCGACTTGAAACGTTATTTTCCGCGTGGATACGCGACTTCACCTAGGCCAATCCGCGTATACCAAGAGACATACTCTTTTTCAACATAGATTTAGCACTTGCTGACTTCTTTTCTTCACTGCCTTCTGTACACACTGCTGATACATCAAATTTACTTCATCAAGAACATATTCTATCAATCACAACTTCATCAAATGAGTTGTCATTCAATGACAACACTTAGCATCATCTTGCTAACTAGCATCATATCACATCAGATTTACATCGATTACCAAGACCATCAAGTCAAGCATAACTTCATCAGGTGTATTGCCATCAAGGACAACACATGTCAACTGTCACATGTCTTCATCTTCATTCAATGGGTTGCCATCAAGGACAACACTCTGCATCATATTTCCAACAATCTCCCCCTTTGGACTTGATGGCAACTATGATGGTGTTTGGTTACTACAACAGATAGTTTAGGTACCATATCACTCTCCCAAATATGTCACTCTCCCAAATATTTGACATCATTATCTTCTCTTCATTAAAACACCATGTCACTCTCCCCCTTTGACATCAAGGGCAAAGGGCGGATCAAAACCCAACACTCTCCTCCTTTTCTCCTCATGTGGAAGAAACATTCTGCAGATCTGAAATGTGCTGAAGTGGCCAAAACTCCCCCTGAGTTCATGCTGAATCTTCAAACATATTTGTCAAAGAAGTACATGACTCTATGAACTTCCTATCACCAAAGACTCATACTTACATCAATTATCCATCAAAGTGGATTTACATATGAGACTCAACTACCCAACCAAGTGGGTTTACAAATTTGACTCAACTACCCAACCAAGTGGGTTTACAAAATTGACAAGTCCTTACATGACTGAATATTACAATTTTACAACATGGGTCTCCACCAGACCTTTTCATACAATACAAATATGACTTTTTTTTTTTCATAACCAATACCAAAAGGTCCTCAAGAAAGAGAACATATTTCAAAAACCATCATAATACCAACACTGCATTACACTCAGCAAAGCTAATGCTCCCCCTGAATCTGTGCAACCAAGCAATCTTTCCAAAGACTAAGGCTCCCCCTTAGTTTGTGCATCCTGAAAACTTCCACCAACAAAACATCAAGGCATCTTCATCAAAACATTGGAAACATAATTATGAGAACTGGAACACTGTCAGAGATACCAAACAGTATCAGAGATACCAAACAACACTGCAGCTGTGCTGAAGAATGCTGAACCAACCAAAAAAATTGTCAGCAACCAAACATACGCGGTTTTATTTGCATGAACTTGCGTACATACGCGACCGTGTTTCAAGAAACCCGCGTATCCCAAGACATCTTCTAAATTTCAACCAGATTTGTTCTTTTGACTGGCAGAGACCACTCCCAGCTTCTGTCTTAGATACTCGAACGCTTCCCTGGGCAGAAGTTTGGTAAAGATATCAGCAGCTTGTTCTTTGGAGGTAACATACTCCAACTTCACTTTTTGCTCAAGCACTTGTTCACGTAGGAAATGATATTTGATGGGAATGTGCTTGGTTTTCGAATGCATAACAGGATTCTTTGAAATACTGATGGCACTTGTATTATCACACATAATGGAGATATGAGTTGTACATTTGATTTGAAAATCTTGCAAGGTTTGCATCATCCATAGGAGTTGAGTGCAACAAGATGCGGCAGCTACATACTCTGCTTCAGCTGTTGATAAGGCAATAGAATTTTGCTTCTTGCTGAACCAAGATACTAACCGGGGCCCCATGTAAAACGCACCACCACTAGTGCTTTTCCGATCATCAACACTTCCACCCCAATCTGCATCAGTGTAAGCATGAAGAGTAAGATCAGCATTCTTCGGATACCATAGACCAAAGTCTTGAGTTCCTTGTAGATATTTGAAAATTCTTTTCACAGCCCGAAGGTGAGACTCTTTTGGATTGGCTTGGAATCGTCCAACAATCCCAACTGCATGCATAATGTCTGGTCTAGTCCCAGTGAGATAAAGTAGACTTCCTATCATTGATCTGTAATCTGGTTGATTCACCGTGGGAGAATCATCATGAGAGCTGAGATTGCATCCGGTTATCATTGGAGTGCTTACAGGTTTGCATTCTTCCATGCCATACTTCTTCAGAATTTGCTTAAGATATTTTTCTTGTGATAGAAATATACCATTTGTAGATTGATGCACTTGCAAGCCAAGAAAGAAAGTTAGTTCCCCAAGCAAAGACATTTCAAATTCTTGCTGCATGACAGAAGCAAATTTCCGACTCATAGATTCTTCGCTACTCCCAAAAATGATATCATCAACATATACAACAACAATCAATAGTTTATCATTTTCAATTTTTGTGTATAAGTTGCTATCAGCAGACCCCTTTGAAAATCCTTGTTGATGAAGATATTTGTCAAGACGATAGTACCAAGCCCTTGGAGCTTGTTTGAGACCATATAGAGCCTTTTTAAGTCTACAAACAAGATTTGCATCATTTCCTAAAATGAATCCTTCCGGTTTTTCTATATATACTTCTTCTTCTAGATCACCGTTAAGAAAAACAGATTTAACATCCATTTGATAAACTTTGATTTGTTGATAACTTGAAAAAGCAAGGAACATTCTGATGGCTTCAAGTCTAGCTACAGGAGCAAAAGTTTCTTCAAAGTCTATACCTTCTTGTTGAGTATACCCTTTACAAACCAGTCTAGCTTTGTTTCTTACAACATCCCCATTCTCATCTAACTTGTTCTTGAAAATCCATTTAGTTCCAATGACATTTTTATCATGAGGCCTTGGAACCAAATCCCAAGTGTCATTCTTCTCAATTTGAACAAGTTCTTCATCCATGGATTGCCTCCAACATTCATATTTGCTAGCTTCATTGACATTGTGTGGTTCAATTGTGGATAGAAGTGCCAAATGATTAGAAGATCCCATAAGAGTTCTCCTTGTTCGTACACCAGATTCCTTGTCACCCAAAATTTGAGTTTCAGGATGATTCTTTTGAACATATCTAGATGGAGCTTTTTCAGATAGATCATCTTCAGGTTCTTCATTGGATCCACTGTCTATATCATTGCTATCTGATGTAGAAGGCCATATGTCACCATCATCTTCATTTGCGGTTTGTTTTTCTTCTTTAGGAGCTGCAGGAGACTCATCAATAACAACATCAATACATTCAACAACTTTTCGAAGCCTTTTATTGTAACATGTGAAAGCTTTGCTTGACGAAGAGTAACCAAGAAATATCCCTTCATCTGATCTAGGTTCAAACTTGCCAAGTTTTTCATCATTATTTTTGATAAAGCATTTACTTCCAAAAACCTTAAAATGCTTCACAATGGGAGAATTGCCATACCAGAGTTCATATGGAGTTTTGTCACTATTTACCCGAACATGAGCTTTATTGAGAATGTTAACTGCTGTATGTGCTGCTTCACTCCAGAACATGTCAGGAACATCTGAATCAGAAAGCATAGCTCTAGCCATTTGAACAATTATTCTATTCATTCTTTCTGCTACACCATTTTGTTGCGGAGTGCCTGCTACAGAGAACTGTCGTTTAATGCCATGTTGTTCACAAAATTCAAAGAATTCATTTGATGAATATTCTCCTCCTCGATCAGATCTAAGACACTTGATTTTTATATCTAATTCATTTTCTGCCAATGCTTTGAAGTTCTGGAATTTTTCAAGTGCTTGATCTTTGTGTTTAATGAACCCGATCCAACACATTCTAGAGCAGTCATCAATAAATAAGATATAGTATTCTTCCCCACGTAATGACTTTTTCCTCATAGGTCCACAGATATCAGTGTGAATGAGTTCAAGAGGCTTACTTGATGATCCTTCTTTGGCATTAAATCGTACTCTGGTCTGCTTACCAAATTGACAAGATTTGCATATGGTACTTTCCGGAAGATTGACCTTGGGAAGATCACGAATAGCTTGAAGTCTGCTTGCTTTGTTGATTTGAGAGAAACTCAGATGCCCCAGCCTTCTATGCCATAGCCAATTTTCTGAAGACTTGCTTAAGTAACATTGATCTATGCCATTTAGAATATACAGGTTGCTTGGATTTCTTTTTCCTTTTATAATGATTTTACCTGTGTCAAGATCACGAACCACACATTCTTTGGAACTGAAGACCACTTCTGCTCCTTGATCACACATTTGACTTACACTTAACAGGTTATGCCTTAATCCATCCACATACATGACATCTTTAGCCTTCACTTTTTCTTTTAGAAATACTGACCCTTTTCCTTTAATCACAGCAGGAGTATCATTTCAAAATGTAACTTTCTTTTCCTTTTCTAGAGCATTATAAGTATGAAGTTTGCTTTTGTCACCTGTCATGTGTCTTGAGCACCCACTATCAATGTACCATTGATTTTCTTCACCTTCTGCAAATAATGCTATCCCACAATTTTCAACTGGCGGTTCTTTCTTTTTCCACACTTTAGAGCTTGAGGGAACATGTTCTTTTGGCTGGATCTTGTTCCTGCATTCAGATTCTTCATGGTCAAAGTTATTACAATAAGTACATTCAACTTCACTTTGAAGAGAAGAAAAATTGTTATAGGTATTCTTCTTTGGTTCAGTATCCAACCTTTTCTTTCTTGCTTCTCTTGTCATGATGGTTTTATATGCAACACATTGAATAGCTTTATGACCAAAATTGTGACAAGTGAAGCATTGCCCATTGAAGTAGAAATTTCTGCGATCATGGAATCTTCTATTTGAATTTACCTGTTGGTTGTAGTGTCTTTGAAAGCTATCCCTGTTAGTGTTCCTTGAATTGAGATGGTCCTGCTTTTCCTGTAGAGATCCTTTATTCCCTTGCTGAGTGGCTGAATGATGTAAACCACCTGTAACTGCTTTTAGATAGTTTGGTGCTGAAGTTTGAGAAGATTCTCCGGTATATCCAAGACCTGTCTTTATAAGAGGAGAACGTTGTACCTTGATCTCATCTAAGGTTTCAGATCCTTTAGCAAATCTAAGATTCAAGGTTTTTGCTTTCTCAACTTCTTTTCTTTGACTTACCACTTCACATTCTAGTTTTTCAATATGTTTCTTTGCTTCTTCAAGCTGCTTTTCAATGGTCTCTCTGATTATCTTTTGTTCTTCTAAGAGAATTTTGTAATCTTCTAAGTGTAGTTTGAGTTGATTATTTTCTTCAAGAAAATCGTTTTCCTCTAGAGCATCCATAAAAGTATCCTTTTCTTCTTTTTGTTCAAATGCCATGAGAAGTCTAAGATCTTCTTCACAATCTTCCTCACTATTAGATGACCCATCACTATCTTCATTAGTATAGTAACTTTTCTTAGAGCTAGATCGGTTCTTATTCCTTCTTACCACTTCTTTTCCTTTATAAGGACATTTTGCAGCATAATGACCAACTTTTCCACACTCAAAACATTTGAAGGGAAGCTTACCTTTGAATCTTCCAGTACCTAGTTGGAGCTTTCTCACGAAATTCGCTTCTTCTTCATCGGATATATAGCTGGATTCTTTGACAATTTCCTTTTCCTTTCCTTTTGTAGATGCCTTAAAAGCAACTTCTCTTATTTGAGAAGGACCTCCTTGTCTCATTTCAAAAGCAGTCAGAGTACCATGTAATTGAACAATAGTAAGTGATTGCAGATCTTGCCTTTCTTCAATAGCTGAAACTTTAGAGTCAAATTTTGAAGTCAAGTATCTTAAGACCTTTTCCACCAGAGTAGTATCAGTTATGGTTTCACCCAAATTTCTCATTCGATTTACAATATCATCCAGACGAAGAAAGAAACTGGCAACACTCTCATCACTATGCATCTTCATATTTTCATATTCAATTCTAAGAGTTTGAAGTTTTTCACTTTTTACCTTTGTGTCTCCTTCATAGCTCAGAATGATTTTGTCCCATATTTCTTTTGCTGAATGTAGCTGCATCACTTTAGCAAATTCTGATTCAGACATGCTTCCTAACAAGACATTCACTGCTTTGGCATTGATTTCATACTTCTTCCTTTCTGTTGCATCGGTAGGAATACTTGCTGGGTATTGATAACCTTCTTCCACGATTGCCCATACATCTGCACCAAGACTTTGCAGATATGCTTTTGTACGTACCTTCCAGAATATCAGATTGCTTCCATTGAATAGAGGTGGCTTTATAGACATTACTCCTTCTTGACTTCCCATTACGACGGATCTCCTTCAAGCGATCAAGCTTCTGCAGAAGGACCCGCTCTGATACCAATTGTTGGGAAAAATACTGAGAGGGGGGGGTGAATCAGTATTTACTGCATATTCAAAAAATTTTACTTTTTCATTTCTTTAAAACCCATACGCTACTTTGCTGAAGCCAACTACCGTATACATGCGGATATCCTTCATAAAACTCGCGTATACACAGAGATCTAATTATGCCATTAGTTCTTCACTTATATCATTCCATCATTCATTCATTAGATGTTCTATAGACAGTAAACATGTGCAGTAAGAACAGAATAAACCATCACACAAAGCATCACACATGAACACCGGGATTTTTAGGTGGAAACCCAAGTCGGGAGAAAACCACCGCTGCAGTTGCTCA
This sequence comes from Pinus albicaulis, assembly GCA_034641835.2. Classification (NCBI taxonomy): domain Eukaryota; kingdom Viridiplantae; phylum Streptophyta; class Pinopsida; order Pinales; family Pinaceae; genus Pinus; species Pinus albicaulis. The sequence continues at coordinate 506,474,647 of CM076581.1, read as the reverse complement.
GCCTTCAATATTTTATTATAGAGAAAACATATTACAACATATGTGCTGGCGCAGACTTGACCAGCACGCAGGCACCCACCTGCGCTCGTTTACCAGCCTCTCCTGGAAGGGAGCTCCAACCCCCTGACTCGTTTACCGGCCTCTCCTGGAAGGGAGCTACGACCCCCCGATCTCGTTTACCAGCCTCACCTGGAAGGGAGCTACAACCCCCTGACTGAAGGCTACAACCTTTAGCACCACCTTGGACCACGTTTCATCAATTTTCACACTGGATCCAACAACTTCAATAGAACAATACTTGTAGGCCCCGTTTCATCATATTTCCAGACTGAACCCTTTCCATACTTTTAAGCACAAACATATATCACCCACAGATACTTATCAACACAGATCAGATAGCAGAAACACAGCAGAACAGATCAGATATTTCATACCCTTTGCTTTAGCAAACCCTAGTTTGCACACGCGCTTTTACCTCACTGATGTCGCGTATATACGCGCTTCCGTCCACACTAACCAGCGTATACCTCTGTATGTATTTTATTGCGCATACGCGCTTCCACTTCATCGAAGCCGCGTATATACGCGCTTCCTCTGTGGCGAAGTAGCGTATAGATCTTCAATCATTATAGAGCAGCATACTTCTTCAGATTAGATGTTCAGTTCAGATTTACCCTTTCACTTCAGACAGATGTTCGCCTCAATTTAGATCTAAGTCTTCCATCAGCAGATCTAGTAGATACAAGTGCAATTCAGATCTAGATCCCCTTCTTCATCATTGGTGCATCATACATTCAGATTTATCATTCAAGTGTAACCCTTTCCATTCAGATATACTTCAGAGAGAAGTATTCATTCAAGTTCAGACATCTTGCACCCACACTTGTGTTTTTCACAATGAATTTCATCTCTTTATATAGGTTTATCCTTTTTCAATACCATGAGCCCCTTTCAATACCATGAGCCCAAAACTACATTACTTCCGATGGTATTCCTGGACGGGGTCAATTAGGCGGATCATTACCCAATACAATGGGTCAATACCATGATGATTACCCCTGGTTTTGCACTTTTAGAGCGCTTTTGCCCATACGCGACTTGGAACGTTCTTTTCCGCGTGCATACGCGACTTCCCTTAGACAGAGCCGCGTATACCTAGAGACATACTCTTTTCATCAAGACTGAGCACATGCTGACTTCTTTTCTTCACTGCCTTCTGTACACACTGTAGATACATCATATTTAGCTCATCAAGAACATATTCTAGCAAGCACAACTTCATCAAGTAAGTTGTCATCATCTTCAACAAGTGGGTTGCCTTTCAAGGACAACTCTTAGCATCATATCACATCAGATTTACATCATTCACCAAGTCCATCAAGTCAAGAATAACTTCATCAGGTGGATTGCCATCAAGGACAACACATGTCAACAGTCGCATGTCTTCATCTTTACTCAGTGGGTTGCCATCAAGGAGAACACTCTGCATCATATTGCCAACAGAAGTTTCTCAAACAAGTGTAAGAAATCAACCATGACATGATGGAAGCTTTTGGAACTAGGTAATAGTAATGATAAAATAACTTAGCATTCTCGCAATATCTTACAACAATAATTATTTTAAGATGATTATAATACTATGTAATATTTAATTATTAATTATTAATTCATGTTATTATTAATAATTCATTATTAATTATCAATTATTTATTAATTTGAAATTAATAATTAATTATTTATTCATATTGTTATTATAAATTAATTATTATTAATTAATAATAAAACTTATCATTATCATTAATATTATTAATAAATATTGTTATTATTATTATTAATTATTACTTAATAATAATTAATTATTAACAATGGGTAATTTATAAACCATGGTTGAACATGATTAACCATGGTTGACCACGATTGATTTTATAAATCACGGTTGACCATCATTAAATAATATTAAACCCAATGGACTAATATTATAAACCCAAGGTATATTAATATTTTCAAATCGACACAATCTTTGTCATAATGCGTGTATGGACCATGGGTGACCATGGTTGATTCTCATATTGAGACAATATTTTTCACAATGTGACATTGGACCATGGTTGACCATGATTGAAGTTATAAAACATGGTTGACCATGATATGTATTATAAACACAAGGGAATAATAAACCCTAGGGATTAATACTAAAATCCCACGATATGATAAGCCTAACGAACTAATATTAAAACCTAGGAATATGCACCCTTAGATTAATAAACCCAAGGGATTATTATTATAAACCAAATGGAATAATAAACCCAGGGGATAAAAATTATAAACCCAAGGTATAAAAACCCTAAGATAAACATTATAAACTCTAAAATAGACATGATTGACCATGGTTGACCATGGTGGACTTCGATATTGAGACAATACTTGTCACAATTGCAACATTGGACCATGGTTGATAATGCTTGAGTATGGTTTATTTTCATATCGAGACAATGTTTTTCACAATGTGACGTTGAACAATGGTTGACCAAGGTTGATTTTGATATTAATACAATCAATGTCACAATGTGACATTCGACCATGGTTGACCATGATTGATATTATAAACCTAAAGGAATAATAAACCCAAGGGATTGATATTATAAACCCAAGGGATTAATACTAAAACCCCAATGGATTATGAACCCAAGGGAATAATATTAAACCTAAGGGACTAATATTATAAACCCAAGGTATACAAACCCTACGATAAATACTAAAAAAAAAAAAAAAAAAAAACATGGTTGAACATGTTTTACCATGGTTGATTTTCATCTTGAGACAATCCATGTCACAATGTGATGTTGGACCATGGTTTACCATGCTTAACTATGGTTGATTTTCATAATACGACAATCTTTGTCACAATGTGACATTTGAACATGGTTGACCATGATTCACCATGGATGAGAATGTTTGATTTTATAAAACGTGGTTGAACATGGTTTACCAAGGTTGAACATGATTGAATATGGTTGATAATGATTGACCATGATGATCTTATTGCAACAATATTTGTCATAATCGGTGTTGGACCATTGTTGAAACAATGATTTATTTTCTTATTGAGACAAGATTTTTCACAATGTGAGGTAGGAGCAAGGCTCACCATGATTAACAATGTTTGACCACGATTGATTTTATAAAATACAGTTTACCATCATTGAATTTATAAAACATGGTTGACCATGATCGATATTATAAACAGAAGTAAAAAAATACCTAGGGATCTATATTATAAACCTAATGGAATAATATTAAACCCTAGGAATATGAACCCTTAGATTAATAAACCCAAGGGGTAAAAATTATAAAATCAAGGTATATAATCCCTAAGATTAATATTATAAATCCTAAAATAAACATTATTGACCATGGTTGACCATGGTTGATTTTCATATTGAGACAATCCTTGCCATAGTGCAATTTTGGACCATGGCTGACCGTGCTTGACCATGGTTGATTTTCATATCGATACAGTCTTTGTCACAATGTGACATTCAACCATGGTTGACAATATTTGGATATGATTGACCATGGTTGACCATGATTGATATTATAAAACTAAGGGAATAATAAACGCAAGTGACTAATATTATAAACTCAAGGGAATAATAAAATGAAGGGATTAATAATATTTTTTTTGAAAATGGCATGAAGAAAGATTCTAATTTAATTTTCCCTTCAATTAAATTAGAAGAAAAATCCAAATTCGACATATCATGATAATTTGTACGAGTTAACTTAGTTAGTTTGGCTTAGTTGGTTCAATTAATTCGATTTGAGGGTCTAACTTGAGTCATGTAGAGTGTATCCTAATTTTTAGGATCCCTCGTTGAGTTTATTTTTAGATGTAATTAATTAATTTAGTTTATCTAAGTTAAATTCAGTTTAACTTGTTCAAACTATTGGATGAACTAGTGGGAGGTCAACTAGTGGGGTTTATACTTCATGATCAACCATTTAACTGATAAATCAACCATAAATAACTCATGCATGTGTGATATGAGAGTTACCCAATTGAGATTAGAGTTCAAGGTTTGTGTACTTTTAGTCGTATAATCATCCAAATTGTATAGGTGGTGCATGCGGCTAGAGGAAGTCCTATGATGTATTGTGCAATTCCAATTGAGGATTACCATGATTAATATGGGGCTAATTCTGAGGGGAACAACACAAGGAAATAATAACTTGGGAAAGAAGAAAATTTATTAAGTATTGGCCTAGGCTTTTCTAGGTATCTATTAGACGGATAAAGATATTGCAGAGGTTGCTCGGGCTTGAGAAAAGCATTGTAATATTATCATATTTTTAGACTAATGCAATATATAGATAATTAGGTTTTTAGTTGTATTTTTCCCCATGAGATCATTTTGTAATGTGTTGATTGAATTCTTTCTCTTGTATGCTTCATGATTTTGCGATCATTTATTATTTGTGCAATTGGAAGAGTAGATTCAAGTCTATTGTTTTAGAAAATTACATTTAGTAGTGATCCAGGTGGATATTGGTGGTCACCCACCTATTCCACTTGGACCCCAACCATTGTTTCTTTCATTTTTTTTAGTTTCCTTAATTGTAGCACAATTTACTATTTTGGGAATTTCTCGAGTCCTGAACTTCCGAAGTCATTTTGAGGCCCTAAATGATGTTTTTTTGGAAAATCAAGGAAATCATTAGTTTTAGTTGTTGTTTTCCACTCGAAAGTTTTAGTCCTGGGATATATATTTCTAGCGAGGTATTTTGTGTGTCAAACAAAGATCGTATGCCAGTGTTACAACCCTGGGAAGTTGATGCACTGATATACCCAAACATGGCCCATAGTTTTGGCGCTTCATCTCCTAAGGTTAGGTTTTTGGATGTTTAGGGTTTTTCATTGTTTCTCCATAATAACTAGGCCTTCGAGCCTCATTCTAACACAATTCAAAGGCATGTATCTGCCACATCTCTTCTCGGAGATAATCTACCATCGCTCGAGCTACTTTATTTCCACTATGTCTGTAAGCATATTTCACTTCTTTGATATTAATGAAATGAAGTGTTATTGTTGTTGTATCTCTATATGTATGGTTATATTTGTATTATTTTTCATTCATGTCTAATTTTAGATCAGTGGTATCAGAGTGGTCTTCTCTTTCTCTTTTTTTATTTGCATGTACCCAACAAGGTCACGGTATAAGGAGTTAGGGATCGAACTAGTTGACCCTTTACAAGACCATCTTCGCAAACCCCGACGATCTCCCGTGGCGGAATAAAAGAAAGACGAGAGAGTGGGAGATTTTTTCAAAATATTTCTCGAAGAATCCCTTGAGCGACATAGGAACACGATGATGGAAAACTTATGCCATGTCTTTCGACGAATGCCCATAGGTGAAGCATCTTCATCTAGCAGTCACTCAGGAGATGCTACTTCCGTCAATGTACAATTCAACTTTGACATTCCCATATTTGAAGGATAGATAGACAAAAACACCATAGATATATGGTTAAAAATGTTGGAAGGGTATTTTTCAGTTCATGATTTTCCCACTAGGGAAAATATTAATTTTTCACTCCTCAAAGCCGCCCCCCATGTCAAGGACTAGTGGGGAAACTACTATGAACAAAGGGAAGAGAGAAAACCCTCATTGTTTTCAACAAAAATCACTTGGAATTCTTTCTAATATTCCATCAAGAAATAATATTACCCCGTGGGGAGCTATGAGGACAGGTACATATAATGTACTACGATGTAGTAGCAAAGGGATCAAGATGTACACGATATGATGAATCTATTCCATACCCCACACACAAAGTTGGGTATAAAATATTCAAAGAAATGTCTAGTTCTTAAGTAGAAAACGTGTTTGCATAGATAAATTCAGGAGGAAATGGAGTTCCTCGACATCTCCTCACATGGTACAGCATAGTGATATGCTGCCAAGATCGAGAAAAAAATAAGCAAAAGAAGTGAGACTTTGGATCTATGAATATGAAGAAAGGTAAAGGCGCCACCAAATTATAGAAGAAAGGAAAAATCCAAGGCAGGGTAACCTAGGACAACCCGCCGAAGCCGAAAGAAAAGAAAAACACCACAAAGAGAAAGAAGGATAAGAGAAAGTGGTGTGATTTCCTTAAGAGCCCCACTCACAACACAAGTGAGTGTCAGGCCAAGCAATTAATGGTGACCAAACTAAAGGCTTGTGAGTCAAATGCATGTTGAGTGAGAACCCGACAAGGGGAATGACAAAGGGAAGTAGATTATTGAGGTAGAGCCGATTCCCACCATTTCCACCACTAAGATCTAGAAGGATGAGCCTTAACATCCAGAGGAGCGGAAGTGCCTCTTTCACTCCCAAATGTGGGTGAAGGGTTCTCCATTGCAGTTCATTGTCGACAGCAGAAGCCAAAAGGACCCCATTTCAGTAGAGGTACCTACAAACCTCAACGCACTCGCAGTCATACACCATCAAGTGGCTTCACCATGGATGAGATCTTTGTGTCACCCAGCAGTGTCGTCTTCCCTACAACATCAAGCCCTTCATGAGTGAGATATTGTGTGATGTTGTTCCTCTTGAAGCTTTTGATGTATTATTAGGCTAACCATATTTTTGGAAGTTACATGTTGTGTATGATTATAGGTCTCGCACTGTTATTAATACTTTGGGCAATAAGTTGTACATGATACCGGAGGTGGCACTACCTAATGCCATCTCTTTGATCATTGTGAAGAAATGTAGCAATGTCATTTTCGAGACCAAGAAATCTTTTTTCCTTGTGATTCACCCTCAGCGTAAGAATAATATTGTGGCCATAACCTCCAGACAAGTATTTTTCGCACGACAACAGTAGATTTACAAGGCCGTAGAGGAGTACGGAGACATTTTCACCTCACCCACAGGGGTACCTCTACACTTTCAGGTCAAGAAACCCATTGATTTGACCCCAGGTGTGATGGTTCCCAATGGATAGATCTATCGATGCTCTGTTCTAGAGAACGATGAAATCAAGAGGAAGATTTAGGATTTGTTGCATAAAGGTCACATCAGGCCAAGTTCATCACCTTTTCGGAGCCCGACCGTGTTGGTACAAAAGGAGGATGGGATCTGGAGACTCTATATTGACCATCGGTTGCTGAACAAGATCATTGTCCAGAATAGGTATCCAATCCCACAGATTGATGACCTTTTGGACCAGATCAAGGGAACCAAATATTTTAGCAATATTGACTTGAAGTTTGGGTGTCACCATGTACCAATCGAACCCTTTGATGTGCAAAAGACTACCTTCAAATCAGAGGAAATTTTTGAATGGTTGGTCATGCCTTTTGGGTTGATGAATTCCCCCACAACCTTCATGAGGCTTATGGATAACATCTTTCCACCATTCACCAACTCATTTGTGGTCGTGTATTTGGATGACTTTGTGATCTTTGGAAAGAGTTGGGAAGAGCACCTCTGTCATATTCGACAAGTCCTCCAAGTTTTGTGATAACATAAGCTATGTGCCAATTTGGAAAAATGCACTTTTGGTATGACCCAAGTTCAATATATAGGGTACACCATTAATGAGAAGGGTGTGCATGTGTACCTAGCAAAGATACAAGTCATTCAGGATTGGCCAACCCCAACCACTCTAAAATATCTCCACATATTTCTTGGTCTTGCTAATTTCTACTACAGATTCGTGTTGGGGTTCTCTCATATCACTTGGCCTTTGAGTCAAGTCACCAAGGGCGGAGCGAAAGAAAATTTATTTTCATCTGAATCCCAAAAAAAGTTTTTTTCCCGATTTGAAGCATCACCTTTTCTCTGCACCAGTGCTCACATTACCAGACCTGCAAAAACCATTTGAGATTGAGACAGATGCTTCCAACTATGATATTGGTGCATTTCTTACTTATCAGGGGCATCCAGTGGCATATCATAGTGAGACACTTTTAGACACAACTCGAAAGTATCCCACCTATGACGAAGAGAAGTATTCCATTGTGCAGGCCTTCCAAAAACTGAAGCATTACATTATGCGGAAGGAAACATTCATCCACACAGACCACCGACCCTTGCAGTTCATACATACATAAGGGAAGTTGCAGAGCGATCACTATAAAAAATGGTCCACATACTTGGAACTATTCTAGTTTAAAATTAAGTACAATAATGTTGTAGACTTCCTTAGTTGACCACTGGTGATGGCACTAACCACTATTCTTGAATCTTGTGGGGATGACACTTCAGAGTGGCCACCTTTGTACAAGAGAAATCCAAAATCTAGTAACACATACCAAACACTCCTCGAAGGAAAGCAAGTTCCAAATTTTCACCTCTAGGATACATTGTTATGTCACCTAGGATACCTCTATGTTCCTTCAAGCGAGCGTGCTAAGATTATTTTGGAGGCATGCTACAGTCGGGTCACAGGACACTTCAGAGTAGAGAAAATAGTGGTAGTGCTAAAAAATTATTTTCAATGGCTGAACCTTTGACAATATGTTGGGATGTACATGAGATCCTGCACTGCTTGTGCCATTGCCAAACTGAACATCAATAAGCAAGGCCTATATGCTTCTCTTCCTACTCCTAGTCAACCTTGGAAATCCATCTCCATGGATTACATGCCAGGCCTCCCTTCAACTAAGCATGGCAATGACTGTGTTTTCATAGTCATCGATAGATTCTCTAACATGGCCATTCTAGCAGTCTTCAAGAAGAGTATCACAATAGAAGCCAATGTTAATCTCTTCTTTGAATGAGTGTGGGCACACCTTAGGATCCCATAGTCCATTATCTCATATTGATACAATAGGTTCCTAAGCATTGGGGGAATTTTGATGTCTCTAAGGAAATTATAAAATAATAGTGGAAATAATAAAATAAGATTTGATTACATCATCAAATTTTAGAGGGAAAAATTAAAAAACTACTTTTTCAACTCATATTTTGAACTTATCTCCCTAAGGGTTTACTCAAATTTCGAGCATGAATACCTGTTGGATGCAAAATTTAATTCCTCATCCAAGGAGTACCCATGTTGCATATTTTTGATGGACTTTTCTACATGAAAAATGAGAAATACATTAAAAACATGATCACAATCACGCTTTTTTATGTATTTTTCATTTTTCGCGTAGCAGGGTCCATCAAAAGTACGCAACATGGGTAATCCTTGCATGAGGAATTAAATTTTGCATCCAATGAGTATTCCTGCACGAAATTTGAGTGAATCCTTAGGGAGATAAGTTGAAAATATGAGTTGAAAAAGTTGTTTTATTAATTTATTATTTTTTAATCTTTCTACTTATTTTACTCCAAAAATGGTGAATCATCCCCCATGGTTGAAATCATCATCTTGAATCATATTGGTTCTTATAAAGTTTATTTTAGTTGTACATTTTTCTTAAGAGGCCCATTTTAGACTTCAAAATTCCCCTATTGTACATTTTGGTCAAGTCTCTGGTCGATGCTGGATACCAAGATCACTAAGTCCATGGATTTCCACCCCAAAAATGATGGCCAAACAAAGGTCGTCAACCAGATGATCGTACACATTATGCTCATGTTCAAATCGAAGTGTCCTCATACATGGGATGAAAGCCTCCCCTATGTCTACCACAGCTACAGCAGAGCTCTCCATAGCTCAACTGGCCACAACCCTTTTCAGGTGGGGTTGAGATTCCAACCACTATGTCTCATTTATGTGATCATACCATTTGCATCTACTCAGGCAGCTTCATCCCATGTCCAGTCTGAAACCGAAAGCGCTAACAATTTCATTGAGTGAATCCAAAACATTTGCCAATAATTCCATGACATATTGGACAAAGTAATTTCTAAGCAGAAGTAGAAACATGATCAACATCGGGTGCCACACAAGTTCCAAGTGGGCGAAAAAATTTGGCTACATTTGGAGAAGGAGCGCCTCATTGGGCCCCACCGTAAGCTTTGGTTGCTCCGATATGGGCCATACATCATGACCAATCATGTAGGGGACAATGATTTTGAGCTCATCATTCCATCGTTCCCTGGTCTGCACCTAGTGTTCAATGTGGACTACCTTCAGCCATAACATTCGACAATTACTAGACACATCCAACATTGGAGAAAAAATGACACCAATGGAGTTAAACCCATACTGCATGGAACATGCCACCACTGATCAGATCATGAACACGCTTATCATGGAAACTTGCCAATAGAATATTGAACTGTATCGAGTTGTCAAAGTTACCCAACTCCTGCACCAAGGAAAGTGGCTCACCAGGGACTAAGTTCAGTAGAAGTTTCCCCATCTCATGGAGGCACTCAACGCAATGGGGACCCTTAGTTCCTAAGATGGGAGGACTGTTCTAGGTGGATATTGGTGGCCAACTTCCTATTCTGCCTAGACCCTCAAATTTGTTTCTTTCAATTTTTCATTTTCCTTAATTTTAGCACAATTTATTATTTTTGGTAGTTTTTCGAGTCCTCGACTTCTGGAGCCATTTTGAGGCCCTATACAACATTTTTTGGGAAAATCGGTGAAGGCATGAGTCTTTTTTTAATGCTTTGCACTCAAAAATTGTATTTCTTGGATACATATTTCTAATGAGGCATTGTGTGTTTCAAATGGAGATGGTATGCCAAAGTTACGACCTCGGGAAGTCAATGTACCAATTCACCCAAACTGAGCCCATAGTTTTGGTGCTTCATCTCCTAGGATTAGGTTTTTGGATTTTTACAGTTTTCCATTGTTTCTCAATAATTAATAGGCCTTGGAGCCTCATTGTAACACAGTTCAGAGGCATGTAGCCATCACATATCTTCTAAAGGATAAGCTACCATTGCCCGAGCTAGTTTATTTCCATTCTGTCTGTAAGCATATTTTAGTTCTTTGATATTAATGAAATGAAGTATTATTTATGCTACATCTTTGTATTTATGGTTATGTTTGTATTATTTTGCATTCCTATCTAAGTTCAGATCAACAAGTTTTAATCTAAAAGGAATTTCTACATGATATAAGAGTTGAAATCACTATAGAAGAGACGAATACGATTTTGTCCTTGCAGTAGGAACAAGTTTTGCAGATTTATTCTCCAAAGCTAGCATCAAGATCAAAATGGTGTTTTATGGTATGAGGCTCAAGTATGACCTTCAATGTAGCTCGAATTACTTTTATTTGAAGGAAAAAATGGAAGCATTCATGGAAGACAATGTATTGAAGGAATCCATTGATAGAAATGTTCTAAAACCAAAAAATACAGATGCACATTCTCTTATAGAATGGAAGAAGAATGTAGCCAAGGCAAGAAGGATCTTATTGGAAGGAATTTGATATCCTATTTTCTCGAACCTCCATGGGAAGGAGACTGCAGATGTAATGTGGAAGGCATTGACAATTTTTTTTCAAAATAGCAGTGGCCAAAGAAATCTGGCATTGAAGGACAAGCTTCAGAAAATCAAGATGGAAAAGGGAAACACAAATACCACAACACTCGAGCAATTTCACCCAATATTGGTATGATATTTGTAGTATTGGTGTTACATTTACTGAAGATGATCTAGTCAACTTACCAGTTCGAGGCCCTCCAAAGAGATGGCTCTACTACCAGGATTCAGTAAATGGGAGGGAGAAGCTACTAGAGTGGGAGTGTTTGTGGTCTGAATTGGTGCAATAAGAGATTAGACGGAATAACAGAGATGGATCTTCATCTAAGCATGATTATGAGGATAATTGTGCCTTGGATGGAAAGGAAACGAAATGGAAAGGGAAGAAGTCCCAATCCAAAGAATATTTTGGTCAGGAAAGGCAGAATAATGACTTGTCTAAAATTAAATGTTTTCGCTGTCATGAGATGGGGCACTGTGCCATGAATTATCTATACAAGAAAAAAAAGAAAAAAAAAATCCATCGAGAGGATAGGCAGGTGAAGCTCTTGCTTCAAAATTCGATTTGTAATTCACCCTCATTGTTAGGTCCCTATATTACTAGTGTAGTCTCTTATTGTTGTTAGTGTAGCCCCCTTATGGTTATTTTTGTACCCGTGGAACCCTGATATTGTTATTATTGTGCCCTTACATTATTATTTTTTGGTCGGCTAGAATTATATTATGACCCCATGGATTGCTATATATAGAAAGGAGGTTTTTTCATTTGTATCATCCATGAACTGTTCATTTATGTAATGTAAAGGAGGTTTCCCCCTCGAAGTGGCTTATTTATATTGCATTGATATCTCTTTTATTTTATTTTTGGAGCTGGTTTCATAACATTTGGTATTAGAGATTTGGATTCTAGGGTTTTGCTGCTCAAAACAGGTCATCATGGAATTTTTGCTATAATTTTTTTTTTCTACGAAGTTTCAGAAGCTGAAATTGTTATCACGCAAGCCGAAATCTTGAGGAAATTCATGTAAAAGTTTCAGATCTTGGTTCAAAATATTTTTGGAGATATTATCTATGAAATTTAGGGTTTTTGTAGGCTCCTGAATTTCATCTAAAAGAGGTGACCTTGGGAAAATCACCATAACTCTCTCTCTGAGAAATGGATTAGAATTTTATAAAAAGTGGTTGAAATTACACAGACTATAGTTTCCTCTATATAAATTTCATAGTCGAAGGAGGAAACAGTGACACATGGAACGTCATACAAGTTCGCCCTACTGAACCAATCCATAATTAGGTCATTGTGGGAGATTGGGCATAACTTTGCCTTGAAGCATCCAAACCAGGTCAAACCTATGGCATTCAAAAGAATATTTAGAGGGATACTACATGAACAAATCTTAGATATTGAAGTTATGAAATCACAAAGATAATTGATTTTCAATATTGACCTCCTCAAAAGCAAGAAAAAAGTGTGTATTTTTTTTAAATTGCGTAATTCTTGCTTGAAAAATCAGTTTGAAGTGATTCCAAGGGCATAGTGAAGCACATATATCAGTATTGGGTTCTAAAATTCCCCCTAAAAATAAATTAACACCCATTAATCCCTCAGAATACTCTACTATGACTCATGAAGATGAATAAGTACAACATGATATATCAAAATTACAAGAGCAAGTGCAACAAATTTTGCTCTCGCAAAGAGCAAAAAAAAATGAAATGGAAATTTTGAAGAAAGGCATGGAAGTGAAGATGGATGGTTTGAAGAAGGGAGTGAAAGATAATATGGATGGTTTAAAGAATGACATGGAAGAAATGAAAGAAAACATGGAAGACATGAAGAATGATCTAAAAGCAGACATGGAAGGTTTGAAGGAAGGTCTAACAAAGTTGATACAAGACATGATTCCTAATGGTGAAAAGATAGTAAAGGAAACTCATGATGAGAGCAAAATAAATGCTAATTGTGATTTCATGAACTATAATTTTGGATCGAAGACCCACCATATTCCAAAGATCGATATGAGGAAGTTTGATGGCAAGGATCTTGTAACATGGATACTACATATGTAGCAATATTTTGATCTCAATAATGTGTAAAACACACAAAAGGTATGCCTTGAAACTTTATATTTAGAAAGAAATACATTTGTATGGTATCGATGGCTTTCTCTCGTAAAAATTTTGTCACTTGGTCAATTTTTATGGAGGAAATGATAGCACATTATGAGGATAAAAATAGAAACACCTTCTTTAGCCAATTGATAATCTCAAACAAAAGGGTTCAGGGGTGGAGCACATTTAGGACCTCCAAAAATTGAATATAAGGGTATCTGATATTCCAGAGGAACACAGGATTGATGTCTTCATAGGGACTTTAAAGGATAACATCCAACATGAGGTTCACCTTTGGGAACCTGATTCATTGGATAAGGCATTCAGGTTGGCAAGAAAAATTGAATGTAAAATTATGGTGACAAGTAAGCCTACCACTCACAACTATAAATATGGAAGTGTTTCTAATCCTATAATTTCACATTCTACAAGGTTGACGCCACAACAATTGGAAAAAAAAAGAGGAAAAGGGCTTTTCTACAGTTGTGATAGAAAATACACTACAGGTCATAAGTGTGCTGAGAAGAAATTATTTTACATAGATTATTAAGAGGAGGAATAAAATGAACAAGAAACTTCAAAAGAAGAGGATATACACCAGGAATAAACCCTAGATAAAGAATAAATGAGTCCGGCCATATCTTGTAATGCATTGGCAGGAATTACATCTCCTCAAACTCCCAAGATAGAAGGACATATCAAGAAGAAAAAGGTAATAGTTTTGATTGATTCGGGTAGTACCCATAATTTTATTCATTGTAAGGTAGCCAAGGAATTGAATTGCTTCCTATACCCAGCACCAGAGTGTTAAGTGATGGTTACAAATAGAGGAACTATAAATTTCTCTGGAAAATACCATAATATCAATCTAACCATGGGGGAATATGTATTGAATATTCCAATTCTTTCCATTCCAATGGGAGGTGTTGATGTTATACTAGGAGTACAATGGTTACAATCTTTGGGGATGGTAGCTTTTAATTTTCAAGAAATTTTCTTAAATTTTTTTTTAGAAGGAGAGGAAGTTGAATTATGGGGTATCAAAGGGAAGTCGAGAAAAATAATAAGCTCTAATGTCATGAAAAATATTATGAAGAAATAACAACGAGGCGTAATTGCAGAATTACTCACTAGAAGTTTCAACATCAAAATCATCTATTTCTCCAAATCTCGAAAATGCCTTGGACAATCATTCCAAGGTGTTTGACACTTCCAAAGGACTCCCACCTATTTGTGATCATGATCATGTTATTCATTTGATCCAAGAAGTGTTCCTCCAAACATTTGGCCTTACAGACATCCTTATGTCCAAAAAAGCGAAATTGAGCGTATGATTGCAAAAATGCTAAAAGCTGGTAGAATTCAACCTATTCAAAGTTCTTTCTCTGCTCCAGTAGTATTGGTGCATAAGAAGGATGGAACATGGCACATGTGTCCAGATTATAGGGAGCTCAATAAGCTCGCTATTAAAGATAAATTACCCATTCCTGTGATTGACGAATTATTGGATGACTTACATGGAGCAATTTATTTTACCAAGAAGGATCTTTGTTCAGGATATCATCAAATTAGAATGAAGACTGAAGATATTTTTAAAACAACATTTTGAACTCATGAGGGTCATTATGAATTTTTGGTCATGGATTTTGGCCTTACCAATGCACCTTCTACATTTCCAGGGTTGATGAATTCCATTTTCAGACCCTTTCTTAGAAAATTTATGTTGGTATTTTTTGATGATATACTAAATTACAATGGTTATTGGAAGGATCATGTTCAACATGTTGACAGGGTGCTCAAACTATTGGAGGAGAAACAATTATATGAAAAAACCTCCAAATGTTTTTTTGGAGTACAAGAGGTGGAATATCTAGGTCATATTGTATCTGAGGAGGGTGTTAAGGTAGACCCTAAAAAAATTAAAGCCATTAAGGAATGGAAAGTTCCCAAAACTAGAAATAAGTGGCGAGGATTTCTTAGGTTAAGAGGGTATTATCGCAAGTTTGTTAAGAATTATGGGAGAATTGCAGCACCTCTAACAACATTGTTGAAGAAAGATGCATTTTCATGGATTCCAAAAGCAATAAAGGCCTTTGAACATCTTAAAGAGGCAATGTGCCTAGCACCAGTATTAGCTACGCTAGGCTTCACAAAAACCTTTATTGTGGAATGTGATGCCTCATGAAATGGAATTGGTATTTTTTAATGCAAGAAGGAAGACCCGTTGCTTTTGAAATTCATCCAATAAAAGGAAAATATTTACATAAAGCTATTTATGAGAAGGAAATGTTGGCAATACTACATGCACTTAAGAAATGGCAACCTTACCTAATGGGAAGACACTTCAAGGTAAAAAATGATCATGATAGTCTTAAATAATTTTTGGAACAAAGACTATCTTCAGAAGAGAAACAAAAATGGGTCACAAAGATGTTGGGTTATGACTTTGAAATCATCTACAAAAAAGGGAAGCTAAATGTTGTTGCAGATGCACTCTCAAGAAATGATGAAGAGGTAGAAGCATTGCTTTGTGCCATTTATATTATCCAACTAGATTGGATAACTGAAGCAAGGGATGAATGGAAAAAGGATGAAGAAGTGTGGACACTCATTCAAAAGTTGCAGCAAGATCATAGTACATTTGATACATTTAGTTGGAAAAAAGATTCCTTAAGGTACAAAGATCACTTATATCTTTGTGAGAATTCCCAACTAAAACAAAAGATTCTTTTTGAATTGCACACTTATCCCTTAGGAGGACACTTAGGAATTTTAAAAAATTACCACAGGGTGAAGAAATATTTTTTTTGGGATTGTCTTAAATCTGATATTCAAAATCTTGTGGTGGAATGTTTTTTTTGCCAACAAAATAAAGTTGAGACAATTAAGACTCCAGGTCTTCTACAACCTTTATCCATTCCAAGTCAACATTGCGAGGATATTTCAATGGATTTTATCACAGGTTTACCTATGTCCGAAGGAAAGAGTGTCATCATGGTGGTAGTTGATAGACTTACAAAGTATGCACACTTTTTTGCATTATCTCAACCATTTAAAGCAAGTGGAGTTGCTACTGCATTTATGGAAACAATTAAAAAACTACATGGAAACCCAAAGATTATTGTAAGCGACAGAGATCCCATTTTTACTGGAAATTTTTGGACGGAATTATTTTCTTGTTTGGGTAATCAACTAGCTCATATCTCATCTTATCATCCTCAATCTAATGGGAAAGCTGAGATAGTGAACAAATTTTTGGAAGGATATCTTCTTTGTTTTGTATCAAATAAACCAGCACAATGGGTCAAGTGGTTAGCTATGGCTAAATGGTGGTATAACACTTACTTCCATACTGCAAAAAAAATGAACCCATTTATGGCACTTTATGGATATCATTCACCATCCATCACATCATATTTAAGAGAAAATTTTAAAGTTCAAGTAGTGGAATATCACATCGAGCATCAACAAAAAGTTCTCCAACTCTTAAAGGATAACCTAAATTTGGCACAAAATCGAATGAAACAACAGGCATATCAACATCACAGCGAGATAATTTTTGATGTAGGATATTGGGTATTTTTACAGCTACAACCATACAAAAAAATGTCCCTCAAGCAAGCTAAGAAGCATAATAAATTATCGCCAAAGTACTATTGTCCTTACAAGGCGTTGCAAAATATTGGTACTATGGCATACAAATTGGAGCTTCCTGCTTCTTCTTGAGTGAATCTAGTTTTTCATGTTTCATGCTTAAAGAATGTTATAGGTGACAAAATTCCAATTCAAACAATATTCCCGGAACCTGATGAGGAAGGAAAAATAATATTGGAACCTGAAGAAGTCACGGAAACAAGAAATCTACAGCTATGAAATCAATCAATTTAAGAGTATCTCATCAAGTGGAAGAATTTACCCACTGAGGCTTCTACATGGGAGGATGAGAATTTTATATAGAAGCGTCCAGATCTACTCAAGCATTGAGGACAACACATTTTTGAAGGAGAGGGACATGTTAGGTCCCTATATTACTAGTGTACTCCATTGTTGTTGTTAGTGTAGCCCCCTTATGGTTATTGTTGTACCCCTGTAACCCCCATATTGTTATTATTGTGCCCTTACATTATTATTGTTAGGTCAGCTAGGATTATATTGTGACCCCATGCACTCCTATATATAGAAAGGAGGTTTTATCATTTGTATCATCCAAGAATTTTTCAATTATGTAATGTAAAATAAGTTTCCCCCTTGAAGTGGTTTATTTCTAAGGTGTTGATATCTCTTTTCTTCTATTTTTGGAGTTGGTTTCATAACACTCATTGCATGCACAATGACATTAGTGATGGGTAGTGTGTGGTATCTGGATAGTAGAGCCTCATTCCATATGACCGACAAGAAAGAATTCTTGAGTGACTTGGAGGAGAAGGACTTCGATATGCACATTGATATGGAAGATGATGGAATATAGCATGAATAACATCGGTACAGTTACTTTTCAAAGGGATTTTGGTTGTTCTCTCACATTGAAAGATGTCATTTATGTTCTGGGTCTAAAGAATATTTTCATTCGATTTGCTATGTTGGAAGACAATGGCTACAATGTGATATTTAGTAAAAATAAGGATTTCCTTTGTCACATAGCCATAGGAGAGGCGAAGAGGATCAAGTTTCGGGTGAAGAACCTCTACAAATTGGATGTAGAAGATTGTTCTTCCTTGAGCATGAAAGCAGAGAAGCTGTGTGGCTGAGACATCGATGAATTATGGCATAGGTGACTTGACCATTTTCACCATGGAGATTTGAAGATCATGCAACATATTTCTACAGGACTTCATAAGGGTGCACTAGAGAAATGTGATACATGCAAAGGCTATACATTGGGGAAGTACACCAAAGCCACCTTTCATGATAAGGACAATCAAGCGCAAGTGATCCTTGAGAGAGTTCACTCATATGTGTGTGAACCTTTCTTGACAACCTCCACGACCAAGAACAGGCATTATGTGATATTTGTAGATGATTTCTTACATAAGTGTTGGGTATTCTTCATGCAAAAGAAAGACCAGATGTTCTCAAAATTTTGTGAATTTAAAGAACTTGTTGATAAAGACAGGAAAGAAAGTGAAGGCTCTCAGGATTGATAACAATGGAGAATATGTGTTGAATGATTTCAATAACTTCAGCACATCAGAATGAATTAAATGAGAGTTAATAGCACCCGATAACCCACAACATAATGGTGTTTAAGAAAGGAAGAACAAAAGTATTTCCAGAGCTCCACATGTGATGTTGCATGATCAGGGCCTACTGTTGCACTTGTTGGCTGAAGCAGGAAACAAAACATTATATGGGCAGAACATTATTCCTCATCGGATTCTCAGGATGAGTGTACTAGAATAATATTTTTCAGGTAAGAAACCAGATGCAGCACACTTCAAGATATTTGATTCATCAATTTACTGTCATGTTTCCAAGGATGCACGAAAATAGCTCGAACCAATAGCTGAGTTGGCCATATTTTTGTGGTACACTTATACACCTCATGACAATCAGGTGTATCTTCCATCTCACACGATGATAGTTGTTCTTAGAGATGTGAATTTCGATGAAAATAAGGCCATGAGATGTTCGCTTGAGAGGGAGCTTCAGTTGCATGTAGATGAGAATGTTTTAGCTCCAAAGAAAGAACCTCAGAATGTTGTGGAGAAACCACAAGCAAAGGAGTAGAGAGTGGAAGAGCCCAGTCATGCAGAGACACCAAGAGATGGAAGGAAGCACACTAGAGAGGCTAACAGATTGATGCATGAAATTATAGAGAATGTGGGAGCACCCAAATCATTGTGCAGACAGAGGAGGTCATCAAATCAATACACTGGCTACATGGCTCTTATGAGAAAGAGTGTAAGGAATGATCCATCCTCATTCAAGGAAGCAACATAAAAACCAGTATGTGTTGATGCCATGGTAGAGGAATATGATTCTATTATTAGGAACAGTGTTTGGAATGTTTTCCCAAGGCCAAAGGACAAGTCAGTTGTAGGATTGAGGTGGATCTACAAGGTGAAGCAAGCAGTAGATGGGAATTTCGATAAACAAAAGGTCAGATTTGTGGCGAAGGGGTTCTCTCAAGTGGAGGGAACTGATTATGGGGAGACATTTTCTCTAATATGGAGGTACTCTTCAATTATATCTATTATAGCACTTTAAATCTAGATGGGATGGAAGATACATCAGATGGATGTGAAGACAAATTTCCTCAACAAAGTGATTGAGAAAGGGGCGTACATAGAGCAGCTAGAAGTATTTGAGACCTTCGACAGAGAGTTTCCTATTTGCAGACTCAATCTAGTGTTGTATGGGTTGAAACAAGCATTACGTGCTTGGTACACCAAGATCGACAACTATTTCACTTGGTTGGGCTTCACCAAAAGTGATTTAGATGAAAACCTTTACCATATTTTGGTTCAAGGTAAATTACTGATTATATTATTATGTAAATGATTTAATTTTAAAGGTGATGAGAAATTGATAAAATCTTGCAAAGAGAATTTGAGTTGAAAGACATGGAGCTCATGCATTATTTCCTTGTTTTGGAAATTTGGCAAGGATATGGGGAGTTGTTTGTCTCTCAGGGAAAGCAGCAAACCCATGGAGAATCCTCTAGTAGGGAATTGGGGGAAGGAATATTCTACTTCAGGTGAAGTGGTAGAAACTACCATTTACAGGAAGCTTGTGGGTTCACTTATGTACTTGGTGAACACATGACTAGACATGTGTTATGTAGCTAACCATATTTGTCAAGCAATGGTTAAGCTAACCAAACTCTATGAGAAAGAAGCCAAATATGTGTTGAGATACATCAGAGGCACCACTCATTTTGGTCTTTGGTACAGACAGACAAAGGGAGTGAAGTTGCAATGATTCATAGAGTCATATTGGGCAGGGAGTCCATCAGAGAGGAAAAACACATCAGGAGGAATCTTAAGTATTGGGTCAACAACAATTTCTTGGTACAACAGGAAGCAGAGATCAATTGCACTCAATTTAAAAAGAAGCAGAGTACACGGTTGTTAGTCAAATTCCTTGTAAGGCTATCTCCATAAGGAATATCCTTGTTCGGTTATTTGGTCAACAGATGGATCCTATAGTGATTTCCTGTGAAAACCATAATTATATAAAAATCTCTATGAATCCATTTTTTCATGATAGGTCCAAGCATATCGACATCTGGTAGCACCATCTCAGATATTGTGTGCAAAGGCGGATCATGACGTTGGAGTACATTCCTATAGAAGAACAGGACATAGACATCTTGACAAAGCCATTGTCAGGAGGAAACTTACAGTTCCATAGAGGTAGGATCGAAGTATCTAATAACCCCTTGCTCAGAGGGAATGTTGAAAATGACACTAAGAAAGATTCCAATTTAGTTTTCCCTTGAACTAAATTAGAAGAAAATTGTAATTCCACATCTCATGAAAACTTGTACGAGTTAACTAAGTAAGTTTCACTTAGTTGGTTTAGTTAATTCGAGTTGAGGGTCTAACTTGAGTCATGTAGAGTGGCTCCTACTTTTTAGAAGACCTGGTTGAGTTTATTTTGAGTTGTAATTAATTAATTTAGTTTATATCTGAGTTAAAGTAATTTTAACTTATTCCAACTGTTGGAGGAACTAGTGGGAGGTTAAGTAGCAGGGTGTGTACTTCATGATTAACCAGTTAACTGATAAATCGGCCATAAATAACTCATGTATGTGTGATCTGAGAGTTACCCAGTTGAGATTGGAGTTCAAGCACAGTGTACTATCAGTTGTATAATCATCCAAAATTTACAAGTGGTGCATGTCGTCAAAGGAATACCTATGATATATTGCGCAATTCCAATTGAGGATTTCCCTAATTAATAGGGGCTAATTCCCACAGAAACTTCGCAAGGAAATAAGGACTTGGGTAAGCATAAAATTGGTTAAGTATTGGCCCATTCTTGTTTAGGAAGCTGCGAGACAGATAGAGATAATGTAAAGGTTGCTCGACCTTGAGAAAAGAATTGTAATATTCTCATATTTTCTTACTATTGCAATACAAAGATAGTGGGGTTTTTAGTTGTGGCTTTCCGAAGGAAATCAATGTGTGATGTGTTGATTGGGTTCTTTCTCTTGTATGCTTCATGATTTTGCGATTGTTTATTTTTTCCACAATCAGTAGAGTAGATTGAAGTCTAATATTTTAGAAAATTTCAATTGCTAGTTTGAATCTACAAGAAATTTCTACAAAAACCGAAAGGATTATGAACCCAGGGAATAATATTAAACCCATGAGAGTAATATTATAAACCCAAGGTATACAAACCCTAAAATAAATATTACAAACACTAAAATAAACATGGTTGATCATGGTTGATTTTCATATTGAGACTATCCTTGTCACAATGTGACGTTGGACCATGCTTTACCATGCTTAACCGTGGTTTATTTTCATATCAAAGACAATATTTGTCACAATACGACATTCAACCATGGTTGACCATGATGGACTATGGAAGACCATGGTTGATTTTATAAAACATGGTTGAACGTGGTTTACCAAGGTTGACCATGATTAACCATGGTTGATTATGGTTGACCATGATGATCATATTGAAACAATATTTGTCATAATATGACATTGGACCATGGTTGAGACAAGGATTGATTTTCATATAGAGGAAATATTTGTCACAATGCGACATAGAAGCATGGCTAACCATTATTAACCATGGTTGACCATGATTGATTTTATAAAATATGGTTGAAGATCGTTGAACATGATTGAATTTACAAAACATGGTCGACCATGGCTGACCATGATCAATATTATAAACCCAAGGGAATAATAAAACCTAAGAATTAATATTAAAAACCTAAGGGATAGATATTATAAACCCAATGGAATAAAACACAAGGGATAAAAATTATAAACCCAAGGTATGTAAATGTTAAGATAAATATTATAAGCCCTAAAATAAACATGGTTAACCATGGTTGATTTATATATTGAGATAATCCTTATCACAATGCAACATGGGACCATGGTTGACCATGACTGATTTTCATATCAAGACATTCTTTATCACCATGCGATGTGGGAGCATGGTTGATTTTCATATTGAGAAAATCATTGTCACAATGCGACATATAACCATGATTGACCATGGTTGGCTATGATTGATGATTGTTGACCATGATTGATATTATAAACCTAAGGGAAGAAAAAACCTAATTGATTGATATTATAAAGCTAAGAGAATAATAAACCTAAGGGACAAATACGAAAACCCCAAGGGAATAATATTAAACCCAAGGGACTAATATTATAAACCCAAGTTATATAAACCCTAAGATAAATATTGTAAACACTAAAATAAACATGGTTGATCATGGCTGATTTTCAGATTGAGACAATCCTTGTCACAATGCGATGTTTGACCATGGTTGACCATGCTTAACCACGATTTATTTTCTTATCAAGATAACCTTTGTCACAATTCCACATTCCACCATGGTTATCCATGATTGACCATAAATGACCATGTTTGATTTTATAAAACATGATTGAACATGGTTGACCATGATTATCATATTGAGACAATCTCTTTCATAATGCGACATTGGACAATAGCTAACCAACATTAACCATGGTTAACCACGATTAATTTTATAAAATATGGTTGACCATGATTGACCATGGTTGACCATAGTTGTTTTTCATATCCACACAATCTTTGTCAAAATGTGACGATCGACCATGGTTGACCATTATTGACCATGGTTTACCATGTTTGACAAAGAATGATGACGAGTGAACAATAATGACTATGATTGAGTATGGTAAACATTGACCATGGTTGACTATTTATATATTGATTGCAAAGGTTGACTACAAAAGTTAAATATACTTGTCTATATTAGGAATTTGGCTTATGTGTATAAAATCTTTCGGTGAAAATCACATCAAAGTAAATTTTGTCGATGTGTTTCGAACCAGCTAGTGTGGTTCATCATCACGATAAGAAGGGAAATCTGATTAGGGAACCTATTTAAATAGATAAGGAAAAAGCTCCCACTAGCAGTTTGTTTGTAAAATAACGGCTAGTTTGACTTGAATAAGAAATAAAATTAAAAATTATTATTTAATTAATTTTTAGTGAATAAATTAAATGTTATATAATTTAATATTTATATTGTGAATTTTATATATTTATTTTTTTACTTAATATTTATAATGATATGTTATATAATTTATGTTATGTAATTTGAATATTTACTTTTTACTGATATTCAAATTAGATAAAAATGCTTTCGAATTAATCACATTGTAGTCAAACTAGCCATTATTTTAAAAACTGCTAGTTGGAGCTTTCCTTATCTATTTAAATGGCTTCCCTGATCACATTTCTCATCTTATCCTGATGATGAACCACACTCGCTCATTCGAAAAGTATCGACACAATTTACATTGATGTGATTTTCACCGAAAATTTTTATACACAATCTTTATCTATATTATTATAATAACTCTAGATATGTGTCTATGCTTAATTGTAAGCATATTAAACATAATGCTTACCGATTATCATGGTTCAACATGATCTTAATATTCACAATCTTTGAACAAATTAATCATAAGTATGATATGTTAGTGTTTAAATTAATATATTATTAATGTATAAATTTATAAATCAATTAAATAATATATATAGTTATTATTATATTATTATAAATTTATTAAAGTTCAAATACTATTAATAATATTCAGTTTGAAATTATATTAATAAAATAATAATTATATACTTTATAATTATATTATTGTATTAATAACATTTCCTTCTCCTGCATCGCGAAAAGAGCTCCACACGTAGCGTTAAAATATAAGAGAAGAGTAATTTAGTTCATTATATAAATTCAAACTAGAATAGATATAAAACATTTACCACAACATGTACAACTCTATTCATTTAGAATCAACAATTAAACCCTGGTAAATTTGCGTGCAGCACTAGTCGAAAATGAACAAATGAGCTCAAGTCGCAGAATTATTTTAAGATGTTTACTAATGAGCTCAATCGAAATCTTATAGGGTTGATAACCATATCATTTGAGACCATGTTATGGCAGACCTGTAAAAACCAATATCGTCAAACTTGGAATTGAACGGAATGGATGATCCGTTGGTCGGATTTTTTGCAAGAGAGTCGCGTTTCCGACCGTTTGTGATATGACCCACCTGTCGAATCGAATTCAGGTTTATTAATTTTCGGTTTACCGACATTTCAAGAACTGACAGGTGGGGTCGACAAATGAGATGTATTACACGGCGAAAATCCCTTTGATTATGAATCATGATCTTGAGATTTGACAATTTAAGATATGATGCTTCCACCTTTACCATACCGCCGACCTGTAGAAATTATTCTAAAACATGGACTAATTTGAGAAAATTTCGCTTTGAGATCATAAATTTTAACGCTTGAATATTTTGAAAGATAAATCATTTGCCAGACGGCACAAATGTGGGGTCGCTTCAGAAACATATATTAATGTTCTAATTTTAAGCAGACAGTTTAACTTTATTGAAAATATGTTGCAACTTTTTCTTTTAATATATGTTTTATAATAACTAGCAATTGCACACCGTTTTGCGCCCTTCTTGGCAGCTCCCGGAGCGCAGCTAGTGGAGTTTCGGGCTATATTTGGTGAAACTATGTCTTGATGGCAAGTGGAGTTCAGACTGAAATTTGGTTAAGCGTACGGTAAGAGGAGAAGATGCCAAATGTGTTTCACGCTGGAAGGGACGATGAAAGCCCCTCTCATTGGCTCCGGCGGCTCGGTGCATTGACCAAAACTGACAAAGGGAAGCAGCCTTTTCGGCGTAATTATTTTGAAAAACACGTAAAAGATAGATAATATATAAGCGAGGCACATCTTTCTTAATTTTACTTACATTTTCATTTTTTATTTTCAATTTTTTTTAAGTGCTGAGTCCAGTTATATAAGAAATAGTTTTTTTATTTTTAAGATTTAGTTAAGTTATAGGAGAAATTATTTCTTTTTATAGAATATAGGGAAACAATTTCAAGCAAGAATATGATTTTTTGTTATTTAAAACACATTTTTAAATGCATAAATGGATTTAGTATTCTGTAAAACTTTTTGGGTACTTAGATTCTATAGATTGAACAACTTAAACTCATGTTTTTAAATATCTTTGCTAGATTTTGGTTAAAATTAATTAGATAAAATGTAGTGAAATTGTTTCAAGTAAAAGTTAGAAATACACCCTTTTTTTCAGAGGAAAAAAACATTGGATTTATATAAATAGTAGATAGATCGAGTACAGTGTTTAGATGAATGATGCATCTATGTTTGTTTTATGTATAATATTTTAAATTTACTAGAATCTATCTACATACATAAATATATGTTCCCAAAGCATGTTTGTAGATTTCATAAACATATATTGTGGAGAGTGTAACAAAAAATAAGATTTTGGACATGTCTAACATAGAGCCAAAGCATAGTTTAAAATCCACATTCAAAGAAAACAAAAGATATAGAAAGGTATAGCCTCATATGCTAAGGAGGATTAAAGAGGCCCTCATCCCCCGTGACATAATCTTCGACATATCTGAAACTCATAGCACCATATGCTCCTCTGAGATTTTCCTTTGCCACATTATCCACCTCCATATTATCCTCCCTATATATATGATTTATAGGGATGACTATGAGGGTGTCCATCATATGTTTGAGTGTGCCTATCCATCCAAATAAAGAGAGAGTTTCAAAAGTAGTGTGTCCTTGAAAACCTTCAATGAGATTTTTTGAATCCCCATATATATGGAGGCTGATTACGTACTTATCTTTTGCAAACCAAAGTAAGCCCCACATTGCTAATATTTCAACACTTCTATCGGTGCCTAGTCCACCATTCCAGGAAATATTATAATATGATCTTTCATTTAACCTGAGAATAACTCCACATCCACATATGCTAAGTTGTGTCACACCATGAAATAATATTATAGGTAAACAAATAACAGGAGGACATCAACGGTAGCACAAATATTTTTGCGTGACAGAGTATCGGGAGATAGAAGACATCCAAGAAAACATCCAGTCACATATCAAATATGTGTTAATCGACCTCCCTTCAAATAAACAATAATTGCAAGCATTCCAAATCTCCCAGATTGGATATAGTGGAATCTCCTTGAATTTCATGTCACGAGTCATCCATTGTGTGATGCATTGTTCAAAATTGTGATCCAATTTTATTAGGAGTTGTAGAGTGCGCAATATATGACTCCATACGAGTCTCGAAGTGGGGAATAGAAGGAAGATATGTGAACAAAATTCAGCTTCCTTTCAATAGAAAATACAAAATCCAGGACCCGAGAAACCCCGCTTCATGATATTTTGCCATGTAAGAGCCTTATTCCTCCACATGAGCTAATCAAACAAAATGATTTTGAGGGGGATTCACCATTTCCAGATTTTATGGAACCAAGATGGGGTGTGTAGGTCATGTATCTGCTTCATGTAAAATTGATATGAGTCTGCCACAATAGTCGACTGGTTGTTAAGTATCCCACCCCATGTGATGTAATCCACATGTTCGATGTCACAGAGGACAACCATGCACAATTGCATTATATATTTGTGCCATTCATTGATACATTTCCCCACGAGGCCTAGATCTTTCGTTCCTTTCCAAATAAGGACACCTGTGTGCCATTGATTGATGACCTGATATAAGAAAAAATATCCTCTTGAGTGTATAGATTCTAAAGTATGCCCATGCAATCCTTGTTGTAACCTTTGTTGATGTTTTTCACTATCATAATCTTATGCTCTTTTCTAAACTCCAATGTCATCTGCATATGTCACCATGAGAGGTTGCTTATAAAACACAACCATATATGTGATCCCTTTGTTCTGGTGGGTCTAAGATCTCTATACAAGATTTTTATATCAATACCCCTAAAATAATAGTCATGTATAATATCTTGCGAGAAGCCTTGTCCTTTGAGTTCCCTCCAATACAAGTTAGTCAACAAAGAGTATCCAAAAACTCTTTGATCCTAAAAACCCCATCCGCCGAATTACTTCGGCATACTCGAGGCATCCCACCTACACAAATGGTATTTTGAGGTCGTACCAGTCCCACGCCAAAGGAATCTAGAAATGATTTTTTTAATATTCGAAGAAATGGCTAAAGGAATTAAAAATAGATGTGCCTAGTATACAAATATTTGTTGAAGAACGACCTGAATGAGAACATATATGCCTCCCATGTTGAGCTGTTTGTGTGACCAATTATTTAGTTTCCTTTTGTATTTATCTACAATCCATTTACTATCGCTTTTTTTATAATTATTGGGTTTGAGTCTAAAACATAGGTAGATGAGGTCGGCCTCAAGGGGGCAGCAAGAACGTCTAAAATGCCTGCAGTAAAATATATATCCATCCTGTCACCAAAAGAGTAATAGAGAATAAATTTGTTTCCATTTGTTAGAAGTATACCACTGTGATCTAGAAATGATACCAAAAGTAAGAATATCTTTGAAAAAAAACAAATGAGTGATGTTCACATGTATAGATATGGATAAACCCCGAAAGAGACCACCTGACTGAGCCTCTTAGATTCACATACTCAAACCATCCATAACTACAATAAAAAGTAATAGGGAGAGTGAACACCACTATCATAGTCCTCTGCCTGCATGGAAGAAAGAAGGGGAAAGCCATTTATCAAAACTGCATAACAAATTGAAGATACACATGATCCACTCCACATTATGAGATAAAAGTCCAATATTTTTTAGAATGAGTCAGATGTATGACCATTCCACACAGTCATAAGCCTTATGAAGATCGACTTTCATAACAATTTCCTCCTTTTTTGTATGAATATAATGGGGAAATTCTTGAGCAGTTGTGATGGCATCATGTTTTTGATGGTTTTGTAAAAAAACAAACCGTTCTCAAGAGATATAAATAGATAGGACCTTGGTGATGTGCCTCACAATCACTTTTGATATTAACTTGTAGAGGATATTATAGAAGGAGATAGGCCATAAATCTGTGATGTTTTGTGGAGAAGAGGATTTCAGAATGAGTGTTAAGAATGTTGACTTAATAGCATGAGTGATAATTCCCTGAGTTCTCGACTCTTCCACAATATCCACTACACTTGGCCCAATTATCTCAAAAATTTAGAAAAAACTCCACTGTCTAGTCATCTGATCCTGGGCATTTGTCCCTAGCAAAATATTTGAGCACCTGTAAAATTTCCTTCAAATTCTGAAGGTAAAGTGATTAATTTGTTGTTTCATTGAACATGATTGGATAAATATCCAAAGCCTAAATCAGGTCTATATAATCCACATCCTCTCTTCTCTTATAAAATTTCTCAAAGTATTTAAGCACCTATACTTTTTATCTTAGGAGCAGTGTGCTTGATCTCTCCATCAGACAATTCAATGTGCCAGATGGAGTTGGTCTTCTTCTTGTAATTTTCATAATGGTGGAAAAACTTTGTGTTACAGTCACCTTCACATAACCATATCACTCTTCTTTTGAGCCTCTAGGTCTCTTCCTAAATTTTTAGAATTTCATTCTTCGTGCCTTCCAACGATTTCAAATATTACAATTCCTGTAGAGTTGGATTTTTCAATTCCATGTCTCTTTCAAGACGACAAATGTCACTGGTGATTTTTTGCAATTCATAGATCATCTGCTATTTTTTCTTTCTCTCCCACGTTCTAGTCTAGATTTTAATGATATTGAGTTTATGAGTAAAGGCCCTCATCGCCGAGTCTTCCAGGGTCTGATTGGTATCTTCCCATGTGGAAGAACCATATCCATATATTCTTTATCCTCTAGTAATACCCTGTTAAATTTTAATGGAATCCCCCGACGAATATTCTCCATCCTCTATGAAGTAAAATGGGAAGTGGATTAGATATGTATGTCCTTTATACAATTGAATTCATGTTTCCAAGGATCTCCACAATATTTTCATGAACTAAGAATCGATCCAATCGCTTCTCGATATAGTCTTCACCCACTCTATGATTATTCCAAGAGGGGGAAAAGGGACAAGGGCATATTCCCACCAAATGATGCTCTACAAAGATATTATATAATCTAGCAACCAAAGGATTGAGTCTACTTTGTAATCCCCTAGACTCTTGTGCCAAGAGAGTAGCATTAAAATAATTGGCCATGATTAGACCACCAAGCTTGAGGAGGTCAAATTATTGTATACGATCCCAGAAAACAGGGCGGTTCTGACATGGTGCATATAAGTTTAGAAAATGGATGTGACAAGGTAATCCCAAAAAATGACCAGTCAGGAGGATACCCAGAAAAATAATATAGGTATGTAAGTCCACCCACTCGGGATCCCAAATGGAAATAAGACCACCCGAAGAACTAGAAGAACTTACACCAACAATGTGCCACGATGGAAAAATAGAATGAAACTGTGAGATCAACAAAGAGGACTCAAAAAGGGTTTCTTGAATGAGAACGACGAAGGTACGAGTAATCTCAATCAAATGGAAAACCCCCAATTGTTTGGAGTCATCCCCCAAACCTCAAAGGTTTAGTGAAAGGATATTCATCACGAGGCCACTTGAGCGGGTTGCAATGATCCAAGGGCCCGAGAGTTAGAATAAAAAATGATAGTAATTTCCTTCAATCCAACAAAGTCATCAAAAAGAGTAGTCTGAGAAGCAAGATGACCATGGAAGTGACGACTGCCTTTTTTCTCGGTCTTGTGAACGATGGTGTTTAAAGTAGAACGAGGACTACTATGAGGAGAAGAATGGGGAGAACCTCTCTTATGAATATTCAAGGCCTTCAGATCCATGACGGAGTTGAGTAATAGGAATTAGATGTTGCTAACTACAAAATTATGAGGGGAATAGATAGGGTCTTGATCATTAGGAGGAAGAGAGGGCGGTGAAATGAAAGATTCGAATGGGGGCATGGAGGGAGAAATTACAGGACCAATGGAAGTCGCACGGGGTAGAAAATGGGGGATATTGCATTACAGGAACATCTAGAGGGAGAGAAATAGATGAGGAAGGTTTTTTTTGGAGGGAGAAAAGGGTTCACCCTCGAAACTTGAGGTCTGAATGAAAAATTAGCCAAATTAGGAGGGGGGGGAGGTATATCCAAGTTAAGAACTCTGGTCAATCCAAAAGGGGTGGTGATAGGGGAAGAAGATTGTGGAGAGTAATAAGTAAAATAAACTAGAGAGGATCAATATGAGAAGAAAAGGTACTTATGTGATGTCCTAATTCCATTTGTAGACGGGTGGTGAGTCCTCCCAGAACATCCAACACAACCATGTGAAGGTGCGAGATAAGGCATATTCTTGTAATGACACTAGTTCAACAGATGCCCATTGCGATGAAATTAGAGGCATATAGGGGTTCCACAGTAATCAAGTATTTTTGGAATCTAAAGCAGTCCCCATTCCAAATCTAAATTTTCTAGTGGACCTATAGAGTAATGAACCTCAAATAATATCTAGGACACCCTTTTATCCCAAGCTCCCATAACCCGCAGGTCCAAATAAGTGAACCTGCCAATTGAATTTCCAATATCTGTCAAAGCACGTCGGGTCCAGAATTCTAGAGGCAGAACAAAAAATTTAACCCTCACAATATCATTCTTTGGTGTGTCTAGTAAGGGACTGAATCCAATGTACCACTTATGCAATTGCAGGAAGCTTCTGCCTCGCACCCATGGAGACTTAAGAATCCTATCAGCATCATTGAGATGTAGAAAATGAAAACTATATCGGGAATCCATTAAAATAATGACCTTGGTCATATGGCCCAAAATTGGAGTCGAGCACTTCTTCACCCAACCCTGCATAACCATCTCAGAAATCTCAGAGAGGATCCATCAACCCACAAGAGCGAACTTCTACAAACTAGTGACCCAATCCCATAAGATGTCGTATCTGAAACTAAGGAGTTTAATTTCAGAATTAGGCATGATACCCTTACCATCCTTCCTTCTCGCTCTCTAGCGGCGTTAAATGAAAAGTTTAGGGCTAGAGACAGTTGCTGGGATATGTGTCACAGAATCAATGTTTTTTATATCCAACTGTCCTTGTGAGAACGACATGTCCGACAGACCCTTAGAGCATATTTTCGAAGCATGTGCCCGTTCAGCATCCACCGTGGCCTGTATGAAGGCCTGATGGGCCACCACATTTGCATCCAGGAAAGCCAAAGAATGGTACATATTAAAAATATTGAAAATGTTAGAGGAAGAGGTTACAATAGTGTGGAAGCAACCCAGCAACCCCAATCAACACCCAATAAGAATTAAATGGTAGTGGATATCTCAACAAGAATGTCAAAAAAGGATGTATAAAGAGGATATGAGAATCTCTTGGGAATGTGTAAGAGATTGTCTCCCAACCACCTCCCGCCCATGCCCGAGAATAAAATTAAATGAGAGAGAAGACCTAGATGGAATGACAACAC
The DNA here is from genome assembly GCA_034641835.2 of Pinus albicaulis. Classification (NCBI taxonomy): domain Eukaryota; kingdom Viridiplantae; phylum Streptophyta; class Pinopsida; order Pinales; family Pinaceae; genus Pinus; species Pinus albicaulis. The sequence goes on along the minus strand of CM076581.1, from coordinate 506,442,602 downwards.
AAAATCTCGAAAATCCCAATTAGAGAAAATTATCCATCCACCATAAAATCCACCACCAACAATCCCAAAAGATGCGAGAAATAAAAACAGTCACAAACCATTAATGACGACGTCACACCAAAGGAGGGTAGAAAATTGGTATTGAATCCAAAAAAGGAAAGATCCAAATAAAGGCCATGTCTAGAAGGATCCCCTCCTAATATGTGTACCAAAATATGAGAATGACCAAAGAGTGTTCACGAGAGACTTGAAAATGGGAGAGATATGCCGGAAAATCCCACCACCTTAGCCTCAATGGAGGCAAGGAAAACAAAAGCAAGAAAACAAAGAGGTATCACATTCGAAACCACCCAAAAGCATCAACATCCCTCAAGTAAATTACCTGATCAAGATGTCATCCAGCGAAAAAACAAAGATGAAGTAGCAATAGCCTCTTAACCAACAATCACAAAGCTTGCATAAACACTAATGCCACCAACAACAAATCCAATTCCACCGCAACCATCGTCTTCACAACACCTCATAAAAAAAACCAGTTGCACGAGGAAGCATTAGAACAACCCTTACAATCGATAATACAAGGACCTTTAACGCCAGAGCAGAAAACATCAGTAAAAAGATAAAACACTACTTAAAGAAACCACAGGTCCACCCCAACCCATCGCAAAACCCAACACCAAAGAAATCATAGACACTATAATCATTGAGAGGAGAAGGTCCTTAGCAGAAATAGGCACATATAATGAAAACGTGAAACCCACATAAACTACAATGCCCCCATCAACAACCACAGGGCCACCCCAAACTATCGTCTTCGCACCACTTCAATATCTAAAAACTACGACACCATGAAACACTCGAACAACCCTTATTGTCGACAGTAAAAGTACAATTCCCGTCGCAATTTCCCGAAGAAGAGTTGTTAGGGAAAGGAGGAATAGACACGGGAGTCATGGTAATCGCGTCCCAGGAAGAGGAAAAAACCAGGCAACATGGGCATATAAACATGTTCATATGGAAAAATCCTTGCCTAAGTTTTTGATCATATAAGAATGAGCGACACCATCTTAAAAGTAGAATGATGACCAAAGAAAAAATAGTGAATATCTGGAGAAGAATAATGGAATACCCCCAAGAACGGTAGTATCCAATACTCGGATCCTCGGTTGGTATAAACATAACCTCCTTTTTTCAGAGTGGAAAAAACACTGCATTGTATTAATATGTAACAAAACAATACATGTGATCACAAACATATCATATAATTGAGATCGAAAGCTGGACATTCAGTTTGATAGAGGTAAACTATAGTAGCCCATCTTGTACATAAAACATAGAGATTAATACTTGATTATGCAGTTGTGTCTATCTGTCCAAATTTATGAATATGTAACAGAAAGAAACATGAACTATAACTAAAAAGAATGAGTGTTATCATTCTATCATGTCTTCCTATCCAAATTTATCCATATGCATCATAAAGAAACTAGAGATTTAAACAAAGAACAATGAATGCTAACAAACTGGAACAAAAAGGAGTATGGAGAAAAAACATAGCTAGGTGACTCGAGTTGTTGTGTGATCATGGGAGTTGTATGGAGTTGACATCCTGCAGTTGTCCATCCCTGTAGTGTTGTACATGTGTACGCCCGAATTGTTCTTGTATAAATTTCTTTGAGAGTGAGTCAACCCCTGTGTTAACTTCCCTGAAGATGTGTTTGATAAGTGGAACTTGTATATATTGTAGAAGGTATTTGATGTGATTTATCCAACATAAAAGTGTGGGAAGCTGGAATTTGGTTTGGCCATTTACCTTGTCAATGACCCATTTTGCGTCGCCATATATGTGTAGTGTCATGATATTCAAATTATATGCAACCAAAAGAAAACTCCATAGTGCCAAGCTTTCGGCCTTTGTCTTCGATCTAGGACCACCATTCCAAAAAATGAAGTATTGATTATTGTCACTAAGCTTAATCTAAGTCCTGCGACCACAAATACCGTGTTGTTTGGCCCCATCAAAATACCTTGCTTGCAAAACAACTAGAGGAGAAAGATGGCACACTGATAGGTCGTTGGGATGAGGATCAAGGGAAATGTAGTGATCAAGCCCGGTCATAATTGTATGGTGAATGTGAGAGTGATCAATCTCCTTGCCCTAAAAAATGAGTCGATTCGTGACAAGCCAAAACTCCCATATAAAAAAAAAGAAAAATAGATATTTTCATTCAACCCACTCCCAATATTATATGATATGTATGATTTTAAGTGGCTGCCATTCCATATTATGTAATACAGGAGAGAACAAGCACCAAATAGATAATAAAAAAAAAAAAAATTATGAATAAATGTGTCACCGTTTCTGAAGAACTTCCTGTACAAACTAACATACCATAGAAGAAAAGATTGCTAACAAGCCCATGAAAATCTGTACACGGCTCTTACCAGATACACAACTTTCACTGTAAGTTAGAACTACACCCTTATGCACTTATTAAATTACTTTCAATTCCATATCTCAATGTATATCTTAATTAATTAATTAATTTTACTTTGAGTATTTTATTCTTTCTTGGTTTGATAAATGATAAAGGCGGACACCTACGTTGCATTGAAGTTAATATTTATGTAAAACTCAAAAATGCTATCATTATACTATTTCGTTCTTAAAATTAAATAAATTACAAGAACACATATATTTTGGCGTACTTTCTTTCCCTCCCAAACAGTATATATCAAACATTTTAATGGCGAGATATTTATATTATTAAAATTTACAAAAAAAAGAGCGAAACAAAGTTATAAGTATGAATACCATATGGACTCAATCATTTAAGGATTGGGTATGTAAGGTTTTTTTTGAGGATAAAACTTGAAAAATATTTGCATTTGAATATTTATTTTTTCTATATGCTTAATATATTTATGGTTAAAATAGATTTATGCATATAGCACGTGTAAGTTTATATTTTTCAAAGTACATTTTTGAATGAATAAATAGATATAATTTTTTGAAAGTTTAATTGGACACTTGGATTGTGTATATGCAAATTTGGAATTCCAATTTTTTTTTTTTGTACATTTTAGACAAAATTTAGTAAAAAAAATGGCGTAATCTAAGTAACACATGAAATTACTTTTTGGGACAATACAAATTTTAGCAAGATTGTGATTTCTTATAATTTGATTAAAATGCACTTTTGAATACATAAATGGATTCGGTACCCTATAAACCATTGAGACACTCAACATTGAACAAATTAAACTTATGATTTTATTTTTAATCACTTTTTTATTTAGAGTCTTGAAATATTTTATTATAGTCAAAACCCATACAACTATACTTTCTATATATATATATATATATATGAACTTCATATTGAAATATATTAGCTGATATGGATATTCAAACAACCCTCATTAAGGGGTCTTTCCCCAAGGGAATCAAAGAGAGCTAATATCATGATCAACAACAACTAGAAACAATATCAAATAATTTCATGTTTGGCTCTATACCACTTGAGTTGGTTTTGATATGCTAAAACATGGGGTTGACATGTATATTCATTTATGTTTTTATCAAAGACAACATTATTTTTTTATTCTAAGTATATTTTATTTTTATTTTAAAAGGGTCATGTGTCAACTCAAGGTTGAGCATGGGTGGAATCACACATCACCCTCATACTATGCTATAGAATGTGCCTTCAAATGAAAAATAAATAAATAACTTATAATGTAAGTTTAATAGTAAATGTCAAGGATGAATAGAACAAAGTCCTTAGGGATTGAAGATTTCTTAAAAATTCTCTAGAACATGTGTGTTAAGTTATAGAGTTAGTAATTCTACATGAATTGAATATGTTGTTCCTAATAAGCATATTGTTGGGGAGAGAAATTGGTTTCCAAGATATTGAATTGATTTGAGGTCCCAATATGTAAATGCAACACACCACATTCATCCTAAACCTCATGGATGATTTTAATATGTTGAAATAAGATATCCAACTTTCCTTCCACATTGGCTTCCATGGTGGTGGAACAAATTTTTAGATGAATGGAGGAATGAAGCTCTTCTATTTCTCCAACACGTGATGAAAATTTTAGTGGGTCATGGACTCCATATTTGTAGAGTAAATTTAAACTAACAACAAAGACTAAACATAAATAAAAAATATATAAAAAATGCAAAAAGAGAACAAAGGTAATTAGAAAGCTATTATAAACTAAATAAAGTGTGTCCCCATGTCACACAATCCATAAATACCTTTCCCATAAATACCAAAATTATGTGATGATGGTGCTTATGGACTGTAGAATCCAGTTGGGAGCTATGACTATCCCATCATGATTGAAGAGAATTCTTGAGAATAGTGTAAGTGGAAGGGATGCATTTAATGAATTATGAAAGATGATTAAGGTTATGGAAATTTTATGATGTAATGGAAGGTGAGGCATATCACATGGATTTCATATTTTTGTCATTGATTAATAATGAGGTTATAATCACGGGGGTTTCACTCAATGAATCTCTAACATATCATTAAATAATACTCTTAATTTGAGTATATATTGGAAAATACCTCTAAAAATAACATTCTTTAACCCCCTACCAATATATACCCAATACACCATCCTAATTTAAAAAACCTGTACTTTCACTATATATTGTAGGTATCTATTTTTTCATTAACATTTTTTAGACCCTTTTATATTTTTTCATTAATTTTGAGCTCCATTTTTTTAAGTGCCAATATAAAAACCCTTTACCCCCTATATATCCCCAATATATTATGTCATTTTTTCCTCATTATATATTTCCCAATATGAATCCACGTGTTATAATATTGCTCTTATAGTGAAGCCAGATGATTATAATAAAACTATTTGAAAAATTGTCTCCATTTTTTTACTAAAGCTATAATAACCTAATAATCAAATAATCAACTACTTGAATGTTATTATTATTTTGGATAGTATGAAGGATATGGTAAAAGTCCACTTGGATGGAGTGAAAGCGTACTATGACTTATGTAACATTGAGCTCAATTGTGCATGTATTTGTGCACAAGAAAAGGTGTTACATCATATTTTCGAATCTCCTATTATGTGATTCTTTGGATAGCGAGAGAAGTGGGTAATTTTACTCCATTGTAAATAGTGTAGGATTTATCTAACACTTCATCTTGGTTAGATTCCATGAGAAAGTTAACAAAATGTTTTCTTGGTCAAATAGAACGCCTGCTACTCTGACCACTCCAAAATATTACTTTATTACTTAAAAACATAAATGTTTATTTTTTTAATAGTCGTTAGACTTTACATTCAATAAGTGAACTTTATTTAGTGTAGAGTGTTCTTATACGTAGGCATATGACTTGCTATGTAATACAGGAGAAAACAAGCACCAAATAGATAATACAACGAAAAAATTTATGAATAAATGTGTCACCGTTTCTGAAGAACTTCCAGTACAAACTAACATACCATAGAAGAAAAGATTGCTAAGAAGCCCATGAAAATCGATACACAGCTCTTACCAGATACACAACTTTCACTGTAAGTTACAACTACACCCTTATGCACTTATTAAATTACTTTCAATTCCATATCTCAATGTATATCTTAATTAATTGATTAATTTTACTTCGAGTATTTTATTCTTTCTTAGTTTGATAAATGATAAAAGCGGACAACTACGTTGCATTGAAGTTAATATTTATGTGAAGTTAATATTTATGTAAAACTCAAAAATGCTATCATTATACTATTTCGTTCGTAAAATTAAATAAATTACAAAAATACATATATTTTGGCGTACTTTCTTTCCCTCCCAAACAGTATATATCAAACATTTTAATGGCGAGATATTTATATTATTAAAATTTGCATAAAAAGAGCGAAACAAAGTTATAAGTATGAATACCATATGGAGTCAATCCTTTAAGGATTGGGTATGTAAGGTTTTTTTTGGAGGATAAAACTTGAAAAATATTTGCATTTCAGTACTTAATTTTTCTATATGTTTAATATATTTGTGGTTAAAATAGATTTATGCATATTATATATACATATCGTACGTGTAAGTTTACATTTTTCAAAGTATATTTTTGAATGAATAAATGGATATAATTCCTTGAAAGTTTAATTGGACACTTGGATTGTGTATATGTAAATTTGGAATTTCAAAAAATCTTTTGTACATTTTAGACAAAATTTAGTAAAAAACATGGTGTAACCTAAGTAACACATGAAATTACTTTTTGGGACAATACAATTTTTAGCGAGATTGTGATTTCTTATAATTTGACTAAAATGCACTTTTGAATACATAAATGGATTGGGTACTCTATAAACCATTGAGACACTTAACATTGAACAAATTAAACTTATGATTTTATTTTTAATCACTTTTTTATTTAGAGTCTTGAAATATTTTATTATAGTCAAAACCCATACAACTATATATATATATATATATATCTATCTATATATATATATATATATGAACTTCATATTGAAATATATTAGCTAATATGGATATTCAGACAACCCTCATTAAGGGGCCTTTCCCCAAGAGAATCAAAGAGAGCCAATATGTGATCAACAACAACTAGAAACAATATCAAATAATTTCATGTTTGGCTCTATACCACTTGAGCTAACCCTTGGTGTTGATATGCTAAAACATGGGGTTGACATGCATATTCATTTATGTTTTTATTATAGACAACATTATTTTTTTATTCCAAGTATATTTTATTTTTATTTTAAAAGAGTCATGTGTCAACTCAAGGTTGAGCATGGGTGGAATCACACATCACCCTCATACTATGCTATAGAATGTGCCTTCAAATGAAAAATAAATAAATAAATTATAATGTAAGTTTAATAGTAAATTTCAAGGATGAATAGAACAAAGTCCTTAGGGATTGAATATTTCTTAAAAATTCTCTAAAACATGTGTGTTAAGTTATAGAGTTAGTAATTCTACATGGATTGACTATGTTGTTCCTAATAAGCATATCGTTGGGGACATAAATTGGTTTCCAAGATATTGAATTGATTTGAGGTTCCAATATGTAAATGCAACACACCACATCCATCCTAAACCTCATGGATGATTTTCGTATGTTGAAATAAGATATCCAACTTTCCTTCCACATTGGCTTCCATGGTTGTGGAACAAATTTTTAGATGAAAGAAGGAATGGAGCTCTTCTATTTCTCCACCACGTGATGAAAAACTAATTATGTTCCATAATTTTTTTAGTGGGTCATGGACTCCATATTTGTAGAGTAAATTTAAACTAACAACAAAGACTAGACATAAATAAAAAAATATATAAAAAATGCAAAAAGTGAACAAAGATAATTAGAAAGCTACTATAAACTACATAAAATGTGTCCCCATGTTACACAATCCATAAATACCTTTCCCATAAATACCAATATTATGTGATGATTGTGCTTATGGACTGTAGAATCCGGGTGATAGCTACGAATATCCCATCATGATTGAAGAGAATTATTGAGAATAGTGTAAGAGGAAGGGATGCATTTAATGAATTATGAAAGATGACTAAGGTTATGTAAAGTTTATGATGTAATGGAGGGTGAGGCATATCACATGGGTTTCATATTTTTGTCGTTGATTAATAATGAGGTTATAATCACGGGGCTTCACTCAATGAATCTCTAACATATCACGTGTGATCATTTCATATTAAATAATACTCTTAATTTGAGTATATATTGGAAAATACCTCTAAAAATAACATTCTTTAACCCCCTACCAATATATACCCAATACACCATCTCAATTTAAAAAACCCATACTTTCACTATATATTGTAGGTATATATTTTTTCATTAACATTTTTTAGACTCTTTTATATTTTTTCATTAACTTCGAGCTCCATTTTTTTAAGTGTCAATATAAAAACCCTTTATCCCCTATATATCCCCAATATATTATGTCATTTTTTCCTCATTATATATCTCCCAATATGAATCCACATGTTATGATATTGCTCTTATAATGCTGGGTGATTATAATAAGACTATTTGAAAAATTGTTTCCATTTAATCAAATTATCTCCTTTTTTTTACCAAAGCTGTAATGGCCTAATAATCAAATAATCAAGTACTTAAGTATTATTATTATTTTGGATAGTATGAAGGATATGTTAAAATTCCACTTGGATGGAGTGAAAGCATAATATGACTTATGTAATATTGAGCTCAATTGTGCATGTATTTGTGCCCAAGCAAAGGTGTTACATCATATTTTTGAATCTCCTATTATGTGATTCTTTGGATAGCGAGAGAAGTGGGTAATTTTACTCCATTGTAAAGAGTGTAGGATTTATCTTACACTTCATCCTGGTTAGATTCCATGAGAAGGATAACAAAATGTTTTCTTGTTCAAATAGAACGCCTACTACTCTGACCACTCCAAAATATACTTTATTACTTAAAAACATAAATGGTTATGTTTTTAATAGTCGTTAGACTTTAAGTTTAAATTCAATAAGTGAACTTTATTTAGTGTAGAGTGTTCTTATACGGAGGCATATGACTTGCTATATTATTTCTTATTTTATTGAAAAAGCATTATACAAAGTTTAAGTCAATAAGTTACTCTCGATAAACTATAATAAAATATTGTAAATTTTTATGTTAGGCTTTAATTCCAGAAAATTTGTGAAATATTCACTAATAATTTAATTTAAATTAAAAGAATAGAAAAAAAATATACATATATATGAATTAAAAATTATATTGACATTGAAATTCACAAAATTACCTTAAAAAGAATGCAATTAAGCTCAAACTAATCACAACAATTGTGTATAATAGTTGTTAGTGGTATTCATTTAAGACCTCAATTCAAATGAAGTCTAACTACATGCATGTCACTATTATGGTATATAGTTTCTATGATAAGGATAAAATGGAAACATATTTTCAAGAATTATTAAATAATTATTTTTTTTGTTATTTTTTAATCAATTTTTTTCATATTTTTTTATGATGTTTAATTTTCATTAGAATCACGAGGGCTTTCTGGGGATCAATACTATACCATGTGAGTTAATATTGGCGAATATATATTGAGGAAAAAATGGCATAATATATTGATATATTGGGGGATATATAGGAGGTAAAGGTTATATTGTTAGGTATAAAAAATGGAGCTGAAAGCTAATGAAAAAATATAAAATGGATACCTAAAATATCTAGTGCAAGTAGGGGTTTTTTAAATTGGGAAGGTGTATTGCGTTTGTATTGGTAGGGGGTTAAATAATGATATTTTTAGGGGTATTTTCCAATATCTAGTTAAATTAGGGGTATTCATTGAATGAAATCCCCGTGATTAAAATTCCAAGTAATATTTTATGAAATGCCAGGGAAACATGGTGACACATCATGACCCACCAATGCCCCGTGGCCTACCACTATTATCTTACATGGGGCATTGCCACATTAGAAAATTATTCTCCTCAGGATTGGGTTTGGTACCTAAGGGATTAATTATGCTCTCTAAGGTGTAACATGTGGCAAGAAAAAAACCAATGATTGGTTTACTACCTTTAATCCTTGCTGCTGAATATCACAATATTCTCATCCAATGGATAAGATATCGATGTGTATTTTTTACAATATAGATATAATCATCTGTACCATTAGAAATTACGAAATAATTATAAAAATTTGTTTTTTTTTTATGATTGTTTTCTAAACTTTGTCGAATTTCCAACTACATTTGAGGTTGATCATACTTCTAACTCATATTTAATGCACTATTAGGGACATGTGGTTCACCACCATGACCCACTAGTTCCATATTGCCTACCACTACAGTCCAACATGCGACATCAACATGATACTACCATGCCAACAAATGATTCATCACCTAGGTGGGTTTGGTGACTTTGGGATTAATGATTCCTACAAAGGTGTAGTGGGTGGAAAGATGTAATATAATTATTCGTTTGATACCCATTAGCCCTATATGTTGAATATTACATTATTATCAACTAATGGACAAGATGGAAATGAAATAATAATTTCTAGAACAAGTTGCCTTGCATGAGATGGAAAGGGAAAGGAATAGATGGATAAAAGATACAAAACACAAATAAAATATAAATTAAAAAAAGATAATATAAGATACAAAGTATATATAGATAGATAAGATAAGATGGTTATATGTTAATGCCAATAAAAAGTGGGAGTTCTTAATCTCATCATAGAAAATTCGAATACAAAAAGAGAGAATGTAAAGCTAACCTAGAGGCTAAATAAATAAAAGTCCAAACTCCATAATTTGAGGTCACTCTAGGAGGAAAATTTAAAATATAGGAAGAACTAGGAAATGTAAAGTGGAAATGCGAATTTAGAAATATGTCTCCCAATCCATTAGATATATAGTTTTCTCTTCTCCTTGCATATGAGGAAAATGGAAAATAATGCTCATGATGCAGTAAGCTTATTCTTATGCAGGAGTGAAACTCTAGTTCTAGGTTAGTTAATACAACCAATTAGGTTGTATGATGGTCAATCCTTATCAATGCCACCTACATTTATCTTTCTAATTAGGTCAAGGTATGGTTCTATGTTAGCCCATTGCATTATAAGGGCCCTCCATCATTTCATCAAATTCTTGAAGTGATATTTGTTGGGGAAAATGGGTGTTAATGGTGTTTTATCCAAGTATAGGGTATATTGCTTGGTAGTTATCTAAAAAAAGTCCATGATAACTCATGGAAAACATATACCACATTGTATTAATTCTTCCCATTCTAATTTCATCATCTACCTCGTGTGTGTGATCCCCAACATATCATCAAACATTAACCATCACTTCCACTTCTATCTTCCTGCTTCGTATTGCATATCCATTTTTCACTCTATATATTCCATCAGATCACTCAGTTTACTAAGAACCTTCGAATAACCTTGTACCATGTAACTTTCTTTTATATCACCCATCACTCCCACTGTTATCTTCTTGCATTGTATTGCATATCCGTTTTGCATTCTATATCTTCCATAAGGTTATTCAGTGTAGTAATAACCTTGGCATCACCGTGTACCAAGTAATTTGCTTTTATGTCACCCTATAGTTTGAAGTTGGTGACTAGATAAAACAAACTTTTGAGTATTGATTGTGTTAATTGAATGGTGGCACTAAAGGTGGAATGTGCCTCAAGTTATTATAATAAGGGTTTTCCTCAAGCAGAGAGATAGGAAAGGAGAGGCTTGATAGAGAGACCTTACCAGGAATATTAGGAAAGAAGAAAGATATATAATATTGATTACAGACCCAATTTTGTAATGGAGAGCCTAAATTTTTGGTCTATAATGTATACTATACTAAGACATAATGGAAGATTAGCATTGTTTTGGATTTCATGTAAATTTTAATGCAAAATTTCCTTAGAGTAAAATGCACACTTTAGTCTCAATTTTGGCCCAAATTGGGTGGTTTAAAATTTAGAAGGTGTAATCTATGATTTCACACCTCTACATAAACTTGGATTATCATTTTCAGATAAAACATTACTTGTTGTACATAAAGGATATAAGTTTCCTTGTAAATTAAAGGGTATGCAAGGCTACACTAAAATGCATGCACACATCCCCATACTCATTATATTTGAATGCTTCAAATTGTAAATGATTTTTTAAGTCATTCCACATAATATTGTATACATAATTTTTAGTTTCTATTAATGAAATACTAGGATGTAAAAACATAGGCAAGGGATAGCCTAGTAAAACCATAGAAATGCACAACCTATCTGTAAAAACTAAGCCAACATCCCCATACTCATTATATTTGAGTGTTTCAAATTGTAAATGATTTGTTAAGACATTCCACATAATCTTGTATACTTAATTTTTAGTTTTTAGTAATGAAATACTAGGATGTAAAAAAATAGGCAAGAGATGCCTAGTAAAAACATGGAAATGCACAACCTATTTGTAAAAACTAAGCCAAAGTTGTAATATACCATATATTTGAGTTATGAAAGTTGTTGGGGGAGTTTTTTATCATATTATACCTATTCATGTTGTTAATTTTACATCTTTAAATTGGTTTTTCCTTGTAATTTGGAAGATAAAATTTGTACTAAGTGACCAAATTAAAATGCATGCCCCAACTTCTTTGTAGAACCAAAAAAGTTGTTTTATAGGTCCTAATTTTATCATCTTAGTTATAATACTAACCCATAGATTTTGTAAACCATGGTACTTACCCATGGTATTTTAATTATTATATTTACCATGGGTATCTTAATTTATTATATTTTTCAATGGTATTCACTCATGGATGTCCTAAACCATCGTATCTACCCATGGTAATGTAATGAGAAACATGCATCTTAGTGAAAGGCCACTATAAAAAGTATAAATACGAGATTGTATTTACCCAAACTAGAGGCATGGATCTCAATGAAAGATCCCTGTAAAAATTATAAATATGGACTTTGGAGTAAAGCAAGTCTCTTTTCCTTACAAAGAATTGTAGGAAAGAAGAAAGATATATAATATTGATTACACTTGGCCAGATTTTGTAACGGAGAGCCTAAATTTGAGGCCTATAATGTATACTATACTAGGACATAATGGAAGATTAGCATTGATTCCATGTAAATTTGAACGCAAAATTTCCATACGGTAAAATGCACACCTTAGTCTCAATTTTGGCCCAAATGGGATGGTTCAATCTTTTAGAATGTGTAATATATGATTTCACACCTCTACATAAACTTGGATTATCATTTCCAGATAAAAAATTACTTGTTGTATATAAAGGATAGAAGTTTCCTTGTAAAATCAAACGGTAGGCAAGGCTACACTAAAATGAATGCACACATCCCCATTCTCATTATGTTTAAATGTTTCAAATTGTAAATGATATTTTAAACCATTACACATAATTTTGTATAATTAATTTTTAGTTTGTAGTAATGAAATACTACGATGTAAAAATATAGGCAAGAGATTGCTCGGTAAAACCATGAAAATGTAAAACCTATTTGCAAAAACTAAGCCAACAACTACATACTCATTATATTTGAGTGTTTCAAATTGTAAATGATTTGTTAAGTCATTCCACATAATTTGTGAGATATAAAGAAGTTCCTCTTTGAAACTTTAGTCACTCTTGTTATCTTATATGGATGTGAGGTTTGGGGTTTCAACATCTCTAGAGAATTCTAGAGAAAGATTGAGCAAATCCAGAAGCATTTTATAACGTATAACCTTAAAATTAAAAGCAATACACCCTATCCTATTCTCCTTATAGAAGTGGGTCTTTCCCCTATCGAGAGCCTAGCTATGACTAGGCTTCTGTTGTACAAGCACAAGCTCAATAGCATAGGAGACCATAGAATTCCTAAGCTAGCTTCAAATTCCAGCCAAAACCACCTAAGGCTTCAACTAGGTTGGTATAAATACATCAGGGCCTGGTTAAACCATTGGGAAATCGACAAGAATGTTGCATTGCAAAATATCAATAACATTAAAAAAATTGTTACTTCTAAGTTCAAAGAAAAAATGTGGTGTGAGAAAGATCTAGCAGCTAAAAGAAAATTAAGGTATTATAAGGAGGTCATCAACCCCACCTAGAATATCAAAAGTATCTCTATGTTTTAACTAGCTCAAAGAAGAAAATTAATATAGCCAATATTAGAACGAACTCTCATGAGCTCCATAGTGAAACAGGTCGTTGGACAGTTCCTAAACCCCCATGGATGGAAAGGATCTGCCATCTCTATGAGAATATGAACATTGAGGATGAAAATCACTTTCTCTTATTGTGCCCTGCGTACAACCACATTAGAGCTCAATTTCATATTCTTTGTTGCAATATTGACCTTCCTAGCCTTTTAAGATGTCAAAATTATAGTGAGCTCAAGAGGCTTCTCTCCAAGCTTTTTGAGAATAGGAATAAAATCTTAAATCAAATTAAATAACTATTTTCTTTAGGTCCATAGACCAAAGATTGGTCCCAGTGGACATTAACCATCATCATCATTATCAATTAATTTTTAGTTCTTAGTAATGAAATACTAGGATGTAAAAAAATAGGCAAGAGATGCCTAGTAAAAACCATGGAAATGCATAACCTATTTGTAAAATATAAGCCAAGATTGTAATATACCATAGATTTGAGTTATGAAAGTTGTTGGGGGTGTGGTTTATCATATTATACCTATTCATGTTGTTAATTTTACATGTTTAAATTGGTTTTTGTGCAAGAGAGGAAATGTTTTCCTTGTAATTTGGAAGATAAAAATTGTACTAAGTGAACAAATTAAAATGCATGCCCCACCTTCCCAGTAGCTCCGAAAAGGTTGTTTTATAGGTCCTAAGATAGACTTAGATATATATTAAATTATTTTGTGTCATTTAAAGTGAAATTGAAGAACATGATAACGTGGATGATGCATGATAATAAATAAAATAAATCATAATATTAAAGTGAAAATCTAATCAAGCAATGCTTTAAATTTTACCATCTTAATTATAATAGTCACCCATGGATTTTTTAAACTATGTTCACCCATGAATGTCGTAAACCATGGTATTTTCCCATGGTATTTGAAATGTAATGAGAGGCATGGCTCTTAGTGAAATGTCACTATAAAAAGTATAAATACCAGACTGTATTTACCCAAACGAGAAGCATGGATCTCAGTGAAATATCCCTATAAAAATTATAAATATGAGACTTCACTATGGAGTAAAGAAAGATTTTTTAATGTAGTCTTATGCTATATTTCTAAATTAATAAAAATAGTTTTGTTCCTTTTATTTTGTTCTCTTATGAAATATTTCTCTTACACAATGTTTCATCTTTCTAACATTTTTACATTGTGATATATATTGGTTAAGTTTCATTTCTTAGCCATTTTTTCATTGTGATTTATTTATTTATTTTTTGTGTATTCGTTAAGTTTCATTTCTTACAACTTGGATTGTGGCAGCATTGATGAATCAGGGCTTAGGAGAACCCTACATTTAAGTGTTATTGGGATATAATAGTATTATTATGGGTGATCTGCTACTAAAGTTTTTAGTTCTTATTATTCTGTCACTTTATTTGGTCACATTTCTCAGTCAATGTCTATTTTTTTTTTCATGTCTCGAATAAGATCTGGGTACAAAGAGCTCAAACATAAAACAAATTCACATGGAACACAGTAAGAGAAATGATTGTGGGAGATCCTGTCAAATTGTTGGTCGATTGTGGGAGATCCTGTCAAATTGTTGGTCGAGAAAACACTTAGACGAAAGAGGAGTGATACGATGAAAGGCTTTAAAACATCTCATTGGATGGTGTGAATTTACAAAGATAAGCCACGAGATCTCTACTAGGCGCATCACCAAGAAAACTATCTTATCATGGTTATGAGTCAATCACACAAAACCATTACCATCGAAGCCCATTTTCTAGGATATTACCTTATCATGGTTATGGGTCAATCACAAAAAACCCTTACCAAAAACCCTAGTCACTAAAGTCCATTTTCTAGAACACACACTATCAGCATCACAGTTGACCCACAACCATTACACGGTATCTATATCCTCAGATATTCATTCATCATGGTTATGGGTCAACGACACAAATCCCTTCCCACTGAAGTCCATTTTCTAGGCTACACATTTTCAACATCACAAAGGCTTAATTGAAAGGAAAATTTAAAGGAAATTTACACAGTGGGGACTATTGCTTCTTAAGGAGCATGTTGAAAAATAATTATCGCAATTAATAATTATTTTTATATTATTTTCTTTTAAAACCATTGATGATGAATGATAATAAACAAGTAAATCATAATACTAAAGTGAGAATCTAATCGCATAATGATTTCAAATTTACCATCTTAATATGGTAATTTCCCATCGATTTTGTAAACCATGGTATTTACCCATGGTATTGTAATCTATTATATTTACCCATGGTATCTTAATATTATATTTTCCCATGGTATCCACCCATATATTTTGTAAACCATGGTATTTAAAATGTAATGAGAGGCATGATTGTGGTGAAACATCAATGTAAAAAATATAAATACTAGAATTCACCGTGGAGTAAAGCAAGCATTTTGTCCTAATGTAATATTAAGCAATATTTCACATTCAATAAAAATAATTTCTTTCACTTCATGTTGTTTTCTTATAAAATATTTCTCTTACACAATGTGTCATATTCATACCTTTTATGTTGTTCTCTTCTAAAATATTTCTCTTACACAATGTGTCATATTCCTAGCCATTTTTAAAATATGATATCTTAGTTTTCTTTTAATCTGTTAAGTTTCATTTCTTACAACTTTGATTTTCAACATTAATCCATCAAGTCTCAAGAGAACCCTACAGTTAATCAAACTAGTATTGTGATGAGTGATTTTCTAAGAAATTTTTTAGTTCTTATTATTCTGTCACTTTCTTTGGTCTCATTACTGAGACAATCCACATCATGAATTTTGTACGATGAGATAATGGATATATAGAATATCGAATAATGCTTTCTTAAGATTAAATATGTGTTTATTACAATTAAAATGCATACTAAAAAATCAAAACTAAGTGCTTCTTGCATGAAATTGGTGCATGTTGTAAAATGCAAGATAAAAAAAAAAAATGAAAACTTGTGTTAGATTTTCATGATAACTTATTAAATCATAATTTTAAAGAAAATTCATATATTTAAATGAATTATGACATTATGCACATTTTCCTTACCAAATTTCATAAAGACATGACATTGAAGAAAATACATGCCTTTATGCAAATCTATAATGACATAAGCTGTAATTGATTCTTTCTTAAGCCATACTAATGATCTTCATGGGTGGATGACTTCTAATGAATGGAAATCCATTACGAGATTATCATGTTGGTATAGGATGGCTTATAATAGACCTGAATTTAAGCTTGGAAAATTGTTTGAAACATACTTAGGGATATGACGTAGTTACACTTCTTGCAATCTAGATTCATGGTATGCTTACTATATTTTGTTTTAGTCATAAAACCTTAATCAACCTAATTGAATGTTGTGGTAAAACCTCTATTAAATATGAATACAATGATATATGTAATCATTTTTTATCTATAAATTATTCTTATGTGTACAGGACTGTTAATTTAACTATTCTTATGTGTACAAGAATATTAATTTAACTACTATGTAGAAAAATGTTTATCTTGTTTTCATAATAGAGATCTATATATAGACAGTTTGTACAAAATCCTTCAAACATTTTCATTACAGATTAACAATTAAAACCAAAAAATTTCATAATGCCTACATTTTGTTTTCAAACAATAACATTTCCAAATATTGCATAAGTTGAGTATACTAGGTCAACTACACACGATTTTGTAGGCAACTATATACATTGTTTTATTTTTATAATCATAAACTACTGTATTTTTCAATCCTTTATTAATTTCTATACATAAATCACTATAATACACAATCTTCAGTGTTAAAAAAATATCTACATTATGATAACTCATACAATCCTTTAGGTTTGCAAATTATAAATTACAATAGGGATACTTTTTATGCATCAAGAAAGAATATGGCTCGGTAAAGGTTTATGTTGTTTTTAAAACAACATCATATTGTAAACCATATAACAAGGTATAACCTCTTGAAAATGAAATGTAACCTACATATTTTTTTCAATCTACAAGCCTCTCTAACTTAGATAACTTACTCTTTGTGTGTATGTTGTTTTGTGCCCTCAATTCAGTGGAGAGTGAAATATATACTTTGGTTTTAGTTACATGCATGAATTAAAAGGTATTGTTACATAAATAATTGTCAAATGTTTTATTATGATAGATGATAGATTAATGATTTCACGAGTGAAATATTGTGGTTCTGGACTGTTGTTATATAGGAACCCTCAAGTAACTTTTAAAGTATTATAGGTTTTGATATGTAACTATAGACACTCACCCATGTCTATAGTCACAAGGAATATATATTTTAACTCTTTAATACATTTCAATTCCAATCAGCAATGAGTTGTTTTATCAATTGAAATGTATTCTTAAAATGTGATTTTATTTTTGGTAGTTAAAATATGATTTTTCACACAAAAATTTATTAAATAACAACCACATATATCCATTAATACTGAATAAAATGAGAAATATCAATGAACTATAGTTAATTTTCCATTTTCTCTCCCTCCCTCACCCATCACTAATCCTCCCTCTCTCCACCTTATCCTCTCCCTCTCTTTCCTCTCATCCCTCTCTTAACCCCATCCATCTTTATCCCTTTCTCTTTCTCTATCTCTCACTCTCACTCTCTCGCTACCCCCATTCCACTCTCCCCTACTAATCTCTCTCTTTCCCGCCAATTTCCCCACATAACACACACACACACACACACACACACATATATACCTTCCCTCTCTCTCCTTTTCCCTCATGCAGTCACTATCTCCACCCCTCTCCCCTCCATAAATATATCTCCCACTCTTTGCCTCTCGCTCTATCTATTTATCTCTCTTCGTTCCCCATCTAGATATATCTCTTTGGATCTTTCTCTATCTCTCCATATCTACCTACTTGTAATCATATTTCAATCTCTTAGTATTCCTTTCCCTTTTCCACCCCACTCTCACTGAGTCACACACTCTAGTTTTCCTCCATCTCCCTTTCTCTCTCTCTCTCTCTCTCAGTCCCTCCTTCACAACAACCCCATCTAAATTTGTCTCTTTCTTCCTCCCTATGTCAACCACAATTATTCCCTCTTTCTCCCTACCTAATCCTCTTTCCTTATCTCTCTCTATTTTTGATGCTCACTCACTCTCTCCCCTCAGTCACCAAATCATTCTTCCCCACCCTCTCTCTCTCTCTCTCTCTTGGCCCTTCCATCCCTCCCTCATGTGTTACCCTCAATTCCACCTCAACCATGATTTCCCATGTGTTAAGCCACTAACTACAGGGTTGTGCATACATTCCTAGTGCTAGTAACAGTGCACAAATTTTTATTGCTACAAACATAAATGTGTTTTCATGCTATAATTCTACACGTGTTTTAAGTGCTAGGAATGCGCACACATTTTTTAATTTACACTTTTCCTGGAGATATATCATTAATACCCTTTTAAAGTTGCACTAATAGGAGCCCTTGTAATTTCAAGGATACAATAAATTTTAGGAATTAAAAAAATATGAAATTAAATCATAAATTTTGGGCAAATAGTTGTGCAGAAGAAGTCTTCGTTTTCTATAAATTGGTAAAATTTTGTAGAAATATTCCATCATTTAGGTATTGAAAGGTTTCAGAAACATATACATTATAATTTGTATGAAAAATGACATAGTAATAATTTGAAAACTCAAAAATCACATAGTTAAAAACAATTTTGTATAAATATAAATTATTTTTTCTAAAATCAAATTCATTTATTTACATTTCAATTTTTAAAACATCTTCAAATCCATTGTGTATGTACTTCTAATCAATCCTCCAAGTTAAGAAATTGTTTCTCTTCCATGCTTGAATTTCCACAAACATGTCATGAGAGAGAATCATTATCTTGCACCAACCTATTTGCTTTATTCTTCTCCAAGTTTTTCTAAAAATAATGCATCCCCACTCTTTACATTTTTATAAGATAACAATAATGAAAAAAATATGGAGTATGAGATTTGTTTTCATTCCACAACCAAAGGTTTGCTAGTTTACTAATTTACGCATGATTTCAAGCCCATAATATGCTATCCTTATCGATCTTAATTCTCAATATAGAGATCAAATAACTTGTGCAAACCA
Organism: Pinus albicaulis; assembly: GCA_034641835.2. Classification (NCBI taxonomy): domain Eukaryota; kingdom Viridiplantae; phylum Streptophyta; class Pinopsida; order Pinales; family Pinaceae; genus Pinus; species Pinus albicaulis. Next base: position 506,422,769 of record CM076581.1, on the reverse strand, counting down.
TTCCTAAATTTTTGCACAGAAGAGGTTTTCATATTTGAGAGACTTTATCTATCTTGACACTTGGTAGATCCACACTTAAAATTGATTTATGTTTATTTTCATATATAAAAGTGTCATAAGATATCTTTTTGGTTTAATAATCATAACCTTTGTTCTTTTCACGTGCATAATCATACCCATATTAATGGAAAATTCTTTGAGGATTCTTAGATGATTATTGAGGCCACATGGATTTTGTGCCAAAAGAACAATATCACTTGTATGAAGAAGATGGATGAGGACTATACTAGGGAGAATTGGGCTAGTACAATAATAATCCTAACTAATCAATTTAAATGACAAAGATGTAGGGGGATATGGGACAACCTTGCTTGATTCCTATATTACAATTATTTTCTTCTAGCCACCCTTTAATTTTCTTAAATTTCGAAATGACTCTCTCATGAAGCCTAAACTTGTCAAAAGCTTTGGTAAAATCCTTGATATATATATATATATATATATATATATATATATATATATATATATATATATATATATATATATATATGTCAAAATGTTTTCTAAAATCAACCAAACAATGAAAAATATCAGTTTTATTATAACACTCTTATGCAATTATCCTAAAGCTAATAGAATAAGACACAATAAAATTACATCCATTAAAACAATTTTATTCTTCAATTCTTTTTCCATAACTTTCAATCTCCAACTCATCCTTTAATTCTTTTTCCACATGTTTTGATCCAAATAGTTATTAAGTTTTTAAAAAAATATATAATTGCTTTATATTAAATTAAAATAATCTTATAATAAAAATAATAATTACTCATCCTTTAATTCTTTTTCCACACCTTTTAATCCACATAGGTATTAGGTTTTTAATGCTTTCTTTTTCTAATATTATATTATTTTTAACAAATATATTTAAAATAGTAAATACACATTTGTTGAACCATCTTTATAATATGACATTCAAAATATACCATAAAATTTAAAACTTGTGAAGAAACCGTTATTAAGAATTCAAAATAACAAGAAAATATGCTTCTATAAACAACAAGAAGAAAATTATAATGTTGTCCAAAACGACATAAATGTCACTATAACATGTCCCATATCATAAAATAACATGACAAGTCATTACTTCAAAAATATACTTTTTAGAGTTACCAAAACTGAGCTCTAATAAAAAAAAGTGATTCCAATTTAAAGTAAACTGGCACATCAAGGATTTTCAAAATAAGGCATGCAATAGGAAACACACAAGGGCATAGCCCCTATCATAAGATTGAATGAACCAATCAATAATTTGGTTTAAACCAACGAAGCACTGGCGATGGTTTGGCGAATCATGACCTCCAACTTGGCCACTCCTACAGTTTGCATTGTCCTTTCCTGTTATACCAAGTAATCATAAGTATTATTTCTCATGCTTATTGTTAAAAAGAAAATCCCACTAATGGTTTCGTTTCATTTCATGACCATCGCAATCTGTTTGTGTCTCAAAATTAAACTCATTAATCGATTCTTGGTACTTACATTGAGAGTGAGTGTGCAGAGAATGGCTTCATCAAAGCGGCAAATGTTTGAATTCATGATATGCAGAGAAAGAGATTCCAGGGCTCGCATCAGCTGCACTAATCCGACTGCCTCTTTCTTGATGTTTATTCGCACGTGATATATTCCCCCTTCCCCCATATCACAGATTTCAACCTGTTATCTCCCCCCAAAGACATCAACCATCCATGAACCAAGAACCTCTCAAATTTCAAATTTTTAATCAATTAAAAGAAAATGACGTCGGAATGAAAATTTGGCGCGATTTAGTGACATAAAATAAATTTAAACAATCCACGATACGCAATTTTAGCATATCGATACAGCATTACAGCAATGCAACGTAAAATGAGTAAAACAGCCAGGGGAGGGAAATATCAAAATAGTTGGCTATTTATTCGCCAAAACTGATCAATACAAAAGGATAAAATTGGAGATATCTAATAAAATATTGAACAATACAGAGAAGATTAGCATGGTCCAAAGATGACACAAAACTCGAGAACTACTCCAAATTAAAAAAAAGGAAGCCAACTAGGGTTTTGAAGTTAACACTAAGTTTCCCATTGATTGATGTGGCAATTAACATGTTTCAGAAGTGTATTCTGGATGTATTTGGTATATGGTGTTTTCTCGCTGTTTTAAATAACAGTTTGAGAATGTATTGATGATCATGTACTGTCATATATTTCTTTTAATATATACAGCGTTTTTTTCCTTCTGAAAAAAAAACATGTTTCATTATGAAATGTCCAAAAACGACAACAAATGAGATAATGTTGTGTGAGAGCACACAGTCAAAGCACGGGAGTGTTTTCAATAGTGTGTTATGACCCACCTGTCAAAACAATTTAGGTTATTTAATTTTGGGTCTACAGACATTTCAACAACTTACAGGTCCTACGTGTGGGGTAGACAAATGAGATGGCTTACACGGCCAAAATCCATTTGATAACGTACGGATCATGACTTTGAAGATTTGACCAATAAAGAGATGAAACACCCACCTTTCCCATACGGTCGACCTGTAGAAATTATTCTAAAGCATGGGCAAGCTAGCTTGAGAAATTTTAGCTTTTGAGATAATGAATTTTACCTTTTGGATTTTGAAAAAATAATATATTTTTGGATATAAATGAAAGAAATAACAAAATTTGGTGTATGAGATTTTTTTGTTTGTAAGGGGCTTATTTTTTTAGCTATTTGATTGCTAAAGTCTACAAAGGCATATATACTCTACTTTTCAAAGGCATACATACTTTACTCACTCTAGTTTTCACACCAGATTGGTGTATGAGACCTCCTTGTTTATGAGACAAGGGACCCATTTCCTTAGCTATTTGACTATTAAAGTCTACAAAGGCATACATAACTCAATCCCCTTTAGTTTTGAACCTGTGATCTCTTAAGAGGAAAGAGATAATCTTAACCAATAGACCCACTCAATATATATAAGGTCACAACCAAACAAGACAAAATATTAGTGTATAAAACCCCCTTATTTGTGGCACAAAACACCACCCTTCTGGTTTTGAATTTGTAACCTCACACACATACTCTTAATAATTAAGCCTCTTCAAACTTTATGATCCTTTTCCTATTTTTAATCATTTATAATTTTTTTTGGTTTCTTTCCTCACAAATTTTCCTCCTTTAACCTTAATTATCCATTTAAATTTTTACAATATCTAAAATAAAATAGTTTCATAAGACTATTTCCAGGCCTGGCAAAAAAATAAACAATAAAATAGCTTCATAAGACTATTTCCAGGCGTGGCAAAAACAAATATATCCTATTTGAAAACACAAATTTTCATAATTTAACCTTAATTATCAATTTAAATTTTTACGATATCTAAAATAAATTAGTATCATAAGACTATTCCCACGCCTGGCAAAAAAATATATCCTATTTGAAAACCCTATGATATCACACGAATTGCTGTTAATAATTGAAATTTGCCATCAGATCTATGAATTAGTAGGGTTCACAGTACCTACTTCCAGTATCTTTCCATCTTTAATCAATTTTTCTACCGATTCCTTCATGTCAGCCGATTTTATCAAGCCAAAATTTGCATTTGTTAGAGGCTTGGTTGTCTCCGCAGTATTTACAGGACTATGATCAGCTCTGTTTGGGCATGGGCTGGTGAGTGCCTGGATTTCATCTTCAATCTCCTGGACCTTCTTCTGCAGATCTAACACATAGCTGACAGCGTCCACTACTATTGACTGTTTGTCCATCTGTTGACAACCACAATATTTACTTTCATAACAGAGCGAAACATTGATAAAAAATTCAGTACAACATTAATAATTCATACCAAAGGAGATGAACGATGATGAATCCATGAATCTGTGTTATTTTTTTTAACTGAAAAATTATGTTGGGAGCAGCTCACATGTATATGTTCATGATTGCACTACAAAATCTGTGAAACCCCCTCCTAAACATTAGACCACATCGTTGAAACCTATATTATTGCAAGGTCTACCCTACAACAACATTCGGTTTAAATTCTTATACCAAATAATTAATAACAAATATATACCTTACTGATGTTGGGAACTACAGAACGCAATTTGTAAAGTGCCTCCTTCATTTTCTTCCTTCGCTTTCTTTCAGTATTCAAATTTTTGGATGTTTGACGACGCTGCTGCCGCTGCACTACACGACCCTCAGAATTATAAGTTTTGGTCGAAGGATTCGAACCTATAATCCCCCGATTGTTGTCGTCCCAGTCCAACTGCCTCGAATTTTCGGTCATATCCATCCAGATCTTGCTATTTTGTTGACCCATTACGATGTTCTCGCTACAAACCGAGATCGGCGGACTTTGATCTGTTTGGCTCTCTACCGTTCTCGGCTCCGAATAATTTTCATAAACTCCTGCACATCCAATATTGCTCATATTTTGGAGATGAAACTCGTGATCAAAATACTCGCCATTGCTGTAACGCTTTATGTATGATTCATAACTATTACACATTTCTGTCACACACTCAAAACCAAAACCAGTGAAATCCATCTAGCGAATTCCTCCACATACAAATCTACTTCATTGAGGCGTTAGTTGTTCACTGTTGGCTCAATAATATGTGTGGTTCATGGTCCAATTTATTCTTCGATTGGTCAAATCCTCTGTTTTCACTATTTATATTATATTATCTACCTTCTATTACAATAATCTAATTTTGGTTAAACCAAAAAGATTAATTCGATGACGCGAAGGAATATCTCCAACATCTGATATCATTCCAAATCTCAACGCATCTCTTAATTAATTGATTAATTTTACTTTGAGTATTTTAACCTTTCTTGGTTTGGAGTCACAGGGACACATGATAAAGACCGACAACGACGTTGCCCTAACATCAATATTTATGTTTTGAAACTCGAAAAAGCTTTCATTATACGATTTCGTTTATAAAATTAAATATATTACTAAAAGTAAAATATGTTCGTTGGATGCTTACTCTTTCATCACAAGCTATACTTGCTTTTCGTCCCTAATATTATATCTCAAACATTTTAAACGGGAGATATTTATATTACTAAAATATGCATTAAAAAGTGTAAAACAAAGTTGTATGAGCGCCGTATGGAGTCACAATCATTTTAAGGAAACGGGCTCTAAATCTTTATTATAATTATAATAGGAAATGTACATAATTAAAGGGAAATTTATAGAGTAATTTTAATATCAAATTCCAAGGATAAGTAGAGCAAAGCCTTTGGAGATTAGAGCAATTTCGAGATTAGAGAAGACTTTCCAGAATATTTGAATGTTCCTGAGAATTATTTAGAGAGGAGGAGGAGCGTTGAACTCAAGGGCTAGTAAATGGATTAAGCATGTTGTTCTTAGTTATATTGTTGGGATAGAAATTGGTTCCCAAGAGGTTGAATTTATTAGTGGTCTTTATCTTTAAATATAGCATTTAATATATCCTAAACTTTAGGGAGGAGTTGGATGCTTACTCTTGGTTGAAGTAAAATATGTTAGTTGGATGCTTACTCTTTCATTATAAGGAATACTTATTTTTCTTCACTAATATTATATTTCAAAATGAGAGATATTTATATTATTAAAATATGCATTAAAAGGTTTGTAGCAAAGTTGTATAAGCACAATATGGAGTCACAATCATTTTAAGGAAATGGGCTCTAAAGATTTATTATAATTAAAAGGGAAATTTATGATGATGATGATGGTGGTGGTTAACGTCTACTAAGACCAATCTTTGGTTTATCGGACCTAAAGAAAAGAGTTATTTAGTTTGATTTAAGATTTTATTCCTATGCTCAAAAAGCTTGGAGAGAAGCCTCCCGAGCTCACTATAATTTTGACATCTTAAAAGGCTAAGAAGGTTAGTATTGCAACAAAGATTATGAAATTGAGCTCTAATGTGGTTGTACGCGGGGCACTCTAAGAGGAAGTGATTTTCATCCTCGATGTTCATATTCTCACAAAGATGGCAGATCCTTTCCATCCATGGTGTTTTAGGAACTGTCCAACGACCTGTTTCACTATGGAGCTCATGAGAATTCGTTCTAATCTTGGCTATATTAATTTTCTTCTTTGAGCTAGTTAAAACAGAGAGATACTTTTGATCTTCTAGGGTGGGGTTGATGACCTCCTTATAATATCTTAATTTTCTTTTAGCTGCTAGATCTTTCTCACACCACATTTTTTCTTTGAACTTAAAAGTAACAATTTTTTTTGTGTTATTAATGTTTTGCAATGCAACATTCTCGTCGATCTCCCAATGGTTTAACCAGGCCCTGGTGTCTTTATACCAACCTCATTTAAGCCTTAGGTGTTATTGGCTGGAATTTAAAGCTAGCTTAGGAAGTGGTCTTAATAGAAAATTCCAAGGATAAGTACAACACAACCTTTGAAGATTAGAAGAATTTGGAGGTTAAAGAATACTCTAAAAATTATTTAGAGAGGAGTGTTGAGCTCAAGAGCTAGTAAATGGATTAGGATCTGGTCCTAGGTATATTGTTGGGATATAAATTGGTTTCCAAGAGATTGAATTGATTGGAGGTCCTTATCTCTAAATGTAGCATGCTATATATGTCCTCCTTTCTATTTCTCTGCTAGGTGATGAATGGCTGACTTAATTTACCTCACTTCTTGGTGGGCCATGGACTCCATACTAGTAGAGTAACCTTAAACAAAAAATCAACAAGCTATTATCAACTGAATAAACATTGTCCCATGTTGGACCATCCATAACTATATTTCCCATATAGGAGTAAACCCATATTCTGTGATGATGGTGCTTATGGAAAGAAGAATCCTATATAATAGTTAAACACATATTATGTGATGATGGTGGTTCAGAAACGTAGAATCCAGAGTGGACGACCTCTCCACAATCCAAGAGAATTCTTGAGAATAATGTAAGAGGAAGGGATCCATTTAATGAATTATCAAAGGTGACTCGAGTCATGTGAATTTCATGATGGAATGGATGGAGAGGCATACCACAAGTGTTTCATATTTTGAGTCATTGATTAATAATGAGGCTATTGAGGTATTAGTTGAGTGAAGTCGTTTCCATTGAGAAAATTTCCCCTAGAATTTTCTACTACACCCCTCATTTCTTAATGATAAACTTGAGTATTATTGAGTATGAATTGATATAATTTTGATCTTAACTCTACATAAATTTATGCCTAATTGAAGGTGTCATATGATATTTTTAGAATCTCCTACTATGCGATCTTTTGGATAGTAAGGGAAGTGGCTAATTTCACTCCCTCATATAGAATATAGACTTTAGGTTAGGCTTCATCATGCTTATTAGAGTCCAAGCTTAAATTCCATGAAATTTAACACAATATTTCTTCTAAAGTCAAAGATAACCCCTTCCACTTTGGCTACCCCTAAGTATTTTAATTATTAATTGAATACATAAAAAAACATGATTTTTTATAAGTGTCATATTTTAAGTTTTAAATTTAATAAGTGAACTTTAGTTGGTGTAGAATGTTCTTACAGGGACGCATATGACTTATGTATTAATTTTTTTTACTATTTCACAGATGTTTTTACAATCACGTGCCTCTTATCGTAATTTTAAAGTTGAGAAAGCAGAAACACACTTATAATGGTGCACGGTGCACCGATCAAAACTAAACAGTTTGAGGTGCTCTTACAGTTTGGGTTTTTAGTTTTTTGCAAGTAGTCTCACAATTTTGGACTGGAAATTTAATGCATTGTGAATTATGTAAAGTACATTGTGGTCGTGGCTTTATGTTTGCTTCATGCAATGAATATGGAAATCAATATTTCTGGATTTATTCATCTATTAATGCATGGGGCAGCATGTAACATTGGTTGGATTTTTTACTTGCTTAAATCAAATAGATGACATATATTTCCCATGCAAAATTCAAAAGGTCAAATATATTGTCTCTGGATCGAGTAATATTGATAGTCAATGAATATATTGTAAAAAAAAAAATCATATGAATTGAATTGGTCAATGTCAATAATGGCATTCATGTGTTGCATGCACAAAAAATTGTGGAAATTCGCAATGCGGGAAGAAGACGAAATATATAACGAAGTGGGCTAACGATTCGATGAAACGCCCTTTGTGTTTCACGCCCGTCACTGTCGGCGATGCCCTTCCGGCGAGGGGGAGCCATCCCTCCCAATGACAAGGTGTCATTGTTAACGTTCTTCTACCATTTTTCCTTTGTTGTTTGTCCAACGTCCACGGTCATCTCTCTCTCATCGCTAATATTCAGCTCTCCTGTTTCCATGACATGATAACACGTGGAGGCGAAAGTGACACTCACCTAATACATAGCCACACGAAGGTCGAAGTGACACCTACCAATTGTGGGTTTCCCTCTATATACAAATTCTGAGAAATTTGAAATTTGGATCCTCCTTCAACCGAATCTAATTTGAAATTTGGATTCACTCATTATCCAAATTTATTTCCCTTAAATATTGTGGCATAGTGAAAAATCTTCCGCATGTGACAGGTCAGAATACCGTGATTCAGATTTGAGATTTTTTTTTCGTCGGAACTCCCCTCATTTCAAATGAATTTCATGGAATTTCATTCCTTCAGCCTACTTTAATTTAATCGAGAGTATTCCCCTCCTCCCCTGCAATCATTCTATCGAGAGTATTCCCCTCCTCCCTCACATTCATTCTTTAGATAGTATTTCCCTCCTCAGCTACGTTCATTTCGTCAAGAGTATTCTCCTCCACCCTTACTTTCATTCTGTCGAGAGTATTCCCCTCCTCGCCTGTGTTAATTCTGTCAAGAGTATTAATCTCCTCCCCTGGTTTCATTTTTTCGAGTCGTTGTCTACAAAATTGAAGAGGAAATAGGAGCTGGTGTTTATATAATTGAAGAGGAAATAGGAGTTGTTGTTTACAGAATTGAAGAGGAAATAGTAGCTGCTGAAATTATCCAAGTACATTTCTCTTCTTCTAAGCGTAATAGGAATACCATTTACAAAGGTAAATTTATAGTCAATTTTACAAATTATATGTATTTTCCATTGTTTTTCTACTGTTTTATTTAATGTAAGGAAAACATTACCAATTTATATGCATTCTGCAATATTTTTTCTTTGGGATGTTGTTCCAGGGAGTTTAGGCAGTGGTGACAAATGAGTTGTTGCGACGGTGACTAGTGAGTTGTTGCAACAGGGACCAGTGATTTGTGGTTGCGACACTTAATTGGGTCGCTATTATGGCAACTCACTGGTTACTGTGTGGAAACTCTTTTGTCACCATTGTTTGTCAACTAGTATATCATATTTTTTTCACTTTTTTCTAAATATATTGTAGTAAAAACATAAAAACTAATAAAAAAACTACATATATGATGCAGGAACATCAAGACCAATTTTCATTTCTTATTATGTAATAAAGGGGGGTGTGACATTTTAATTGTTTTATTAATTAATTTGTTATTTTTAAATAAAATAGGAGATGAATTATAAAAGTGAGGATTTTGTATATATTCTTTTATTAATTAAAAGGATATGAGAGAAAATAGAATCAGATAGCAAAATTAGGGAGTAGGAATTCTATGTACGGGACTTTGTTGAGTCCACACCTAAGATGAATTTAAGTTAGATTTAGTTGAGGATTAGGTGGAGAGATTTTTGGAATGAATTAAATTCATTATTTATGTCTAAATATGAGTGGTTTTGTGAGGAGAAAACACACTTGAATAGTTGAAGAGCTGAGATAGTTGAGAGTGGAGTGAGTGAGGAGTGGTTTGAAGGGCCAAGAGCCAAGAGGCCGCCCAATGTAATATTTGGCCATAGAATTTTGATATAGTTAAGGGAGTTGATTTGCATGGCTCTTTTCGCCTTCATGTAAAATTGCGCTAAATGTTTTTCATGATTTGATTATATAAAATTTGAGCATTTTCAGAGTTTAGTGAAGCAGTTGTGTTCTTCTATGCGGGATTTTCTTTCTACCAGGATTCCTGCATCATTTTGGTATCATAGCGAGGAAAGATGCCTGTTTGAGTTTGCAATTATGCATGTTGTATATGGTTTTTGATTTCAAGAACGAGCTTGTACACTGGTTATGCAACCAGACGTGTGGTGTTTTCCGGATTGAAAGGCGTAAGTCTCAAGCTTTGAAATAAAGCAAGAATATGAATAGCAAGGATGCAGAGATTATTTAAAACTCTGTGTATGGAGTGAAACAAAGAAAGAGGAAGCGATGTTAAAATCGTATGAAAGAATATGCTATTAAAAGCAATTCTTAATTGTCGGTTAAAAATTTGGATCGATTTCCATTTTATTATGATAAATTGTGCTGGGCAAAGAATTTAGATGTAATGGTAGTGTCATGAAGTCCGAAGCAAAGCCCAGTGGAATTTCTTTTAGTTTGAATCCTGGCTATGATTGAATTCTGGAAGAGTCGAGCTGTGCGTTGACGGGTTTTAAGGCCTGTACAAGAACATGAAATGGAGTGATGTTTAGTTGAGCATTACTTTGAGGTTAGAAAGAACTGCGATGAATCTAGGTGAATGGAAAATCAGATCAAATCGAATTGTGTGTGAGTCATCTTGACACGGTGTTGATTAGAGATTCATGGAAGTATCTTATGCTACGCATGAGAAGATGTGGCTATTCAAGAGTTTGAGCTACTAGAATGGCGTACGGGATACGAGATTTTCTGAGCACCATTTTGATGTGTCGTAGCCCGCCTCATGCTAGAAATTGAAGTAGATTTGCTAGATTTATTTTGGAAGGCCAAGTTCAAATCAAGTTTGAATTTGATATACCTTCCAGAATGCAGAATGCTATTGCTTATTCTAGGCCGAGAGCAATTTTAACATGCAGAAATAGCGCAAAGGGTGGGCACCGATAATGTTACCACAGCAACGCGTTTAATAATTCATTAGCAAGCAAATGATACATGGTAACAACAACATTCTGATATCCGATGTATGTGATGAATGGTTTAAAATCTGCGTAAGGTATTGATCACAACCCTGTTGGGTCATGGAATGAGTAAGTAATTAATGTAGACAACGTATTTCAATGAAATCCCAACCAGTTTGAAATTGTATTTTGGTTACATTTATTTTGATTACTGTGAGGATTGAATGTATGTGAAGCACACAACATTGAAGTCGGTTAAAATATAACACGCCAGTGCCATGAACCATAACGCCGAGCTGTTGAAATGTTTTCTTGAGGATTGAACGGTAACGATGTCCATTGCAGCGAATTAATAGTTGCTCTGCGTTCGGATGTGGATTGAAGGGAATGACGATTGAAGCATTTTCTAGAATTGTGTGGAGCTTTGAAGTCTGAGCCATCTGAAGGACAACTTTGAATCTAAATGTGAAGTCTGGGTTGTCGAAATTGGAGTGAAGGATCAATTCACATTGAGGCGTGAATTTATTCATAAGTATGGCAAGTAAAGGGCAACGAAATCGTGAAAGAGAATAGATATGGAAATCAGTGATGTTTATATGCCAATGAAGAAAAGCCTTGGAAATAGGATAATGGCGCACAACATATTCAGAATCGTTGAAGATATTTCAATTGCAAATAGGTATGGAATTTCTATTTTAAAATATGTCTGATCCTTGAACTGCATTGAATTGCAACGTTGTCAAGCAATGGAGAAGCTTGAATAAGGTGAAGGTGCACAATACCGTGAAAAACATAGCAATGTGAATCGACGTCTTGTTTAAGCACAAATGTCCCAGATTTAAGAATGGTGAAAGTTGAAGAAGGGAGCTTGTTGGACTGTGCGTTGAATAAAACTGAAAACGATGGCCAATAATGAAGGTGATTTTTGGCATATACATATGTATTTGTAGGCGCTGGAAGTTTAATTTTAGTTGGCCAAATATATATAAGAATCAAACGCATATGGTGCACTAAAAGATCGATGGTGCGAATGCGCGAAGGAGGTAAGTTATGTGCTTGGAATCCAATATTGTTATATGTTAACCGTGGCACTTTAATTAAAGTCGAGAAAGTTGCATATAATAATTATTGATGTTGGATGTAGAATTTCCATAAGGATATGCTATGTATGCTATTAAGGGATCACACCAGTACCAATGATAACACAATATTGTAAAGTGCTTGCTTCAGTGAATAAAAGATATAAATCCTGAATTGATGGGCAGAAGAGCAGCGAATTTTTTTTGAAAATGGCTTCGCGTGAAGTATGATATCCATTGGATCAAGAGCACGGGAGGATCGATGGGGGGAAGTCAGAATTGTTAAGGAACATCGATATTGTGCAAGTCAAATATGTAGCATTATTTGGAGGAAGGAAAATGGTGAGTTATATTTGCTGTGATCGAATATTTATTATGTTGATAATTGGGGTTTAAACCAAGGTTGGAATGTTAACATGGCAAATAATTGTTAATGGATGGTGGCTGAAATTATAATGAGTCACAACATGCAGAACGGTGGGCACATTTGATCAAAGATGGGAAGGTAAGTTGTGGACCTGAATTATATAATTTTTATTTAAAAATCAACTTTTGAATGGAATATCTATTCTTATATGGGTTGGATATATGGTGAATGGAAGTGGTGGTGCATTTAAAGGAAGTTTTATAAACTTCTAATGTTGTTTTAAGCTCCTTTGAGGTGAGGACAAGTTCAAACCTTTGATTTATGGAAATGTTCGAATGTTCATGAGTATGGAATTCCAATGGTTTTATAATCATTGTTTTATTTTATAAAAGTAAAGCTTGAGGCAAGAGAGATTGAGTCTGAGTATTATGATGAAAATAAGCTTCCGCAAGGAGATGGTTTGGTTTGTAATAAGCATGAGATCAAATTTTTCTTTCGTGTAGTTTAAGATTTCTCAGATTTTTGGGATTGTTGAGGTTGCAAATTTATAATTATTTGGGCAAAAACGTGGAGTGCAGGTTTATATGCATGGAAGATAGTGTGTTTTTGCGTAAGCGGGGTTTGCCTGCTATCAAGTAACACATGCGTTGCTAAAGTGTTGTTTGCAGCAAATTGTAGCAAAAAGGTTGCCAGGGATTGGTCCCGGGACAAAGAGAAGCCAAGCGCAGGAGAAGAAGTTGAATTTTAATGAATGACAAGTGCGAAGGATGGCGGGGAAGTGGCTTAAATGAAGTCCACACGTGAACAGATGCAGTTCACAAAGAAGGGGAAGATGACTGTTGATAGTCATTTTCGGAGATCTGATGAAGAGTATGAGTGGGAGAAGGCCAAGATAACAATTCACCTTGAATTGTTAATGGAGTTGTTACAGGAAAATGTGAGATACCAGACACATGGCTAGACCATGAGAAAGAAGGTGAAGTGGCAGAAGCTACACACAAAGAGGGACAAGAAATTAAACATACAGTTGTTGGAGGAGATGAGGAAGCTCGAGCAGATGTTGAGTTGTGAAGAACTCAGAGAGGCTGAGTTAAAAATGGATGTTTCCATTTGTGGCCCAGAACATGGCGAAATTCTGGGTGAAGAGATCAGTGAGGAAGATCTCATGAACTATTGGGATAGTTCAAAAGCATATGAAGATGTGTTGGAAAGAGGAACAAATGAGGCCATGAAGCCTTGCAATTTTTCTCACAGTTTATGTATGTTTGCAGGATGTGCGAAGGACGGTGGACACTCTAATGGAACTGTCACAAAGGAGAATGAAGTTCTTGAGGTAAAGTCTGGTAAAGAATTCCTTTTAGAGAAGGAATGTGTCAGTTGGTTACAACACGAAGAAATCATAGATGAATCCTTGTTTGGAGTAAGACAGCAAGTCGAAGCTGTTATGGAACATGAACAAAGTGGAAATGCTGGAGGAAAATTCCAAGGAGGTAAACAAGTGTATTTGTTTAATGGGATTACTGACAAAATTTTACAATGTAATGATGTTGAAACCAGGAAAATTCAGGAAGATTGCCAGAAGGAGAAGGGACATAGTGATGAGACAGAAGGGAAATCTGCAAAAGAACTGAATCAAATGAAGGATTCACAACAACAAAGAGAGATGTCGACTGAAGCATCTAGTGAGATCACAAGGTCTTATGTTTTTAAGACTAATGATTTGTGTTTGATAACATGTATATCACAGGGTGTTGAACAAACTTTGAAGTTTGTTAAAGAGGAAGAGTTGAATCTGAAATCTGTTCAGAATGATGCTGAGATAGCAAGATCTCAGGAAGAAATGAAGATAGAGGGGTCTTATGGAAATATTCAACGTAATATTGAAGCAAGGAAAGAAGGACCATCTGATGATTGGTCAATAGCAAGTGAAGGTATGGAAAGTTGTGTAAAATTTCCAAGTTCTACTCCAGTTGAGATTGTTAGGTTATACAGAAAGTTAGATCTTCAGAGAAGAGAGTTGGAAAAGCAGAGGATCTATGTTCAGGGAACGTTACTGAAAGACATAGAACAGGGAAATTTTTTTCAAATAGATGATGTGGAGGAGGGACTAACTGATAGTCTCACAGAGGAATTAAATCAATATACTGATGTGCTGATGGATGAGGTAATTTCAGAGTAGCATACTGAAATGTTTCCAGCAGCGGAAGGGGCATTGAAGCCTTATGTTTTTTATTCTAACAATTGTTTTGTGAGTACAGGTTTTATTGCAGATGCTGGAGAAAATATATTAGACAGAGAAATTGAACTGATGAGGCGGATGATGATGAAAGTATCCCGGAAGAGGCCAACAACAGTAAAACAAAGAAGAAGCAGCAAGAGAAAGACAACAAAATATTGTGAAAACATAGTCAGTGGGCCAATGCAACATAAAGTGTGGAGACCTGGAGAAGAACAACAGACATAAGCAGTGACAAATGGAAAGTTACAGCATAAGATATGGGATCCAAGCAGACATAGATCCAACACACATGATCAGGCGATCATGATTAAATTCAACCTTGGGAGTCTGATGCAGGAGCATCAAGACCAATTTTCATTTTTTATTATGTAATAAAGGGGGGTGTGACATTTTAATTGTTTTATTAATTAATTTGTTATTTTTAAATAAAATAGGAGATAAATTATAAAAGTGAGGATTTTGTATATATTCTTTTATTAATTAAAAGGATAAAAATAAATTGATATGAAATGAGAGTAGGAATTCTATGTCAAGGACTTTGTTGAGTCACACCTAAAATAATTTAAGTGGGTGAATTGATTAGGTGGAGAGATTTTTGGAATGAATTAAATTCATTATTTATGTATAAATATGAGTGGTTTTGTGAGGAGAAAACACACTTGAATAGTTGAAGAGCTGAGATGGTTGAGAGTGGAGTGAGTGAGGAGTGGTTTGAAGGGCCAAGAGCCAAGAGGCCGCCCAATGTAATATTTGGCCACAAAATTTTGATATAGTTAAGGGAGTTGATTTGCAAGGCTCTTTTCACCTTCATGTAAAATTGCGCTGAATGTTTTTCATGATTTCATTATAGAAAATTTGAGCATTTTCAGATTTTAGTGAAGAAGTTGTGTTCTTATATGCGGGATCTTCTTTCTAGCAGGATTCCTGCATCAATATAAAATTAGAAATTGTCCCCATTATTTATTTTACATTATTTTGAATTTGATTTTTCTTGTGCTTTCTCAATATACAATAATAGAAACATGAATAACAATAAGTACACGGAGAATGAGCAACATATATAAAATTTGAAGGGTATATATTAATCTTTATACATAGTTTCTAAAATAGTAGGAAAACGTATGGGGATGTATTGTTGCATAGTTTTAATACCATATTATTTTTTAATTCATTTTTTATTGTTGAATTTTTAATTAATAAAAATATTATATAAATAAATTATGAATAACTTTGTTTAATAAATTTGATCAAACTATGTACATAGCTAGATTCCCAATAGATATTTTATATATATGCATGGAAATTTTTTGTCCATAGTAACTTAAAACATTATTTAAAAAATAGAAATAAAATACTAGGATCTAGTTAACATAGATTCCAAATTTAGAACTTGAAAATCCACTTACCTATACACAATTTATTAACACAAGCGTTATTTCTAAATATGGATTATTCATAGTTGTACTTAAGAATAAGCATTTCATGAAAAATGGGTTGTTCAAGAAAATGGTGGAAAATGTGCTAGAGTATCACATGAATTTTTAATAAATTTTAGATCTCATTTAGGTTAATAAAACCTTAGAAATAACTAAATATTGATATTCTATTATCACATCAAGAGAAGTAAGATGCATCTACAACCTAATATTGAATAAATTTGAATAAATTGTAACATGTGGCATTGTTGTCTAAGAGACTATATGTGAGTTGAAGGTAATATATTGCACAAAATTAAAATAAAATGAAAATAAATATAACATGAGAAAATAATATATATATATATATATATATATATATATATATATATATATATATATATATATATATATATGAATGAGGAAACATAGTATTCTATTGTATCATTTCTTATTGGTGTTTTTAATCAAAGTGCACAACATAATATTCAGCATGTGTTTGTAAGAATTAACCTATATGTACATCTTAACTTGTAATATTTTAATCACCAAAAATTATAGTTTAATTATTTATCTCAACATGTTTTATCAATCTAAAATTAAAATGAATATAAATAAATATTTAAACAAATTCATTTACTATATATATATATATATATATATATATATATATATATATATATATATATATAATTGTAACTATAGTAAAAAGAGTCACACTTCCTTCAATTTGATAATTTCCTATTATAATGTTTAATGATAATAAACAACAAAAAATTCTCATTTCCCAACCAAATTCTTATTTTAGAAAGCATCAAAACATATAAATTCATCATTGAAACTTGGGCGGTGATTAGAAAGGCAATCAAACTTGACGAGATAATTTCAGTTGACCAACAAAAGGAAATTTATTTTGAAGCAGGGCTAAACCTTAATTTATGGTAATATTTTTATCAAAAGTAAGTTAAAGGATTTATATAATGGTGGAGGGAATGGACTTGGATTAGATGAAGGCGCTTAATACAATTGATGGTTATACAATGTTATTTTGACATGAGGTAAATAAATTATGTGGGGACTTTAGTTAATATATATATATATATATATATATATATATATATATATATATATATATATATATATATATTTTGTGTTGTTAAAAAAATGATTTTTTACAACCAAGATTCTCATTATATTAAAAAGTGGGTAATTATAAATTATATATTCTATTTTTTGTAATTTTACAAAATCAATTTAAAACCATGTTTTTTAATTTTATAATTAATATTTATTTTCCATATATACAAAAAAATCAATGTTTTAAAAAATAAACTTCATTAAAGATATTGTTCTAAAACATAAACTTCTTTAAAACATTGAATTCAATATCAATTTAAAACCTTGTTTCTAAATTGTATAATCAAGATTTCCTTTTCCACATATACTAAGAAAATCATTGTTTTAAAAAATAAACTCCCTTACTGTCAATGTTGTAATCAAGGAAGGTTAGTTTCACTAGATTCTACTTTACCAATATAAATATCATCAAGCTTAGAATGACAAAAATGAGGTGGTCGTTTTTTTAGCTTTCTTTTATTGATAAAGTGATAGTGATGTTGTTCTATTACTCACTGTTACAGTGAGTATTATCCTATTATCCTATTAGCAGAAACTCGTTGTTACAGTGGCAAAAAATCACTGTTATAGTGAGTTCTTGCCATTATAATAGGGAGTTTTCGCAACTGTAACAATGAGTTGCAACGAATATAACACTGAGTTGTTGCCACTATAATAGTGAGTTATCACCACTCGAATAATGAGTTTCTGCTACTGCAAGAGTGGGTTGCTGCAACCTTGTTTTAAAAATTTAACAATATTTTATTACATTGTTTTTTTCATTTAATTATTTTCTTTTTTTTTAGATGGTTCAAAAATGGACATTGATCATCCAGGTTTGGTGTCATCCAAGCCTAGGCCATGCATGGACTAGGTTTTTGCTTCATAATGAAGCACTAAGCCAATTTTATCGAAATAGTAGAGAAATTCTTGGGAGAAGCACCAACAATTAATCCTATTATCTTTCCCTCGTTTATGGGCTAAGAGCATCAAGGACTTATGGTGCAAGTAATATTGTTGCTTACACCAATTCTGAATTTATAACCAATCAAATGATTGTAATTTACCAAGCTAGAAAACAAAATTTGAGACTCCTCTAGCAACAAGAAAAAAACATTCTTACACAATTTCAAAGTTTTAACATAATTTATCGATCAGAAGTCCAAAGGGTTGATGATGATATACTCATTGAAGGAGCATCCAATGGATGTGGATGTGCATGATATGGGGAGGAGCCAACATGTGCTCCACCAATTATCATTGACAAAAATCAATATACATGGCCTATTAATGAACGAATTGTTCTTTTTATTGGTGTTGGAGTTATTATGGTGGGATTCATATTATGGTGTTCATATTTCTGGTGATAGATTGTAGCAACATTGTGTCCATCATTTTTGATGTGTTTATATGAGCTCTATTTTTAATAGATGGGCTCACTTTATTTTTTTGATACTTTTTTTATATCTCAACACAATGTGTATGCAATTATTATTTTTATTTATTTATTTCCAGTAATGCTATTAATGGAATTACATTGTGACTACAATTGAGATGTCTAATTTTTATTGCTATTAATGGAATTACATTGTGACTACAATTCAGATCTCTAATTTTTATTACAGTTCAGTTGTGTCATTTTCATTATAGTTAAGTTTTCTCTATCTTCTTTGCGTGGTAATAAAGTATAATTCTATGTGATTAATAACTACATTATCTAACCAAAAAAAACTAAAATAAAAACCTATAGGGTTTGAGCATAAACTATAACATTATCTTTATTGTTGTTAACTTTTACTCCAATTATTTTCTGGGAAAAGTGATGGCTTTAATTCTAATATATATAAAACATACATACTTATCGTGAGATGTTTGAGTTAAATAATACATTCCATCCATCTCTTGCATATAACAATGAAATATAAATCAATAAATAATATACCTATATAGAGTGATGTACACAGATAATTTAATATCTTTTAATACATAGAAAATCAAATTATACTTTAACATGATTAAAAATGATTACAAACTCGTGTGAGATCTTTAATATAGAGATAAAATATGGTGAGAACCTTCCAAACTGAATTAAATAATTAATTCTAGAAATCAATAAATTGATTTTAAGTGACAATTAAAAACTATTTTGTACTTATAAAATATATGTTTATCCCTAACAAAACGGATTAGACTTTATGTTGGTTAAACTATTACAAATTGGATTGGGATGTTAATATAGAGATTAAATCTGGCCAAAAATCTATTTTTATTAAGTGACTTATGTGGTCACTATTTTTTTATTTCATCTTATATGATTATGTTGTCAAATGTGAAGAGTTGGTGAAAATTAAGGGTGGGGGGAGAGTCACTATTTCCTTTTACGAATGTTATTTTATGAGTTAAGATCACATTAAACCAAACCCAAAAACTGAAAAGTTAATACTCTTTAGCATTTCACTAAAGATATTCTCTTCTCTTCCATTGTCCCTTGTATGTTATGTTGCATTGTAGCTCTTAAAAAGATTAATGTTAAAACTTCTTGAGTTCCTCCTTTCACTATTATCATAAATCTATGTTTTTTCATGTGTTCAACACTTTTTCATTGTGACTATCATCCCCCTTTTTCTCCCTTGTCCCAACCATATCATGTCATCCTTCTGGACGAATCACCCATCACCCTCGCCATGATGGAAATTATAACTACCTTCAGAGTGGCCTACGATCATGGTATTCTCCTCTAATTGCATGTACTCTAGCTACTAGTTATGTTGGTCCCCATCACTCAGCGAGTTTTTCCATCTTTCAATTATCTAGATTTGAAATCACATGCATCATTATACCAAATGGGTTTTGCTGCCACATATGACTAAGCTCCTCTAACTTCCTAAGGATCTCCTGTCCTAAAGCTTTGAATCCTTGTCCCATGCCTCAATCATTTTAATTATATTATATGGTTACAAATTTTGTAATTATCACAAGTTTGTTTCCCTCGACCCTCAAATAGAGTTCCAATTTTGGACCTTCTAGATTCTTTTTGAAATTCTACACATGGCTAGTCTCATATGCAATAGTAATGGGGGCTACCATGAGATCCACTTGTAACATGGTGGTCAAAATGGTAGGTCAACTTGCAGGTGATATAAATTTTACATATGAACTTTGAGCACTAAAGGCTCTTGCACAAGTGATATTTTTGTCACTCTGAAAAAAAATAAAAATTGATGCCTCAAAATGGCTCTCAAAGGTCATATACCCCATATTTCCAAAATGGGACCCATTGATAAAAATGACCATGAAAATTGATTCCTCTAATTCTTCCGTTCTCAAAACATTGCGATAGATGAAAAATAATATAATAATCAAATCAATATCAAGGGAAATTATATATGAGAAATGGTATTATGAGTCCCTAAGGTACATGTAAATGAAGTCAAAATTTGAAAAAACTTACCCCTTAAAGGATAGTAAAACTATGAGAAGGTAGAAACATAAGTGTAAAGAAATGTATATTTTAAGAAGTGAGTGACAATAGTCTATTACAATGCTCATAACCATGACCAACATAGATGATGATATGAGTATAAAAGAGTAATAAATAGATATATAAAGTGAATATGTGGAAGTTTCTCAAATAAGAGTAAGAATCAACGAGAACATGATGGAAGATTTTGGAACTATGGAATAGTAATGATAAAAGAACTTAGCACTCTAGCAGTATCTTACAACAATAATTATTTTAAAATTATTATAATAATATGTAATTATTAGTTATTAATTCATATTATTATTAATAATGCATTATTAATTAATTATTAATTATAAAATATTTTTAATTCAAAATTAATAATTATTTATTTATTCATATTGTTTTTATAAATAAATTATTTAATTAATTATGATTAATTAATTAATTAATTAATAATAATAATAATAATAATAATAATAATAATAATAATAATTATTATTATTATTATTATTATGTAATAATAATTAAGTATTAACCATGTGTAATTTATACACCATGGTTGTTTGTGATTTATTTTTAGATTGAGACAATCTTTGAGACAATGCGGCATTGGACCATGTTTGACCATGATTAACCATGGTTAACCACGACTGAATTATATAAATCATGGTTTACAATGGTTGAATAATATTAAACCCAAGAGACTAATATTATAAACCCAAGATATATAAACCCTAAGGTGTATTAGTCCCTAAGGAATATCAACCATGGCTGATCATGGTTTAATAATATTAAACTCAAGGAATTAATATTATAAACATAAGGTATATAATCCCTAGGTATATTAATATTTTCAAATAGATAGAATCCTAGTCACAATGCGACATTGGACCATGGGTGACCATGGTTGATTCTCATATTGAGGCAATATTTGCAACAATGCGACGTTGGCCCATGGTTGACCATGATTTAAGTTATAAAACAATGTTGACCATGATCGATATTATAAACTCAAGTGAATAGTAAACCCCATGGATTAATACTAAAAATGCAAGGGATAATAAACCTAAGGGAATAATATTAAACCCTTGAAATATGGACCCTTATATTAATAAACCCAAGGGATTAATATTATAAATCCAAGGGAATAATAAAACCAAGGGATAAAAAATGTAAACCCAAGGTATATAAACACTAAGATAAATATTATAAACTCTAAAATAAACATGGTTGACCATGGTTGACCATGGTTGATTTCCATATTTAGACAATATGTGTCATAATGCAATATTGGACCATGGTTGACTATGCTTGACTATGATTGATTTTCATCTTGAGACAATATTTGTCACAATGCTACGTTGGATAATGGTTGAAGAGGGGTGATTTTTATACTAAGACAATCATTGTCACAATGTGAAATTCAACCATGGTTGACTGCAGTTGACCCTGATTGCTATTATAAACCCAAGGGAATAATAAACCTAGGGGATTGATATTATAAACCCAAGGGAATAATAAACCCAAGGGATTAATACTACAAGCCCAAGGGATTCTGAACCGAGAGTAATAATATTAATCCTAAGAAACTAATATTATAAACCCAAGGTATATAAACCTTAAGATAAATATTATAAACAATAAAATAAACATAGTTGGCCATGGTTGATTCCCATATCGAAACAATCTCCTTGTCACAACGCAACGTTGGACCATGGTTGACCATGCTTAACCGTGATTGATTTGGATATCAAGACAATCTTTGTCACAATGCGATGTTTGAGCATGGTTGACCATGATTGACCATGGATGAGAATTTTGATTTTATAAAACACGGTTGAATGTGCTTTACCAAGGTTGACCATGACTATCCATGGTTGATCATGGTTGACCATGATTATCATATTGAAAAAACCTTTGTCATAATGTGATGTTGGACCATGGTTAAAACAATGATTGGTTTTCTTCTTGATACAAATTTTCTCACAATGCAGCATAGGAGCATGAATGACCATGATTGATTTTATAAAATACGGTTGACGATGGTTGGTCATTCTTGAATTTATAAAACATGGTTGACCGTGATCGATATTATAAACCCAAGGAAATAAAAACAAATAGGGATATATATTATAAACCTATGCGAATAATAAGCTCTAAGGATTAATATTATAAACCTAAGGGAATAATATTAAACCCTAGAAAAATGAACCCTTAGATTAATAAACCCAAGGGATTGATCATATAAAACCAAGGGAATAATAAAACGGAAAAAAATCATAAAGCCAAGGTATATAATCCCTAAGATTAATATTATAAACCCTAAAATAAACATGGTTGACCATGGTTGATTTTCATATTGAGACAATCCTTGTCACAATGCAACATTGGACGATAGTTGACCATGCCCGACCATGATTGATTTTCATATCGAGAAAATATTTGTCACAATGTGACATTGGACCATGGTTATCCATGGTTGATTTTCATATTGAGACAAAAATTTTCACAATGTGACATTCGACCATGGCTGACCATGGTTGACCATGGTTGGATATGATTCACTATGGTTTCCCATGATTGATATTATAAAATTAAGGGAATTATAAACCCAAGGGAATACTAAACCAAAGGGATTAATACCAAAACCCTATGGGAATAATATTAAAACCAAGGGACTAATTATAAACCCAAGGTATATGAACCCTAATATAAATATTATAAACATTAAAATAAACATGGTTTACCATGTTTGATCATCATATTGAGACTATCCTTGTCACAATGCAACGTTGGACCATGGTTGACCGTGCTTAACCATGTTTGATTTCCATATCAAGATAATCCTTGTCAAAATACGACATTCAACTATGGTTGACCATGATTGACAATGGATGACGATAACTGATTTTAGAAAACATAGTTGAACATGGTCTACCAAGATTGACCATGATTAACCATGGTTGATTATGGTTGACCATGATTATCATATTGAAGTAATATTTTTCATAATGCTACGTTTGAACATGGTTGAGACAATGATCAGTTTTCATATAGAGATAATCTTTGTCACAATGATCAGTTAATCATGGCTAACCATGATTGACAATGGTTGAACATGATTGATTTTATAAAATATAGTTGATGATCGTTGAACATGATTTAATTTATAAAACATGGTTGACCATGATCGATACATGGATCGATATCAAAAACCCATGGGAATAATAAACCCTAGGTATTAATACTAAAAACCCAAGGGATAGATATTATAAACCCAAGGTATGTAAACACTAAAATAAATATTATAAACCCTAAAATAAAAATGGTTGACCATGGTGGATTTCCATATTGAGATAATCCTTATCACAATGCAATGTTGGATCATGTTTGACCATGATTAGCCATGATTGATTTTTATATCCAGATAATATTTATCACCATGCAACATTGGAGCACGATTAACCGTGGTTGATTTTCATATTGAGAGAATCCTCGTCACAATGTGATATATGACCATGGTTTAACATTGTGACCATGATTGATACTATAAACCCAAGGTAATAATAAACACAATGGATTGATATTATAAACCCAAGGGAATAATATACCTAAGGGATTAATCCTAAAACCTTAGGGATTATGAACCGAATGGAATAATATTAAACCCAAGCGACTAATATTATAAACCCAAGGTATGTAAACCCTAAGATAAATATTATAAACACTAAAATAAACATGGTTTATCACAATTTATCTTCATATTAAGACAATCCTTGTCACAATGCGACGTCTGACCATGGTTGACCATGCTTAGCCATGATTGATTTTGTTATCAAGAAAATATTTTTCACAATGCGACGTTTGACCATGGTTGACCATGATTGACCATAGTTTCCCGTGTTTGATTTTATAAAACATGATTGAACATGGTTGACCAAGGTTGACCATGGTTTGCGATGATTATCATATTAAGGCATTGTTTTTCATAATGCAACATTGGACCATGGTTTGGATAATGATTGATTTTCATATTCGAACAATCTTTGTCACAATGCAATGTTAGACAATGGTTAACCATCATTAACATGGTATGGTTGAACATGGTTGACCATAATTGTTTTTCATATCCATACAGTCTTTGTCACAATGCGATGATTGACCATGGTTGACCATTATTGACAATTATTCACAGTGATTGATCATGCTTGACCATGTTTGACTAAGGATGACTATGATTGAACAATATTGACTATAATTTTGTATGGTAAACATTGGCCATGGTTGACTATTTATACTTTGACTACAAAGGTTAAATATATTTTTTTATTTCATCACGATGACTGTAAATATGTGTCTATGCTTAATTGTAAGCACATTAAACATAATGCTTACCAATAATCATGGTTCAATATAATCTTGATGTTCACTATCTTTGACCAAATTGATCATGATTATGATGTGTTAATGTTTAAATTAATCTATTATTAATGTATAAATTTATAAATCAATGTAATAATATATAGCTATTGTTATATTATTATAGATTTATTAAATTTTAAATACTATTATTAAGTTTAAAATGATATTAATAAAATAATAATAACAATGTACTATTAGTAATTATATTAATGTATAAGTTATTATTATTATTAATGTATAAGTTATTATTATGATTAATATTAAATCTTATATTTTAAACTTAGTATTAAAAACTCTAATAAGTAAAACCCTAAAAACATTAATATTAAACCATATATATATTCAAGAACTATGAAATCTAATTTTTTTGGGGTGTGGTGTAGTTATCTTTAGTTTTTAAATTATTCAACATTTTTATTATTTAAAATGAATATGTTAAGTATTGAGGGGTTTTTGCAGTGCATTATATTAGATATCATGCCTAGTGAGCTTGATTGTGGCGAAAAATCCACAGTTAAGCACGCTTGAGCCATAGGCAACCTGGGATGGTTGACCTCCCGGGAAGTCCTCGTTACTAGGTGCAATCTCTGGAAGTGAATTATTGATGCTATGTGATTCATTTCACTATTTCAAATCTCACTTCTTCACCCTTGTGAGCTTCACCCAATGCAATGAGTGCTAAGTGGACTATTCAAAAATCATGAGAAATTAGTCAATTATGACTACCTCTCATGGAAATGATTATAAATGAATGACTTACTTAACACAATGGAATCTCAAAAAATGATATCTAAATGAGTATTTTTTTTTTAATTTATATAATTATTTTAATTATAAAGTTAATATAGGTATAAGTCTTATTTAAATTTTTATTTTTTAATTATGTTTAATTTTTAAAGTTCTATCAAATTTGGTAATTATTTTATTAATGTGGTTGTTGTAGTTTATATTCATGTAGGGAATGAAAATTATATATATATATATATATAATTTTCATTTACTTGTCTAATAAACTGAAGGAAAAAATTACTATGAAAATATAATGGAATCAAATAATATTTTATTTTATTTTATTGATACGTAATTTATAATGTTACAATAACATTATATACTATATTCCATTAAAAATAAAAATAAAAACAAATTATTGCGAAAAATATTTTTAAGAAAAATATATAATTTGATTTAATATTTATAAAATTAAAAAATTAAAACTACATATAGTTTTATTTGAAAGATTTAAAAATAATATATAATTTCCACTCTATCCCATTAACACTAAAAGACAAATTATTACAAAATATATTTTTCTAAAAACTTGTGTTTCTATCTCTAAGAGGAAAAATATAGTTATATCTTTCATGCTTTCAATACATAAAATTTATTTCTTCGAAAATGTAGACAAAGTTAGTTAGCCCTCGAAAATTTAATAGCTTTCCCATTAAACTATAGAATCCATGTAAAACTGCATTAATGCGACATCCGACCATGGTTGACTATGATTGACCATGGATGACCTTGTTTGAGTTTATAAAACATGGTTGAATATGGTTGACCATGGTTGACCATGATTATCATATTGAGAGAATATTTGTCATAATGTGACATTGGACCATGATTGAGTCAATGATTAATTTCCATATGCAGACAATCTTTGTCACAATGCGAATTTGGACAATGGTTGACCAGGATTGATTTTATAAAATATGGTTGACCATGGTAGACCATGGTTTTTTTTTCATATCGATACAATCTTTGTCACAATGTGACCATCGACCATGATTGACCATATTTGACTAAGGATGACTATGAGTGAACAATGTTGACTATCATTGAGTATGGTAAACAAATAATTGATTAACATTGACCTTGATTGACTATTTATACATTTTCTGCAAATGTTGACTACAAAGGTTAAATATTTTTGTGTATGTCATCATGATGACTCTAGATATTTGTCTATATTTAATTGTAAGCATGTTAAACGTAATGCTACTAATTATCATAGTTCAACATAATCTTTATGTTCAATATCTTTTACCAAATCATAAGTATGATGTGTGAATGTTTAAATTAATATATTATTAATGTGTAAATTTATAGATAAATATAATAATCTATTAATATTATATTATTATAAATTTATTAAAGTTCAAATATAAGTTAATAAATTTAAAATTATATTAATAAAATAATAACAATAATGTCGTACTAATATAATTAGTAATAATTATATTAATATATTAAAACTTATTATTATTATTAAATATTATATTCTAAACCTAGTTTTAAAAATCCTAATAAGTAAAGCCCTCAAATCCTTCATATTTAATGAGATATATATTCAAGTTATAATTTTTTAATTTTTTTTGGGTGATGTACTTATCTTTAATTTTAAATTTATTAAACATTTTTATTATTTTAATTGGTTATTTTAATTTTTTTATTAATTTAAATTATTATTTTAATAAAAATATATATATTTGTATTTTTTAATTACATTTAATTTTTAGAATTTAGGTTTTTGTGATCCATTTTAAATATTTAGAATTTTTTTCAGTAATAATCATATGTGAAAAAATATTGTTGATGCATTTTGAGTTAACTAGTGTGGTTCATCATTAGCACTAGGTGAGAGATCAGATCAAGACATTGAGTTTAAATAGATGTAGAGATGACTAATCTAGTCATTAGAATAACGGCTAGTTTGACTCCGAAGGGAATAAAGAGGATTAATTTTATTCAAATAATAAATTTATAAAGAAAAATATTTAGTTGTTTATTTATTTATTTTTATTATTAATATTTACATATTTAAACTTTTTTTTTTGAATTTTTATAATAATAATTTTATTTTTTATTTATTTTTTATTATGTTACTAAACTTTTAGAAATAATTTTTTTTTAAGAAGACAAGGTCAATAGTTAAAAAATATAAAAAATAAAATAATAATAAATAATATTAATAATAAATAAATAACTAAATATATAATTGAAGGAAGGAAAACTAAAACCACTTAAGAATATAGGGCATGGAACCAACACCTACTAATATTCCAACCATGATTTCTATTGAGATTAACAAGTCTTTTTTTGATCTTTAAGGCCTCCCTTAACTTACGGTGATGAAAATAGTCAATCCTAGCAATAACCTTAGCCTCTTCGATGCAAATATGATGGTTACCCTTTTCTGCATGCTCAACTAAGGCAGAGGAGAGAGATATTCCATGTTTAATGTGACCAACATGCTCATAAATCCTTTGATTTATAGACCGACCAGTTTCACTAATGTAAGGTGTCCCACAAGAGAATGGAATGATGTAGACACATTTCTCATCTCTAGAGTTTACTGGATCTTTAACAGATTTGAGAGAGCTGTGAATAGTGTTAAGGGGTTTGAAGGACGAAGAAACTTTATGCTTCTTAAGGATCCTAACAATCCTATTATGGGTTCCCTAAATAAAAGGAAGGCACACACTGCAGGACCATTCACTAGGCTCTTTTTTACTATTTGAAGGAATTTTTTCTGCTTTAAGGAAAGCTCTAAGGCCCTCAGACCTATAACCATTCTTACAAAAGACATCGAGGAGGTGGGTCTTTTCTCCTTCAAGGTGGGACTCATCAGAGATTCTCAACGTCCTAGTGGCTAAGGTGTTGAGGATGCCTAATTTTTGAGTTGGGAAATGATGTGAACTAGCTTGAAGATATTGCTCAGTGCGAGTTTTCTTTTGAAAAAATTGATGGGAAAATGAACCATCTTCCTTTTTTGAAATAAGAACGTCAAGGAAAGGGAGGCTACCATCCACCTCATATTCCATGGTGAATTTTATGGAGCAAGATTGACTATTGAGATGAAGGAGAAAGAGGTCTAAATTTTCCTTGCAATGAGGCTAGACCATACAAGTGCCATCTACAAACCTTTTGCAAAGCTTTCACTGGAACAAAGCTGAGGAAAGGGCTTTGGATTCAAAGTCCTCCATAAAAATATTAGCAACAATCAGGGATAGGGGAGATCCCATGGCAACACCACAGGTTTGCTCATAGAATTCCCCCTCAAAACTAAAGAAAGTAGAGGTTAGGCAGATCTCGACTAAATGGGACGCATGTGGATCAGTATTCCGATTAATGACATCAATGGCATCATTAATGGGGATATTGGTGTAAAGAGAAACAACATCAAAACTAACAAGTCTATCATCTAGATCCATTCTCATGTCCTTTAATTCTTTAACAGAAAAGGAAGAATCCTTGACAAATGAGTTAGTACGACCTACAAGAAGCTTAAGTTTATAGGCTAAATACTTGGCTAAAAGATAAGTCAGACCGCCTATAATATTAATAATAAATCGAAAAAAAGCACTATCTTTATGGATCTTAAAAAAACCATAAATTCTAAGAGTAAGAACGTTGCTTTCGATCAACTTCTATAAACATATCTTAATAAAAAGAAATTTAAAACCTATTAAATAATTTAATTATTTAATGAGCATGTTAACTAATGAGGTGAAGTCGCATAATTATTGGGGCTATAACCATATCATTTGAGACCATCGCACGGAATACATGTAAAAACAAATAATGGCTCACTTGGAATTGAACGGAATGGAATGGCCCATCTGTCGAATCGATTTCAGGTTTGTTAATTTTGGGTCTACCGACATTTCAACAAATTACAGGCCCTACAGGTGGGGTGGACAAATGAGATGTATTACACAACGAAAATCCATTTGATTATGAATCATGAATTTGACATTTGACACTTAATTAAGATGGGATGCATCCACTTTTACCATACCAATTATTCTAAAGCATGGACCAATTTGATAAAATTTCGGCAGACAGCATAAATGTAGGGTCGCTTCAGTAACATATATTAATATTCTAATTTTAAGTAGATGGTTTAACTTTATTGAAAATATGCCTTAACTTTTTCTTTTGATATATGTGTTTTATATAATAAATTAGTTTGAAAAACACGTAAAAGATAGATAATATATAAGTCAGGCATATCTTTCCTTACTTTACTTGAGTATTTTATTTTATTTTTGTTCAAAATATTTTAATTTTTTTAAGATTATATTAAGTTATATAAGAAATAATTTTTTTATGGTATAAATTTAAGTGAAACAATTGACTTTTTGTTATTTAAATTATATTTTTAAATACATTTAGTACTTTGAAAACATTTAGAGACAAATTCAAGTTTTTTAATTTTTTTGGGCAAACCCGTGATCAAAATAATTGCCATTGTTTTAACGCTTTATGTACGATTCATTACTATTACACATTTCTGTCACAACCAAAACCAGTGAAATCCATCTGTCGCATTCTTGGACACACAAACTCACTTGATTCGCGCCTTTGTTATCCACTGCTGGCTCGATGACATCTTTTGGCTCATCATCCAATTTATTGTTCCATCGGTCAATGCTTCTCTTTTCACTATTTATATTTCTATTATCTACCCTCTATTACGACAATCTAATTTTGGTTAAACAAAAAAAATTAATTAGATGACGCGAAACCATATCTCCATCATCTCTGTTCAGATATCATTCCAGATCTCATCGCATCTCTTAATTAATTGATTAATTTTACTTTAGTATTTTATTCTTTCTTGATTTGATAAATGATAAAGGTAGACAACGACGTTGCATTGAAGTTAATACTTATGTAAAACTAGAAAAAAGGCTCTCATTTTACTATTTTGTTCATAAAATTAAATAAATTACAAAAATAAATATATTTTGGCGTACTTGTTTTCCTCCCAAATAGTATATATCAAACATTTTAATGGGGAGATATTTATATTATTAACATTTGCATAAAAAGAGTGCAGCAAAGTTATAACTATGAGTACCATATGGGCTCGCACTTATTTCAAAATCTGGGTTATCAATTATTTTAAATCTGGGTTATTAAAAAAGTTAAATTTAAGTACAATTTTTTAACAATTATTAGTATAGATTTATTTTAATTATATTTGATATATAAATTTTTTTTGTAGGATAAAATTGGAAAAAGATTTGCATTTCAATAAACTTAATCTTTCTATATGTGATGCAGGAGCATCTAACTTGGAGTAGACGAAGCAACGCTGACTGTCTCACGGTCACATGTGTTTATGGACAGGTTACTAAACCTGTGTTTTATTTACTTTTATTTTTCGTTATTTGGACAAAGACAGTAGGATTAGGAGAATAATACGTCTTTGTAGTTTAACTAGAAGTTTTTTTTTTTTGGAAGTGGCAAAGTAGTTAGAATAATGAAGTTGATAGTTCAACCGGAAAACAAAACAGACAATCATCTACAGCACTTTAAATAACAGAGAAGTATGTACTGAAAAGGGTTCGATTTCCCATTAGAGAAAAGAGATATAAAAAAAAAAACAGAGTTTGAAAATCCATTTTGCAACTCGACATTTCTTTCAGCAAAATTGTTTACACCAGACTATTTGTGAAATGACATTTTACTTTCCTATTGATATATATGAAGTGTTTAAATCTGAATTTACAAAACAGAGTTGGTTTGAAACTAACTGAATTAAACTAGAAGATATCGTGTGCATAAGGAGGAACATTCCTCGTTCATAACAATTACAGGATTGCACAAACAACGAGAGCAAGTTTTATACAGACCAAGAGAGAACGGAGTTTTCGTTTTCACAGCAAAATCAACCAGTAAATCAAATACAGGCAGAGACAGGTAAGTTCATTAACCCAGAACAAATTTGAAGTTGGGTACGAATGAAAATTTCAGCGTTAAATATTTAAGCGTTTGTTAAAGTCTGAAAAAGCAAAACTGTCCGGTAGAAAAAGGCTGAGTCTCGAACATGTAACAGAAATGAGGGTTTGAACAAAATTTATACAATCACAGAACATCTGTCATTTTAACAAATTACATCGAGGAAACTTAACAGCCGGCTAGAGCCTGGCGTTACAAAAGTCATAAACCCTAAGCTACAGGTAGCATAGAAAGGGGTCGACCCTACCCACAGGATTCCAACGTTGAAGAGAGACCGGCAGACGAGTGAACCAAAACCGGAACCTATAAAATAACCAACGGTTCTTCGTTAGAAGCTTAAACGATTTAAGAAACCAAATTAACAAGTAAGAAAGGAGCAAACGGGACGGACGGGACACGGATTAACTTACCAACTGGGTTTGATGACTGGGCAGAATAATCGTCTCAGGGTTTGAACCGACAGAGTCTGCTCAGGGAGAAGTGGAACGGTCAGAGACATCAAATAAAAAATTGTGAATTTGCCAACAGGGAAAGAGCGAAGTACCTGTGATTTGTGTCCAAGCTGTAGGCAGCCACAGGGAGTCGTGGTGGTCCGAACCTGTAAAGAAGTTGATAGAAGATAGTGGAAGTATAAAAAAACTACAAGGCGAAAGAATACAAAGACGTGAAATCAACCAGAACAACCAAATAAACGACTATCGTGAGGGAAATTACCAGTTATTCGTGCGATGAGCCTCATTGCAAGGTTCGCGGCAAAGTGATCGACAAGAAGAACACACAAACGAAACCAGAGTACAGTCCGTTCAACAGCAGGAAGAATAATCACCCTCACACTGAAACGCAGAGGTGTATTGGTGAAACCCTTGTGCAGAGCTAGAAGGTTAGTGGAGGCCGAGAAACCCTCCTCTCGACATAGCAAGTGGAAAATACCATCAACGCAGTGGAAAGGCGGTTGCATAGCACGACGAGGACGACGCGAATGTCGGGATAAGGCGGAGTAAATGCACCAGCTCCCAAAAAAGATGTGTATTGATTGTTACAGCAGTCGAAAAATTCCCGAGTACAGAAATTAAACGCTATTGATTCATTGTGTCACTGCTATATTTATTCACTTTGATGAGTTGTCAATGACCCGACGGAGTGTTAAGCCTATGTATTGAAGTTTCAACACTTGTTTGCAAACTAATTGCGCGTTGCCACGTGACAGCGGGCTGGGCCACATCATTTTTGGTATCAGAGCAGGTTAGTGAACAGAGAAAATGGAGGTTGGTAGACGAGGATGAGGAAGGGGAAGAGCTAATCGAAGGTTAGCAGAGGAAGGACCGAGGGAGGAAATTTGAATTTTGAATGTGCAATTAGCAGCAGTGGAGGCTGGAAGAAGATGGGACCCTGATGATGGGGATGACAGCGATGAGGAGGTTGTAGAAGCGACAAATGGTTTTGAAGGAGAAGGACCTGAACTGAGATTGTTGAGGTCGGTTTTGTTATCAAGTAGCAAGCCAAAACATGAGCTTTCTACTTACGATGGGAATCTATCAGCAGATGTGTTGCTGGACTGGCTGAGTGAGTTGAACAAGTATTTCGACTTTGAAGAAATCAGCGAAGACAGGTGGGTAAAACTCGCTGCCACCAAACTGAAAGGACATGCGTTCTTGTAGTGGGACAGTGTTCAGGCGGAGAGAAAGAGGCTGAATAAACCGCCTATTAAAAAATGGGCCAGGATGGAGGCCAAACTGAAGGAAATTTTTTTGCCAAAGGATTATCAGATTATGCTGTGCAGACAGGTGCAGAATCTGAGGCAAAAAGGGTTGACTGTCAAGGAATATACAGAGTAATTTTATAGGTTGAATTTGAGAGCGGGGCATATAGAAGACACCCCCGAAAAAACAACCAGATTTGTAAATGGTTTGAGAGGGGAGATACTAGACGAAATTAGTATTCTCTCACCCGAAACTATTGATGAGGCATATCAGTGTGCCTTGAAGGCATAAGAAAAGATAATCAGAAAGTAGAATGCGAGAAGAGGAGGAGGATCTGGCAGAGGAAAAGGGAAGGCTTTTGGCAGAGGTAGAAGCACAAATTCCAGCAAAGAAGGCAGCAGTTCCAAACCTTCAGGGACAGCAGAAAAGGACAATAACACAAGAGGGGGACGACCATATCAGCGGGGAAGAGGAAATGGTCGGGGCAGAGGATCTGTCCAGTGTTATAGATGCCATAAGTGGGGGCATAAGTCCTATGAGTGTCTTGAAGGGGAACCAGCAGGTGGTAGAGGAACCTATGTTGCCCAATCGGAGGAGGCAGAGGCACCACCCCAAGAGGTAGAAAATGCGCCTGAGACAGGGGAAGCTTTGGTGTTGAATAAAGTGCTGCTGAAACTAGCCAAAGAAGTTGCAGAACCGGATCAGCGAAAAGCTATATTCCGGACAGTTTGCAAGTCACAAGGTAAGTGCTGTAAATTGATAATCGACAGCGGGAGTACAAATAATTTGGTGGCCATAGAAATGGTGGAGAAGTTGGGGTTGAAATGATTGAAGCATCCCACTCCCTATAAAGTGTCGTGGCTGCAAAAGGGACATCAGTTGCTAGTTGATGAGCAGTTTGAAGTGGAATTTCACATTCGCAGGTACAGGGACAAAGTTATGTGTGATATTATGCCGATGGATGTATGTCATATACTGTTAGGAAGGCCTTGGCAATATGAAAAGAAAGTGGTTCACCATGGGAAGACAAAATGTTACAATTTTTTCAAGGATGGGATTAAGCACACGCTTGTACCCATCAAGGAAGAAAATACAGTAGAAGCTAGCGGGGTTAAAGCGTTACTGATGGGTGGAAAGGAATTTTTGAAACAGATCGATGATAATAATGTAAATTTTGCTTTTGTGAGGAGGCCAAAGACGGTGGTACTGCACACAAAGATCATATATTTACCAGAGGAGATTCAGGATATGTTGCAGGATTTTGGTGATATCATAGTGGACGATCTTCCGGATGAACTGCCTCCTAAGAGGAGTATCAGTCATTGTATTGACTTCATACCAGGAGCTAGTCTGCCAAATAAAGAAGCCTATCGTATGAGTCCCAAGTACAATGAGGAGATCAGGAAGCAGGTGCAGGAGTTGCTGGATAAAGGGCTGATTAGAGAAAGCATGAGCCCCTGTGCAGTTCCGACAGTTTTGGCTCCGAAAAAAGGTGGTGAATGGCGAATGTGCACAGACTCCAGGGCTATTAATAAGATTACCATCAGATATAGGTTTCCATTGCCACAAATGGACGACATGATGGACTGTTTGAGTGGGGCAGTATACTTCACGAAGATCGATCTGAAGAGTGGTTACCATCAGATTAGAATTCGAGAAGGGGATGAGTGGAAAACAAATTTCAAGATGAATGAGGGGCTGTACGAATGGCTGGTGATGCCATTTGGTTTGAGTAACGCCCCTAGTACGTTTATACGCCTAATGAACGAAGTGCTGAAAGAGTTCATTGTGAAGTTTGTAATTTTTTATTTGGATGACATATTTATTTTCAGCAAGACAAGAGAAGAACACTTCAGGTATGTTCGAAGTGTATTGAGGAAGCTGCAGCAGAATAAGCTGCTAATAAATCTGAAGAAGTGTACTTTTTTCCAGCAGGAGTTAGTGTATCTGGGTTTTGTAATTGCAGAAAATGAGTTGAAGATGGACCCAGAAAAGATTGCAGCTATAATTAGCTGGCCATCCTCGAAGAGTCTATTTGAAGTCCGAAGATTTCACGGATTGGCAAGTTTTTACAGGAAATTCATTAGGAATTTCAATGAAATCTGCGCACCCATGTTGGATACGATCAAGAAGGAAAATCAACATTTTTTCTGGACAGAGGCAGCAGAGAAAAGTTTTTAGACTTTGAAAAGGAAGATCACTGAGAGACCGATATTGAGGTTGCCTGATTTCAACAAACCTTTTCAAGTTCATTGTGATGCTAGCGGACAGCCATTGTGGCCATACTTAGCCAGGAGGACAGGCTGGTCACCTATTTCAGTGAGACGCTGAACAAAAGTAGACAGAAATACTCAACCTATGACAAGAAATTCTATGCGATTGTCCAAGCATTGAAGCACTGGAGGCACTATTTATTAGGTAATGAGTTTGTTTTATTTTCTGATAATTTTGCATTACAGTACATTATGCAGTAGCATAAGTTGAACCATAAGCATGCAGAATGGGTTGAGTATCTGCAGAGTTTTACGTTTGTGCTGAAACATATTAGTGGGTAGGCCAACAAGGTGGCAGATGCATTGAGTAGAAGGGCTTTACTCTTGCAGGAAATTACAATGCAAGTTTTGGGTTTTGAGCATTTGAGGGATTTGTATCAGACAGATGCAGACTTTAAGGAGGCCTATGAGGCCTGCCAAAACCCTTTGTTGAGGAATAATAGTCCATGGTTGGACTACAATTTTCAGGAGGGATTATTGTTCAGGGGAGGACAGTTATGCATTCCCAACTGTTCGATGAGGGAGAACATTATTCGGGAAAAGCACAGTGGAGGTATAGCCGGACATTTCGGCATAGACAAGACATTATCGCAGGTCGAGCACTTTGATTTCTGGCCAAGGTTACGACGGGACGTGCAGAGGTACGTAAGCAGGTGTAAAACATGTCAATTGGCGAAGGGTTGTAGTCAAAATGCAGGACTTTATATGCCACTTCCTATTCCGAGAAGACCATGGGACTTAGTCAGTTTGGATTTTGTTTTGGGTCTGCCTAGAACACAACGGGGTTTTTATTCAGTGATGGTGGTAGTGGATCGATTTTTGAAGATGGCACATTTTATACCCTGCAGAAAAACCAGTGATGCCACTCACGTAGCACACTTTTTTTTCACAGAGATTGTCAGACTGCATGGCTTGCCAAGGTCCATCATTTCCAACAGGGATGTGAGGTTCACCGAGCACTTTTGGCGTACCCTGTGGAATAATTTGGGCACTCAATTACAGTTCAGCTCTGCCTATCACCCACAGACCGATGGGAAAATAGAGGTGGTGAACAGGAGCCTAGGAAATCTGCTACGGAGTTTAATAGGTGAAAATTATCGGATGTGGGACCGCGTACTTGCTCAAGCGGAATTCGCTTACAACGACTCACCGAATCGTAGCACAGGTTACAGTCCTTTTCAGGTCTTGTATGGCATGCATCCTCGCGGAGTGCATGAGCTGCGGAATTTGGGAAAACTTGAAAAACGAAGTGCTGATGGAGAATATTTCGCCCAAGCAATGAGCGACTTACATGAGTAGGTGAAACTAAAGTTACAGGACATCAGTCAGAAGTACAAACAACAGGCTGATTCGAAATGGCGGGAAGTTCAGTTTAATGTTGGAGACGAATTCCTCGCACACTTGCGCAAGGAACAGTTTCCGAAAAGAGAATATAACAAGCTGAAACTTAAAAAGATTGGTCCCTACAAAATCATTCACAAGTTTTCCGCCAATGCTTATGAGTTACAGTTGCCACCAGGAATAGGTATTTCACCCATCTTTAATGTGGCAGATCTGTTTCCTTATACTGCTGGTTTTGAGGATGACACAACAGTAAGGCCAGAATGGGACACCCAGTTGGATGAAGATTCTTGGGTGAGATAGATTCCTACGGCACAGCCCTTGAGATCGAGAGTATTCTCGACACATAGGTAGCCAAGCGCACGTGCAGGAAGGAATATCTACCAGATTTGGTCAAGTGTAAGAACCGTCCTATTGAGGACAGTTCATGGCTTGACGCGACGCAAATACATAAAGAAGGTTATTCGGTCGATGATCTCATGGAACGGAGCCATGAATTTTTGTCACCCCGGGAGCCTGATGCAGGAGCATCTAACTCAGAGTAGATGAAGAAAGGCTGACTGTCTCACGGTCACATGTGTATATGGACAGGGTACTAAACTTGTGTTTTATTTACTTTTATTTTTCGTTATTTGGACAAAGTCAGTAGGATTAGGAGAATAATACGTCTTTGTAGTTTAACTAGAAGTTTTTTTTTTTTTAAGAACTGGCAAAGTAGTTAGAATAATGCGGTTGACAGTTCAACCGAAAAACAAAACAGACAATCACCTACAGCACTTTAAATAACAGAGAAGTATGTACTGAAAAGGGTTCGATTTCCCATCAGAGAAAAGAGATATAAAAAAAAAACAGAGTTTGAAAAACCATTCTGCAACTCGACATTTCTTTCAGCAAAATTGTTTACACCAAACTATTTGTGAAATGACATTTTACTTTCCTATTGATATATATGAAGTGTTTAAATCTAAATTTACAAAACAGAGTTGGTTTGAAACTAACTGAATTAAAATAGAAGATATTGTGTGCATAACGAGGAACATTCCTCGTTCATAACATTTACAGGATTGCGCAAACAACGAGAGCAAGTTTTATACAGACCAAGAGAGAACGGAGTTTTCGTTTTCACAGTGAAATCAACCAGTAAATCAAATATAGGAAGAGACAGGTAATTTCATTAACCCAGAAAAAATTTGAAGTTGGGTACGAATGAAAATTTCGGCAGTAAATATTTAAGCGTTTGTTAAAGTCTGAAAAAGCAAAACTGTCTGGTAGAAAAAGGCCGAGTCTCGAACATGTAACAGAAACGAGGGTTTGAACAAAATTTATACAATCATAGAACATCTGTCATTTTAGCAAATTCCATCGAGGAAACTTAACAGCCGGCTAGAGCCTGGCATTACAAAAGTCATAAACCCTAAGCTACAGGTAGCATAGAAAGGGGTCGACCCTACCCACAGGGTTCCAACGTTGAAGAGAGACCGGCGGACGAGTGAACTAGAACTAGAACCTGTAAAATAACCAATGGTTCTTCGTTAGAAGTTTAAACGATTTAAGAAACCAAATTAGCAAGTAAGGAAGGAGCAAACTAGACGGACGGGACACGGATTAACTTACCAACTGGGTTTGATGACTGGGTAGAATAATCGTCTCAAGGTTTGAACCGACAGAGTTTGCTCACAGAGGAGCGGAACGGTCAGAGACATCAAATAAAAAATTGTGAATTTGCCAACAGGGAAAGAGCGAAGTACCTGTGATTTGTGTCCAAGATGTAGGCGGCCACAGGGAGTCGTGGCGGTCCGAACCTGTAAATAATTTGATAGCAGATAGTGGTAGAATAGAAAAACTACAAGGCGAAAGAATACAAAGACGTGAAATCAACCAGAACAACCAAATAAATGACTATCGTCAGGGAAATTACTAGTTATTCGTGCGATGAGCCTCATTGCAAGGTTCGCGACACAGTGATCGACAGGAAGAATGCACAAACGAAACCAGAGTACAGTCCGTTCAACAGTAGGAAGAATAATCACCCTCACACTGAAACACAGAGGTGTATTGGCGAAACCCTTGTGCAGAGCCGGAAGGTTAGTGGAGGCCGAGAAACCCTCCTCTCGACACAACAAGTGGAAAATACCATCAACGCAGTGGAAGGTGGTTGCATAGCATGACGAGGATGGAGCGAATGTCGGGATAAGGCAGAGTAAATGCACCAGCTCCCAAAAATATGTGTATTGATTGTTACAGCAGTCGAAAAA
The DNA here is from genome assembly GCA_034641835.2 of Pinus albicaulis. Classification (NCBI taxonomy): domain Eukaryota; kingdom Viridiplantae; phylum Streptophyta; class Pinopsida; order Pinales; family Pinaceae; genus Pinus; species Pinus albicaulis. Next base: position 506,383,407 of record CM076581.1, on the reverse strand, counting down.
TTCCCGAGTACAGAAATTAAACGCTATTGATTCATTGTGTCACTGCTATATTTATTCACTTTGATGAGTTGTCAATGACCTGGCGGAGTGTTAAGCCTATGTATTGAAGTTTAAACACTTGTTTGCAAACTAATTGTGCGTTGCCATGTGACAGCGAGCTGGGCCACATCAATATGCTTAATATATATGTGGTTAAAATATATCTATGCAGATTCTATATGTACATATAGTAGGTGTACTTTTACATTGTCCAAACTACATTTTTGAATGCATAAATTGATACAATGCTTTGAATTGGAGCACTGGGATTGTGTATATTCAAATTTGGAATTCCAACAAACGTTTTGTACATTTTACACTAAATTTACTAAAAAAAAATGGTGCATTATAACTAAGAGATGAAAATATTTTATGGGACAAAACAATTTATTGTGAGATTGTGATTTCTTAAGGACTAAAATGGACTTTTGAAAACGTAAATGGATTTAGTACCCTACAAATCCTTGAGGCACTCAACCGTTACAGATTGATGATTTTATTTTTAATCATTTTTTTATTTAGAGCTTTGAAATATTCTAATGTGGTCAAACCGCATACAACTATACTTCCTCTATGTATATAGAGATATATATGAATTTCATATTGAAATATATTAGTTAATATGAATATTCAAATAACCTTGATTAAAGGGCCTTGCCCCAAGGGAATCAAAGAGAGCCAATCTCCTCATCAACAACAACTAGCAACAATATCAAAGAATTTCAGGTTTGGCACTAGACCACTTGAGCTAATACTTGGGGTCAATATGTCATTTTTATTATTATTAGAGATAACATTATTATTTTATTTAAAGTATATTTTATTTTTATTTTAAAAGCGTCATGTGTCAACTTGAGGTTTATCACGGGTAGAATCACAAATCGCTCGTATACTCTGCTATAGAATGTGCCTTCAAAAGAAAAAAAATAAATGAATCATAAAGTAATTTTATTAATAAATTTTAAGGATGAATAAAACAAAGTCTTTAGGGATTGAATATTTCTTAAGAATTCTATAGAACCTAAGTGTTAAGCTTTAGAGCTAGTAATTTTACATGGATTCAGGATGTTATTCCTGATAAGCATATTGGTGGGGGAGATAAACTGGTTTCCAAGAGATTGAATTGATTGGAGGTCCCAATCTCTATATGTAGCACACCACATTTATCCTAAACCTATGGATGGTTTTCGTATGTTGAACTATGATATCGAACTTTCATTCCACCTTGTCTTCCATGGTGGTGGACTCAAATTTGGAGATGAATCTATTTCTCCACTAGGTGATGAAAAAATAATTAAGTTCCATACTTTTTTGTTGGGTGCAATATCCCTCCCTAGTGTAAGCCAAATTAAAATCTCTAGTAAAATGAGGGCTTTTGAATAATTATATGTTATTAATTCTTATATTAATATCACATGAAGAATATTATTGTAATTCTTAATTATAATAATATTTCAAGAATTAATTTTTAATTATTTTATTTAGAAGAATCTATATTCTTCTATCTAAATAAATTATATTTCCAAGTTGGTGTATTTTTATGAGTTTTAGAAATAATGGGTAATAGTTTTAGAAAAGCTATAGATAATTGATATTTTGTTCATAAGGAAAAAAAAAATCTACCTTGAAAAGAAAACCATGAGAGATTTATGGATGATTTATTGAGTGATTGTAGAATTTATAAAAATATGATTTAGGAGTGATTTATGGAGTGATGTTAGGATTTAGGAAAAATATGATTTATGTGAGTGATTTATGGGTGATTTATGTAATGCTTTTAGGATTTAGAAAAGCTACTGCATTTTCTTAATTCTAATTATTGTAAGCTTATGGAAAAATATGAAAATTAATGACAAAATACATGTAGAATGGATCCAAGAGAGAGGAAGGAGGGATTCCAAGCATGCATTAAAAGATTAGTACTATGCTCTTTGAAAATTTTTATTTTCGCATATGGTGCATGAAGAAATAAGAATCAAATTTATTTTCTTGAAATTTTTCATATGATAAAAGTCAGATTATTTTCTTGGAAAATCCTCCATAGAATTCCATGCATAGATGAATAAGTGTTTTTTTTCATCGAATTCTTAAAATATTTCATTTTCATTGAATTCTTAATAGATTTTAATGGTCAAATAATTGTGTGAATTGTATGATTTATTGGAAAATAGGGTCTCAATATGTCTTCTTATATCCCAAACTGTGATAGATGTGTAAAAAATGAAAATGGTTTTTGTAAATTATTTGTTATAGATAAAAACCTCTTTCATATTTGAAAAAATAATCTTAAACTTATCTAAAACCATGTCCAAAGTTAATGAAAAAAAACAAAAAAATATTTAATATTTAAATCTAGAAAAATGGGATTCAAAGATTTATTATAATATTCAACAAAAACCTCTTTTGGTTTTCAAAAATTAGTTTATGTTCGTAAATAGTGCCGAAAGTTTATTTCACTTAAAAGAATACTTAAAAGAATACAAGGGTGTTTTTGTGATGCATATGCATTAATGTTTTAAACATAAATACTGGAATCTTGAATATGATATGATCTTATGTTCATAGGAATAATATCTAGTATATTTGATCTACTGGAAATGAATACGTGCTTTTACATGCATAGGGAGCTTGAGCCATTTGCATAAAAGACAATTGATTGTGTTATTTGAGAAGGATTGGTTATTCATGCTATTTCTTGAGGAAATATTACAGATTTGTTTGATGTTTGAAATGATAGGAAAATATTTTGTATTGCATTCATAATAGCTAGTGAGTTTGCTAAATTTTGCAAAAGGAATAATTAGTATGTTAGGTTCATTGGAAATTATAGATGCAAAGAAGTATTTTGTGCTAGAACCCTTCAAAAACAAGAGAAGATAAAAACATGTCCTTGTATGCATTTTTGAATTAGATTCTTAAAGGGAAAAACTCTTAATCTCACGCTTTATTGTGTTAAAATTCCTTTGGAAAATTGTTTAGAGAAACACATACACTTGCATGTATGGAAAAGTATAGTTTTGGTATTAGATTTCTAAATGAAAGGAAGGTGCAATTGCATAATATTGATTTTGTTAGCCTTCTTTTGAGAAAATTAATATGCATTTGCAGACATAAAAGGATTAGATATGGTATTAGTTTTCTTTTGGGAGACGATTATGTATAGTTATTGTGCTAGAGATTTTGGTAAGAGGAAAATGTTTCTTTGCATAAAAAAATAAATGTTATGTGTTTGATCCCTTGTAAAAGAAATATATTTATTTTTCCATGCAAGATTTAGTTAGTTCTTTTGGAAATAAATATAGGTTTCACATGCAACAAGAACAAACTATTATGTTATTTTCTGTTGAAGAGGACAAGCAGTTGCATGCATGACATTTTAGTTATTATGTTAACTTTGTTTAAAATAGATTTTGCATTTTTATACATAATAGCCATTGCAAATAGCTCTCATGTGGAAAATATGTTTTTGGAAAATAACATGTATTCACATGCATAAGTATAGAATCTATTGTGTTAATCCCTTTGGAAAAGAAAACATAATAGTAGGCACATAGGAAATTGCTTGTTGGGCTAATTCTTCTGAAAGATTTTTATGCATTTGCATGCACAAGAACAATATCTAGTATGTTATCTTTCCTTTGGAAAGAATATGGAAGTGCAGGCAAGATTATGTTATTGTTTTGATGGAAAGATGATGCTTGGTAGCGTTTTTCTTGTTACTAATGCATGCACAATGATATTAAAGAAGATATTTCATTACCTTATGTTTATGTTTTATGCATTCACACAAATAGATGTTGAGGTGTAACTAATAAATATTCATTATTGGTCTATTAATATTTTATCTAATCATGATATCAAGTATGCTGACGACAACAATGATCGGAAAGAATGGTGACTTGTGAAAATTATAGTTCATGTTTAACATTGTGGCAAATAAATATTTGTGTAGATTGAGGAATTCTAACTACGAGATGATCCACTAATGAAACAGTCAAAACATAAAGACACAGAGATTGAGGATTCATGGGTAAATGATATCATGATAATTGTAATAACTTATAGCTAGTTATGTTGCATTTAAGATGATTTTTATATGTAATATATATTATGACAATGGTCAAGGGTTGGACTCCCTTATAATGTTTGTTGGTTTTCACCCTATGGGTTTCTAGGTATATCGATGTCTAATTATGTGATTGTTCATTGTTCCATTTTTATGATGTTAATTTATTTCATGATGTGACGTTTATATTACAAAGTATGTGATTTACTAATTGAGTTAAAAGAATCATGGAATTGATGCATATTTATAGTAGGAAATTTAAATTAATATGCCACAACAATTGCATTTAAGGGTTGTGTAAATCACTTTCATTATTAGATATTTCTCTATGTAATAATGATGGTTATTCTAATGGTCAATGAGGGAATATAGAATGTAATTTAAAAAGTTACACATTGGTAAATGTTCAAAAAATTTCCTAACTCCATGCATTTTCCTGCGAGGTTATCGAGGGATGTTACAATGGGCCATGGACTCCATACTTGTAGAGTAACTTTAAACGAGCAATGAAGACTAGAAAAAAATAAAGAAAATATAAAGAATACAAGAGGAGAAGAAATATAATTATAAATCTAGTTTAAACAAAATAAAGAGTGTCCCCATGTTACACAAGCCATAAATACCTTTCCCGTAAAGAAGTAACCCAAAATTAAGTGATGATAGTGCTGATGGATTGTAGAATCCAATGGAGAGCTAGGAAGATCCCACCATGATCCAAGAGAATTTTGAGAATAATGTAAGAGGAAGGGATGCATTTAATGAATTATAAAAGATGACTAAGGTCATGTCAAGTTCATGATGTAATGGAGAGTGAGACATACTATGTGGATTTCATATATTTTGTCATTAATTAATAATGAGGCGATTAAGGTATTAGTTGAGAAAAATTATTTCCATTCATCAAATTGTTCCCATTTTTTTCTACTAGATCCATATTGCCTAGTAACGAACTTTAATAGTATTATATCGGATAATGTGGAGGGCATTGTAAAATTCCATTTGATGGATGTAATGAAAGCATAATATGACTTGATGCAATATTGAGCTCAAATCTACATGTATTTGTGCCCAAGAAAAGGTGTTACATCATATTTTCAAATATCCTATTATGTGATCTTTTGGATTGCGAGGGAAGTGGCTAATTTTAATCTATACAACATTGTGTAGTGTATAGGATTTATATTAGTCTCCATCATGGTTATTAGTGTCCAAGCCTAGATTACATGAGAAATTTAACAAAATCTTTTCTCTAGAATCAAATAGAATCCCCTCCCACTCTGACCACTCCACATATATTATAATTATTAGCTTATTAATTAAAACATTTTTTTTTAAAGAGTTTCCATATTTTAAGTTTAAATTTAATAAGTGAACTTTATTGAGTGTAAAGTGTTCTTATAGGGAGGCATATGACATGATATATTATTTTTTATTTTATTGAAAAATCATGAAAAAAATATTAATTTAATAAGTTAGTCTCGACAAACTATAATAAAATATTGTAAATTGTTATGTTAAGCTTTAATTCCAGAAAATTTGTGAAATATTCACTAATAAATTACTTTAAATTAAAATAATAGAAAAGATACATACATATATGCATTAAAAAAAATATCAAGAAAATTTGTGAAATATTCACTAATAACTTAATTTAAATTAGACCACTAAGGCTATAGAATCGATGGCTTCTGCTAGCGTTTTGAGAAGTTTTGCTGCTGCCATCGAAGCCAACCTCGAGGATACAAATCCAGAGAGGGTTTCTCTCGGCACAACTGTCGCCGTCTAACAATTGATCATGATGCCTCAGAGGTCGCCCTCGTTTCAAAGTTCCTGGCCGCTCGAGAGACTCTTCTGGCTGTTTCCCTTGGCTTTGAGCTCTGGCTCCTAGCCTCAAATTGTTTTGTGGTCTATTATTGGAAGGGTCAAAACATGTTCAGCGTTGAGGCTGGGAATACGTGCTGGGAGCTCTACTATCTCAAGCATGGCATCCAGCCCGATGGTATGATGCATAGTGATACGGCTGTGGGTGTTGGAGACGATGCGTTCAAAACCCTTTTCCGTGAGACAGGAGCAGACAAATATGTGCTGAGATATATGATCATAGATCTGGAACCCATGGTCATTGATGAGGTTCGAACAAGGGCATACAACCTTTTCTTCCACCCTAAACAGTTGATCTCGGGCAAAGAGGACGCTGCCAACAATTTGGATCGTGGCCATTACATAATGGGGAAGGAGAATGTGGACCTCTGTCTAGATTGGATGCGAATGATGGTGCTAGGGTTTGAACTGAAGAACTTCCTAGCGGCACAGAAGGTAGGGGAGGCAGGGTCGGCGTGAGATGGGAAACAAAAGGGCAGTACACACGCTACTTCTTTAGCCCATCGCACGGTTATTTACCCTCAGGTAATAGGTAATCCCTCACAACAGGTAATTCCAAATCGCTTTCATATTTTTATCAGACCCCCTATGGGTAAATCCCTCTTATTTTGGGTACAAGAAGAGAACACTATTTTGCAGCTGAAACAAAAAATATGGGGACTGCTGGGGTACCCAGTCTCATTTCAATATTTGGTCAGTGGCTGCCACTCTCTTCAGGACAGCAGGGCTCTGAAGGACTATGCTATAAGTACAGAAATGACTATCTCCCTAAATATTCGCTTGAGAGGGGGTGCTGCGAACCAAGGCACATCAAGATTTTCAGGGGGAGACAAAGGGAAAAAACCCATAAACCAGCAACAATCAAATGGATGCCCATCATACAAAATGTTCTACAGGGGAAAAAAGCTGTAGGATCACCTCCAGAACAAGCAGGAAATGCCCCGAGGCCATACATAGTAGAACAACTTGGACAAACTCTAACACTAAAGATCGATATCCCAGAAATAGAGAAGTACATCAAGACATATGAAGCCCAGGCATTAATATGCCGGTTTAACTGCTTCTGGCCAAAACCAATGGACCTCTTCCATTGGATCTTCACTCAATGGACCATAGAATGTGAAATTCACCTCTACTCCAAGGGGTTTTTTTATTGTCAAATTTAAATCCTCGGAGGACAAAGATCGTATCATCAGAGATGGGCCTTGGTTTTGGGGAACCACGACTCTCTTCATCACCCCATGGTTTCCAAACTTTGACGCAAACACTATGATAGTCTCTAGAATGCCGGTATGGGTTAGATTATATAACCTTCTCCTTCATTTCTGGAATGACCAGGCCTTCGAGGGTATTGGGAATAGTATCGGGCGATACATCAAAACAAATAGGGAGAGAATAGAGGAGAGGATTTACACATTTGCACGGATTTGTGTGGAAGTAGATCTAAGTAAAGGATTACCGGAAAATATTATGATGATATACAAGCAACAAAACTGACTGCAACCACTAGACCATGAAAATACTGCATTCAGATGCAGAATTTGTAGGATGACAGGAAATTTACAAAACACATGTCCAGAAGCTAAGAAAGAAAATAGAAAAAAGAAACAGAAAGGGAAACATAGAAAAGGTTGGCAATATCCCCCCCCTAGAGTCAGAGGAGGATGAGTCAGAAGAAGAGGAGGAAACAGCTCCCACAAGAAACAATCAGCCTACACAGAGACCAAAGATACAAAGGAAGGACACACCAGCACACATGGATTCACAAATTCACCCGAACCAATCAGAAAGGACTACTGAGGACATGGGTAATGGAGGGATCAAACGAAACCATCCATCAGATATTTCAAACTCAGACAAGGACATAGGAACCCAGATAGTAGATAATCAGATTGTCCTTGCAAATGTTGTGCCATCTCAGGGTGAGTGGCGCAAGGTCAAGAAGAAGAAAGGGAGGAAAACCTGAGTTGTGGGACATCTACCCACTCTCTGGCTGCTGAGGTTTCTTTTGGGGCCGTCAGTTTATTTTTCTCTTCTCTCCTCTATCGTTTCATCTTTTTTCATCTTTATTTTTTTACTAAATGTAATGGTAGCCTCTCTATGATGCATTGTGTGCGAGAGAACATGAGCCCTAAGGGCAAATTTATGAATTCTTAATTGCATATACTACATGTAACTTTTCATTTTATAAATAAAAAGTTATTGATTTTTTCTTTGGAAAAAAAAAAAAACTTAATTTAAATTAAAAGAATAGAAAACATATATACATATATATGCATTAAAAAAAATATTAAAAAATATATTTATATTGAAACTCTCAAAATTACCCTCAAAATAATTAAAAGAGTACAACTAAGCTCAAAATAATCTCAACAATTATATATAATGGTTCTTAGTGGTATTCATTTAAGAAATCAATTAAAATGAAGTATAATTACATGTGTGTCACTATTATGGTGTATAAATTTTATGTGTAGTTTCCGTGATAGAGATAAAATCAAAACATTTTGTCAAAAATTATTAAATAATTATCAATTCTTTTGTTATTTTTAGTCTTTGGTGCTGGAATGTTTTTCATATTTTTTATGATGTCTAACCTTCATTAGAATTCTAAATAAACCTTCATTAGAATTCTAAGTAATATATGTTGAACTGGTAGGTATAGATGGAGACATATCATGACCCACCAATGCCCCATGCCCTACCATTATGGACTGACATGTGGCATTACGACATTAGGAATGTATTCTCCTCACAATTAGGTTTGGCACCTTGGGGCTTAATTATGCTCTCTAAGGTGTAAAAAGTGGCAAGCAGGAAGCCAATGATTTTTTTTTTCAAATTCCCAACTATATTTGAGGTTGATCATACTTCTGAATCATATTTAATGAACTATTAGGGACATGTTGTTCACCACCATGACCCACTAGTGTCATGTGGCCTACCACTAACTACATTTGAGGTTGATCATACTTCTGACTCATATTTAATGAACTATTAGGGACATGTGGTTCACCACCATGACTCACTAGTGTCATGTGGCCTACCACTATAGTCCAATGCATGACATCAACATGACACTACCATGTCAACAAAGTATTCATTTCTTAGGTGGGTTTGGTGACTTGGGGCTTAATAACTCCTACAAATGTGTAACAAAAGGCAAGAAGTAAGATGGTTATCTGCTTGACACCTCTTAGTATTATATGTTGAATATTAAATTATCATCAACTAATGGACAAGATGTAAATGCAATAATATTTTCTACAACAAGTTGTCTTGCATGAGATGTAAAGGGAAATGAATAGATGGATAAAAAATATATAAATTACAAATAGAGAATATAATATACAAAGTATGGATAGAAATATAAGATAAGATGGCTATACACTAATTTTAATACAAAATGGGAGTGCTTAATCTGATCATAGAAGAATTGAATGCAAAAATCATGAATGTGAAGCTAACCTAGAGAATAAATAAATATAGGTCCAAACTCCATAGTTTTAGGTCACTCTAGCAGGAAAATGTAAAATATAGAAAGATCCAAAAAATGTAAATTCGAAATAGGAATTGAGAAATATGTCTCACATTCCATTGGATCTATAGTTTTCTTGTCTCCTTGCATATGAGGCAAATGGAAAATAATGATCTTGATGCATAAGCTTATTCTTTTTCATGAATGAATGTCTAGTTCTAGGTTAGTTAATACAGGAAATTATATCATATGATGGTCAATCCTAATCAGTACCACCAATATTTATCATTATAATTAGGTAAAGGTATGGCTCTACATTAGCAAATGGAATTATAAGGGCCCTCAATCAATCCACCATTGCATAAACTTCTTGAAGTGCGATTTTTTTGTGGAAAATGGGTGTTAGTGGTGTTTTATCCAAGTATAGGATATATAGCTTGGTAGTTACCTCAAAACAACTCCATGATAACAAATGGAAAACATATACCACATCGTATAAACTCTTCCCATTATAACTTAATCCTCTACATCATGTGTGTGCTCACCAACATATCATCAACCATTAACCATCAATTACAGTGCTCTCTTCCTGCTTCCTATTACATATCCATTTTTCATTCTATATATTCCATCAGGCCATTCAGTGTACTAAGAAGCTTCGAATCATCTTGTACCCAATAAATTGCTTTTATATAACCTTATAGTTTGAAGTTGGTGACTAGATAAAACACAATTTTGAGTATTGATTGTGTTAATCAAATGGTGCCACTAAAGTTGGAATGTTCCTCAAGTAAGAATAATAAGGGTTTTCCTCAAGCAAAGAGATACGAAAGGAGAGGCTTGGTAGATAGACCTTAGGAGGAATCTTAGAAAATAAGAAAGATAAATAATATTGATTACACTTGGCCAAATTTTGTAATGGAGACCCTAAATTAGAGGTCTATAATGCATATTATAATGATACATAATGGAAGATTATTATTGATTGGGATTTGATGTAAATTTTAAGGAAAAAATGCCTAACTAAAATGTACACCTTATTATCAATTTTGGCCCAAATTGGGTGGTTTAATTTTTAGAAGATGTAATCTATGATTTTACACCTATACATAACCTTGGTTATCATTTTATAAAAAAATACTTCTTGTACATAAAGCATATAATTCTCATTTTAAAATAAAAGTGCATGCAAGGCTACACTAAAATGCATGCCGACATCCCAATACCAGTTATATTTAAGTGTTTCAAATTGTACATTATTTGTTAAGTTGTTCCACATAATCTTCTATACTTAATTTTTATTTTGTAGTAATGAAATACTACTATGTAAAAAAATACGCAAGAGATTCCTAGTAAAATCATGGAAATGCACAAACTATTTGTAAAAAATAAGTCAAGGTTGTAATATACCATAGATTTTAGTTATGAGTTAAGCCTTCTTGGGCTAGAATATTATTATGATAGGTGATCTGTTAGGAATTTTTTTAGTTCTCATTAATTTGTCACTTTCTTTGGTCTCATTGCTCAGTCAATTTATATCAGAGCGAGGTTTCTCTTGTCTATTTTCTGTGCATCTCCTGAACAAGATAAGGGGAGAAGGAGCTTCGACTTGACACAAATTCACATGGCAGACAAAAATAAAAATGACAGAGCATGAGATTTTGTCCAATTGTTGCTTGAGGAAGAACTTACACGAAATAGGAGTGATATGATGGAAGGATTTACAACGTCTCAATGGATAGTGATAATTTACAAAGATAAACCACTTGATCTCTACCAAGCGCATCGACAAGTGAACTATCTCAGCATGGTTTTGGGTCAACCACACAAAATTCTTACCATCGAAGCCCATTTTCTAGGTTTCACATTGTCAGTATCACAGTTGGACCAAAATAATTACAGGGTATATCTATCCTTGGATCTTCGCTCATCATGGTTATGGGTCAACTACACCAAACCTTTTCCAATGAAGTCCATTTTCTAGGCCGCAAACTATCAACATCACAATTTTCCCACAAGAATTATAGGGTATCTCTATCCTCGGATCTTTATTCATCATGGTTATGGGTCAACCACAAAAAATCCTTTCCACTCAATTTGATTTTCTAGGCCACACTTTGTCAGCATAGAGTTGGCCTACAAGAATTACAAGGTATCTCTATCCTTGGATCTTCGTACATCATGGTTAAGGGTCATCCACAAACCCACAGTTATGGGTTGTTGGAACACCTAATCCTACATGGGTAGGTGTGGAATGCGAAAAGTCACAATGGAGTCCAAGTGACCTTGGAATATGAAACCAAGAGTCACACCATTGTACTATAAATGTACATCTTTGTATAATGGAAAATAAGAAAACCTCACGCTTATCCTTCATTGTGTGTTGAGTCTCTTGTGTGTGTGCTTATTTTTCTCATACACCATGTGTGTGTTTAACGTGGTGTTTAACATGGTATCAGAGCTGAGAAGTTCATAACCAACTCAACATTGAGTGAGCCATTTGTGTTTATGGCCTGTGCATATCTGCAAAAATTCTGATAATTTTTGCAGCACTCAGAGTTTCTGCAGCAAACATTTTGCCACATTCAGAAATTGGCAGCATTCAGAAATTTGTTTTGAAGAAGAGCAGCATTGGTTTTGAGAAGGAGCAGCATTCAAAATCCTTGTCAGCATTCAGAAATTGGTTTGGAGACGCAGCCTTGTGCATTTGAAGGTTTTCTCACTGCTTATTTTTCCTGCAATTTCTGCCTTTATTCTGCAATTTGGAGAGCTGCTGAAATTTTTTTAAATTGAATTTCTGAAGAAGTTTCTGGTTTTTAATGGAAAAGAATTCTGAGTTTTGCTGAAAATTTCATCATCTCTACATTTTCCTACTGCTGGGCTACTGGAAAGATTTCTAAGTTTTCATTGAAAGATTTCTGAGTTTTCTGCAAATTTCTAATTCTGCATTTATCCAATATTCTGCTGCTGGAAGAAAAAATACTCTCTCTTTCCTGCTACATTGGTGAAATTTCTGCTCTTTTACTGCTCTCTGCTGTTTTAAATAAAAAAAAATATAAAAATAAAAATAATTTTCTGGGCAAACTCTGCCCTCGACCCCCCTCACAACTAATGCCCCTACAGCTCATACCTTATGTTCCTCGCACTTGCTCTACGAGCTCTCACTCCTATTGCCCCCTCCCCAGCGTTCTTCCACAAACCCTTCATACGATCTGCGCACCCTCACCCATCCCTTACCCGCACTCCTTCTCGCTTACCCTGCTCTATCCCCTACGCCCTCCGCCACCACTCAACCTACTCCCACGATTTCCCAACCCCCTCGCTTTGCAAACTTAACTCATGCGTTACCCTGCCGCCCCCTCTCAACACACGCCCTCGTGGTTTCCTCACTCACCCACCCCCTTCGCTCACACATCCCTCGGCCCCCCTCGTGGCCGACCCCCCCTCTGCTGCACACTCTACACACCCCTCTTCCCCACGACAACCCCCTCCCATCGACTTACACCTCCGCCCCTACCTTACGACACTCCCTACGCCCCTTCCTCCCTACGCCACTCCTCTACCCGCTGCATAAACCCACTACCTGGCTCCCTTCGGCTCACATACACTGCCCTCCCCTACCCTATCCATCCGACCCCCTCACCAAAGTTCACAGCCCTCCCTCACATCGAACTCTCCCCGCCCCTTAACCCCGAGCCCCCTCACACTCGGCCCTCATCCCAAACCCTCTCACGCTTCCCCATCCCGCACTCCCTTACACTCTCAACTCTCACCTCCTTCAACACTCAACCCGCCCCCATCTCACCCCATCACACACGGCCTTTCGGCCCTCATTTCCCCACCTGCAATCTGCCCCTCTCTTCACACTTTCACCTCCCCTTTCCCACTACCTTTCGGCCCCTCATCAAAATTCGATTTTTTAATTTTAATTTTAATAAAACCCCCCTCCCTCCATTAATAAAACCCCTTCCATATAATACTTCCTCTATTTTTAATATCCGTCCCTCTTATATAATATCTTTCCTCTCCTTTTAAATTAATTCCTTTTGTTAATAAAAATCCTCCTCCTCCATTTTTACTACAATTCTTCTTTCCCATTTTTTAATTAATCTCAATTAATTTAATTTTTAATTAATTAAAAAAAATACATAAATAAATAAAAATAAAAATAAAAATAAAAACATCAGAGAGAGAGAGGAAGGAGAGAAAACGAACAATGGAAAAAGAGGAAATGACATGTGAGCAGATGGACTGAATATATAGAGAAAATTGTAGATTTGACATTTTATGATTTGTGGCATATATAAGAGGGTGATTTTCTGAAGAATTTTACATGAGAAGACAAGTTTGTCATCATTGCAAAACAGTTATTTGAAGAAAAAATTCAGCTGCATAGTGTTTTTGCTGCACATTCAAATATTTTGCAGAAATATTGTATTGACATTGTATTGTGAGTGGAATTTGCATCTTTTTCATAGTTGCAATCAGAATTTGAGTTGTTGGATTGTTGATTTCCCTCCATCATTTTAGGAGCAGATTTTGTGCTTTGAGAATTCCTTGGAGTCATTTGTATTTTTGAAAGGAAGTTGAGTCACATTGTAAACGGGTGCATTTTCGGTTGAAGCTGACACCCTTTCATTTTTTGATCCTAAGTTGTTGAAAATGGCTAAAATCAATGAGGCATTAGAGTTGTTGAATAACCTAATTCATTCAAATGTTCATGATATGGTAAAAATGAGCAAGGATGCTCTTTGTAATATTCAAAGTTGTTTGCTACATGCACAAGAAAAGATTGAGTTTTTGCAGTTGGAAACTCAACTTCAACAAGACGAACTTCAGCAAAATAGTCACCATTCTGAACCTGTTTCTATTCAGAAGATTGAGAAGGACTCTCATCAGAAGAAATAAGATAAAATTCCAGTTGATTCACATTCAGTTCCTTGTACTAGAGAAGATGTACATGCAGATGCAGTAGTTCAACCTGCACTTCTCAAGCCCATCATCAGACCTTGGGAAGAGCTTGTCCACAACAAGCATAGAATTGGTCTTTAGATATGACAAAGATGTGTCCTTTCATATTCCAGACTACACCAAGCCCATCATATTTCAAAGTTCCGGATTCTTGTATGACAGTTCACCTATAGTCGTTCCAGATCCTGCTCCACTTCCACAACAACAACAGACTAAAAAATGCCAACACTCTGATCGAGTTGGCCATATGAAAGATCACTATTTTGATCTTCATCCATGCAAGCACTGTGGTCGGCACACCCATTCTTCAGACGGATGCTTCAGACACAAGCCTCCTGCAAGAACAAAGATTCATCTTGGATGGATCACTTCTTGGCAATGGGCATCAGCAGCCAAGAAGATGTTTAAGTTGCATGTTAGAACATGTTCAAGAATATTGAGCAAACTTGCAGTTGTGTTTTCGCCATCATCTCACCTTGTCCCTGACAGGGGGGAAAATGGTGGTCATGTACAAGCTTCGATGACAGATCAAGCGAGCGTGAGCCACAATCTCTCATTCCATGTTCAGAGTTGTAGCCAGAGACACAACAATTCAAGTGAGCCTGAGCCACAATTTGTCATTCCAGATTCAGATATGTAGCCAGAGACACGGATGCCCATGAGCATGCCTTCGGTTGATGGACAACCTTAAACCATCATCTTTGGTTGGTGGACAACCTTAAACCACCACAGGTAGTAGACCTCCCTTCTTTTAGGTCAAAGGTATCCCTTTCATATATGATGAACACTTCCTCTAACAGAAGCCTTCAGCTTCTTGCCAGCTTTGGTTGAGTTCCAGGAAATGCTTCAAGCATTCCAGAGTTGTTGGTAATCCTAAAACCATCACAGGTAGTAGACCTCCCTTCTTTTAGGTTGAAGGTCTCCATTTTTTATGAGGGACAATTCCTCTAGAAGAAGCCTTCAGCTTCTTGCCAGTTTTGGAAGAGTTCCGGGAACTGTAACAATTTTTGTATTCCAGTGTTGGTGGTCATCCTTAAACCACCTCTTTTTTCCAACATTTCAGAGAGTTGATTTAACCCAAGTGCTTCCATGTATACTTTGCATATTTGTATTACAACTCTCTTCTTGGACTCACACATACCCCTTCGGATTAAGGGGGGATGTTGGAAAACCTAATCCTACATGGGTAGGTGTGGAATGGGAAAAGTCACAATGGAGTCCAAGTGACCTTGGAATATGAAACCAAGAGTCACACCATTGTACTATAAATTTACATCTTTGTATAATGGAAAATAAGAAAGCCTCACGCTTATCCTTCATTGTGTGTTGAGTCTCTTGTGTGTGTGTGTTTATCTTTCTCATACACCATGTGTGCGTTTAACATGGTTCAACCACCCAAAATCTTTACAAATTTACGCAATGGGGACTATTCTTTCTTAAGGAGGGAGGATTGATCTAGGCGAAAAATAATTATTACAATTAATAATTATTTCTATGTCAATATTTTTTATAACCATGAATGATGCATGATAATAAATAAAATAAATCATAATATTAAAATAAGAATCTAATCTCAAAATGATTTCAATTTTAGCATCTTAATTATAATAATCACCCATGGTATGTACTCATGGATTTTGTAAACCATTGGTATTTACCCATGGTATTGTAATTTATTATATTAACCCTTGGTATATTAATTTATTATATCTATCCATGGTATATTATTTTATTATATTTTCCCATGGTATTCACCCATGGATTTTGTAAACCAAGGTATTTGAAATGTAAGAAGAGGCAGCGAAAAACATCCCTATAAAAAGTATAAAGATGAGGTGGAGTAAAGAAATGTTTTTGTCATAATGTAGTATTATGCTATATTTCACATTAAATAAAAATAGTTTCATTCCTTTTATGTTGTGTTCTTCTAAAATATTTCTCTTACACAATGCCTCATATTCCTAACCATTTTTACAATGTGATATATTGTTTTTTTTTTAATCTATTACAACTTTGATTGCAACAAATTTAATGAATCAAGTCTCATGAAAACCCTATGATTTAAGCATTCTTGGGCTATAATAGTATTGTGATGGGTGATTTTCTAGGAAATTAGTTATTATTAACATGACATATATATTTATTACAATTAAAATTCGTACTCAAAAATCAAAACTAAGTGTTTCTTGCATGAAATTGGTGCATGTTGTAAAATGCAAATCACTGAAAAATGAAAACTTGAATCCATTCCCTTATGCAAATCTATAATGAAAAAATCTCTAATTGATTCTTCCTTAGTCATATGAACGATTTTCATGACTATTTGACTTATAATGAATGGAAATCCATTATGATATTATGATGTTGGTGTAACATTGCTTATAATAGACCTCGATTTAAACATGAAAAATTATTTGAAATATTCTTAGGTATATGAAGTAGTTATACTTGTAAGCTAGATTCAATGTATGCTTACTGTATTTTTTTTATTCATGAAAAGTTAATCAAACTAATTGAAAGTTGTGGTAAAATGTTCATTAAATATGAATACAATGATATATGTAAATATTTGTTATTTATAAATTATTCTTATATGTACAAGAATGTTAATTTAACTATTTTGTAGAAATAAGTGTATCTTATTTTCATAATAGAGATATATAGAGGCCCACGTGGTGTAGAACAGTCGGTGATGGGGTGCACTGTTAAGGCACTCCGTTCTGTAAGGTCACCGGTTCGAAACCCGTGGGTGGCATGGGAGGAGAAAAAATGGAAAAAAATTAGGATTAGTCTGAACAAGAAAAAAAAAAATAGAGATATATAGAGAGTTTGTATAAAATACTTCAAAAATTTTCAAACAAAAAAGTTCATAATACCTAAATGTTTTTTTCAAACAATATCATTTCCAAATATTTTATAAGCTAAGTATACTAGGTCAACTACATAGAATTTTGTAGGTAACCATATACATTTTTGTATTTTTATAATCATATTAAACTAATGTATTTTTCAATACTTTATTAATTTCTAGGCATAAATCGCCATAATACACAATCTTGAGTGTATACAAAATATCCACATTATGATGACTCATAAAATCCTTTAGGTTTGCAAATTATAAATTACAATAGGGATACTCTTATGCATCAAGTATGAATATGGCTTGTAAAAGGCTTATGTTGTGAAAACAAGCTCATATTGTAAACCCTACAAAAATGCATAACCTTTGAATATAAAATGTAACCTACATATTTTTTGTAACCTAAAAGCCTCTATAACTTAGATAACCTACTCATTTTGTGTACGTTGTTTTCCGCCCAAAATTTGGTGGAGAGTGAAATATATACTTTCGTTTTAGGTTACATGCATGAAGTAAAAGGTATTGTATAGGAACCTTCAAGTAAATTTTAAATTATTATAGGTTTTGATATGTAACTATAGTCACTCACACATTTCTATAATCACAAGGAATATATATTTCAACCCTTTCATATATTTCAATTCCAAGCAACAATGAGTTGTTTTATCAATTCACATGTATTCTTAAAACGTAATTTTATTTTTGGTAGTTAAAATATGATTTTTTCAGACCAAATTTTATTAAATAAAAATCACATATATCCATTAATACCAAATAAAATGAGAAATATAAATGAATTATAATTAATTTTTCATTTTCTCTCCCTCCCTCCAACATCACTCACCCTCCCTCTCTCCACCTTACCCTCTCCATCTCTTCCCTCTCTTATCCCTCTCTCTCTATCTCTACCACCATTCCACTCTCCCTTCATATCTCTCCCTCCTCTTTCCCTCACTTCCTCTCTTTCTCCCTCTCTTCCCCTCACATTACTCATTTTCCTCCACCCTCTTCTTTATCCATCCCTATATCTATCCTTCTCTCTCACTCTTTATTACCACCTCTCTCTCCCCTATTACCTATATATCTCTCTATTCTTCCTAGTTTATCTCCCTCTCTCTCTCTCTCCCTACATCTTCGTCTCTGTCTTCCTACCCTCCTTTTCACTCTCCTCTCTCTCTCTCTCTCTCTCTCTCTCTCTCTCTCTCTCTCTCGCTACATTCACTTGCACACACACACATAAACACGCATGCATATATGTGTATGTATGTTTGTGTGTGTGTTTCTCACTCTTTGTGTTCATCCCATCTCTCTCCCTCCCTCTTTGTATCTCTCTCTTCTTCCCTCTCCATCCCCCCTCTATCTCCATATCTATCTCCATCCCTCTATCATTCTCTTTCTCCCTCATTGTCTCTCTTTCTCTCTATATATATTTCTCTCCCACACACACTCTTTATTTCCATTGATATATTATATTCATCTCTCTTTGTGCTTCCCTCTCCATCTCTCTCTCCCTATGTCTCACCATCTATCTCCCATCCATATATATCCCTATCCACCTCCCTCCATACTTATCTCTTTCCTCCTCACCCCCTCGCTATCTCTCTCCCTCTCTCACCCATCACATTTTCTCCCCCTTCCTTCCTACTTTATTTATCTCTACATCTATCTCTTATTCCATCTCTATTACCCTCCATGTCTCCTTCTCTCTCTCCCACCCGCCCCACCGCCACTCTCTCTCTTTCTAATCATCTATCTATCTCTCTATATTCCTCTCTCTTTTTTTCCCCAATCTCACTCAATCACACACTCTCTCTTTCCTCCATCTCTCTCTCTCTCTCTCTCTCTCTCTCACACACACACACACACACACACACACACACACACAGTCACAGTCCCTCCTTCACAACGACCTAGTCTAAATTTGTCTCTTCCTTCCTCTCTATGTCAACCACAACTATTCCCTCTTTCTCCATACACCACCCTCTTTCCTTATCTCTCTCCCTTTTTGACTCTCACTCACTCTCTCCCCTAACTTACAAACTCATTCTTCCCCACCTCTCTCTCCCTCCCTTGGCCCCTCCATCCCTCCCTCTCTCACTGTCCTCAATCCCATCTCAACCATTTCCCATGTGTTGTGGTGATTAGTCACACGGGTGTACGAAATCACACTAGCTTAAAGAATGTGGTCTTCTCTTTAAACTATTGGTAACAGGCAGAAAGTGGGGGAGCTCAAAAGCATAACATTTAATGAAAAAATATATGCTAAAGTATGCTATCGTTAAACTAAAACTAAAACACAAATATACAAAAGCTATAAAGAGAGTCAAAACAATAATAATGCAAACGATGGCTTGATGGCCTCTTCTTATTAAACGTTTGAAATGGAGAAGAAATTTTACCCACTTGCCAAAGGGCCCCTAGGAAATTGCTCTAGGTCCCGATGCAAGGATGTTGCCTTCCAAGCTCTGCCTCTGATGCAATCTCCCTCTCTCTCTGTTGTGGCGGACTAAGATGTTGGGTGGCCAACGATCGAGTCCTCTTTAGCTCCAGCTCCGGGTCACACACTGCTAGTGTTGCTTGGGAAACTTTGGCTAGCATAACAATGTGATCACCATTTATTCATCTCTTGGTGGCTTTATATAGGTGAGTTTCAAATCCTCCTTCCCTCCCTTAGTACATCATGGATGTTGACCCAAGGGAGAGGTATGATTCCATTGTGTGCTCAAATATTCTTTTGTGTGCTCACATGGTGTCTAAGGAGGCACTGGTGGCTTTCCCTAGGCGACTTTAACATAAGGAGTAACTGTCCTTTGCTTGGTGTGGTCCCGCAAAGTGAATTTTTGCCATTTCTAGGATTGCGTGCTTATCGGGAAAAAAGGCGCGCAAAAGGCGCTCTTCTCGAAGGATAAAGCACGCAATTCAGGATTTATGACTAGTTCAAATCTGATTTTCTCAAAACCTTAGAGATTTTTAAATACTTCTTGATTCCATAATGTGTTCCTGCCTTGTAAATCCTTAGGCTTTACATTAGTTGATGTCGTCTTCTGCTGTACGATTTTCCAGTGTTAACAGTTGCCCCCTAATGTGTGAGGTCTAGGAAGAACTGTATAGTTGAAATAGATTATAATTTCTTTTTTGTATCGTACGTAGAGAGAGAGAGAGAGAGAGAGAGAGAGAGAGAGACCTGCGTGAATTTTGGAATTGACAACACCTTGCACCGTTTTCGAGATAACCATGGCATGAGGGACCCCATGCAAAACGACAAAATTTCAACGAGGCGGGCATGTCCCATGCTCATGATGCTATGGCTAGTTAAACAAAATTGACAGATACATGTGCTGTCTGTGCCCCTACTATGGTAGTGATGTTGGTGGTTGTTGACGACGACTGCTGACCCCCTCAGGGGCGTTCTTTCTTTGACAATAGGTGGAAAGTGGTACCCATATGCGTAATATTGGTATGGAATATCACTGCGCTATGTACGCATATGTACTAGTGAGGACCTTCCTGTGTAAGCATTGTTGTCAAAGATGCTTATGGAGGCACGGGTCTTCGATGGATCTGATCAAAGTGCAATAGTTTTAAGGTACGATACCATCGTGACATGAAATCTCTTGCTGTAGTCGAATGTCAGGAGGATTTATAACATCTGTGGACAATGATGTCCCCCATAGTGCCACGCGAGGATACCCCTTTGCATGGGGAGGGGTAATCCAAGGTACTGCTTCCTTTTTGGAAAAGAGGTGTTGAGTTCGACAAAAAGGAAGCCTTAATCAAACCATGGGTCGGTGACCTGAGGGGTCGGTGACCTAGATGTGATGGGTTTAACATAGGCATGTTGGTGAGAGGTGACTGAAAATAGATGATGGGGATTCAGTGGCCCGAGGTCGAAGTATAATTTAGTAGCTTGGTGGCAGTCATAGTTATTTATTAAGGGAAAATCCCCGGAGTCAGTAGGACTTCCAGGGCGTGTGTGGACCGGCTATGAATGTTGTGATGGTGCATGCATGGGGGTGAAATACTCTGAACAAGGGGAGTGAGGGATTGCTTCCATGGGGAAAAGATGAAATATGAGGGTGAAGTGGGGAAGGGCATCGTTTACGGTCTTTGTACACTTACCAAAAGAATAAAATAATGGGGTTTGGTTTGTACAAAACATGGAGACGGGCACCCCAAACATGAAAAGGGGGTCGGTCACTATAGGTGTGAGGATGGTGTTTTTCTGGGGGTAGGGGTCCCATTGGTTCTTCTCATGTGCGGGGTTGATGAAGTGGAAAATGTCGCAGATGGGATTATGCTGACAGAGGTATGGTGGGCCAAATGCGATGCGCGGAGGTGCACTTTCAATCTGGTTCTACAACCTGGTTGTCCAGGAAGGGGGTTTTGAGTTTGAATGAAAAACTTGACCTTATACATGATAGATGGATGGGCATGAGGTACTTCCCGGACTGAAATGGTATGGTCATGGCATAACTTGTGCGGTGATATATGGTCTACTTTGGGTGACGAGCGCCATGGAGGGGAGGCTCTACCGACCAATATGGATGTTTATCATATGCAGGGTCAGGTGGTGATAAACGCAGTCAGGTATGAAGACCCTATGGTTTATTTTTGATGGAGAAATGATGTCAGGATATGCAAAGTTTTTTGGGACTCTATCATGCTGAGGGTAGGATGATACTTGCTTCGGAACTTTCAGTGGATGGTGTTATGAATGGTTTGCGGGTTCTTCCTACAAAACACAACTACCTCAAGTGAAAGCATCTTCTTTTCATCAAATATCATTGAAAAACATGAACTTTAGAAAGGAAGATGGGAGGGTGCATTCCTGCTGGCGTTGAAAATTTATTTTTTCTAGAAGGCGAATGTGTGGCATCGCCTTTGTTTGTCATGGCATACTGATGATGGTGCAACTAATGGTTTTCTGAATGGACCTTCTAATCTCTTGTTATGGACTTCTGAAATTCTAGAAAAAGGGTGATAGATATGGGGTTATGGCCTTAATCCTATTCATTTGTACTTGTTGAGTTTTGGGAGATCAGAGGTGATTGCAAAGCCTTTATTATCATTGCGGTCAGCCTGTGCACCAGGGATTAGCGATATTATGCCGAGGTAAATTTCATGACGTCCTGCATTTCAATTTTTCAGTTTGACAGTGCCGGGGGGACGTACAAATTGGGTTTGTACGGCCTCAAAGGGACTATTTTCCCTAGATTGCATGGGAAATCTAGGCAAAGTTGCGCCCTCTTTGCACGCATTTCTGAGGGACAGGCATGCGAGGGTGCGTTTTTCCCTCTTTTTTGTGTGAAAAGGCGCGCTTATGAAGAAAACAGGCACGCAAGGGCGCGCCTATCTAAGAGACAGGCGCGCAAAGGGCAGGGTGACAGAAAAACTTGGGTTTTTTTCTTTTTGATGATTTTCTCTGTACTGATGAGTGCCTGTGTTGCTTGGCAGGTTGGTGTGGAGAGAGAGATATTGGCCCGAGATCCAGACCGCTCTAGTTACTGATGCTGGGGTGCGTCATCAATTGGCCGCATGGGGCCTTATGAAGTTTGTTGAGAACGAGTTCCTTCGGTCTCAGGACCCACTATTATGTTATATTATACAGCATTGGCACAGGAGGCATGATATGTTCATATTGAGGAGGATGAACTTGATTATCCGTCTGGAGACGGATATATACTTCGTGACCGGGTTACTGCCATAAGGTGAGGCTCTGAGGTATCCACTCCCTGTTGGGAGAGTAAACCTAGACATATTCCGGTGGCAGAATTGCGATGGTGCGCCTCTGACTGAGGGGTGCATCAATATACAAATGTGGTCGAGAAGTGTGCTCTGCCTATTATTGTGCGGTTGGCGGGGTCGTTTGCCCCACATCGGGCATCGGGCCCACAGGTGAGAGTTTTACGCCACTTGAGGGGCGGGCATTTTTTCGATTTCGCCCGCTTTTGTTTTGATTGTATGGTGTCGCAACTAAATAGGGTCCAATGTGGATCCAAATCATTTGCATACGCTACCTTCTTGTGCAGCATTATGTATGAGAGGGTGGTGCTATTGAGGTCCGTTGTGGCAGTGCCTATTGGGGGTGCCGCGAGAGCCACGCATGAGGAGGTGGGCCCCGTTGATGTCGTGCGGCGCCGGTGGCATGGTGGGTCGTTATTGAAACGACACGATAAAGGCCTGGTTTGAGGCCAACCCATAGATGTTCTTGCCATACTCGTATGCAAGGATGGACTTTCAGGGTGATCCAGATATCGGTCTCCCTTTTGGTTATGTTTGGGGGCCTGCAGGTATCTGTTATATTTCTTATGAATTTGTGTGAGTATTTATGTTCTTACGTGTTTTTTTATTGAAACTGAAATTCTTTTGGTTACTCTTGTAGATGTTGGCGAGGTAGGTTTCCCCGTGGCCCATTTGGTGGGTCATGATCCTCCACTACGACCTCGTGGTGGTCAGGGGGGAGGTGGCACAGGTGGACCGGGTGGTGGTGCCGGTGGACCTGGCGGGGATGGTGTTGGCCCTTCTAGTAAGGGTAGCAACTCAGTTGCAGCTAGGGTTGTGGTTGAGCGAGCTAGTGCAGATGCGGTTATGGCATGCATTGCAGTACTTACGGCTCAGGTGGCTTCTCTAAAGGACTTTTGGGGTCGAGTGGATTGCTTGACCTAGGGGATGCCTGCTCGAGGTTTGATGGACGATTTTAAGGAGGTGTGGCTAGAGACGGTGATGGCTCGCGAGAGGGACTATCAGCCCACTTTATGACGGGTAGCTATTTCAGTGGTGACAGTAGCTCCGGTGGTGGCACCAGGAGCAGTGGTGGGTCCAGGTTCTCCTCTTGAGGGGGCACCCCCCTAGATTAGTTTTGTAAATAGGGAAAGCACTCCTTATGAGGATGCTTCCATTAATTTTGATGACCTATGTAGCTTCGGGCTAGCCAGTGGGCCAGTGACCCTATTTTTTGAACTCAGATACACATATTTTTGATATATATATGAGAGATCTTTTTGCAGCTCTATATGGTTTGCTATCTATTTTGGTTTATATATGCTAATGGATAACTATGTTTTTAGTTTTTTATGTATGATGGTTTATTCGCGATGCATTCCAGTCTATGATATTATTAGCTATGTGATCAGCTGCTTGGTTTTGATCTCTTGATACATGTGAAAATGTAATGTAATCAAATTGTCTGCTTAACCTTTTGGCATGCAAATATTTTATAAACAGGTGTGTGTCTCTAGTCTCAAATGTTTGGTTTAGCTGTGATACCACTAACTGGGAATCGAGGTAGATATGCATACAACGAATGCCCTGATGGAGGGTGTCGCACATAAGTCCAATGACGACATCATATTCTGCCTGATCTTTTGTTGTTGATCTGATGCACACGCTGTTTGGACACATCGGTGATCGATCGGGTTGGTTGATGACAGAGGTGGCTGCAGCTAAGTTTTGAGACCATCGTGATGCTCCATCAGCAAATCCAAAGTATGGTTCATTTTGGTGATCCATGTTGGCACTTTGAGCACATTTTTTACATAAGTTCTCGGGTCAAAAATATTATCGTGAATGGGGTTTCTGTGTAATCTAACTCTAGGGGATAAGGGCTATTAGGGCCCTTATGGGTATAAATTATTGAGGTAAAGGCTGTTGATGGGGTTAGTGAGGTAGGTCCCGTCCGGTTCTGTCAAGATGTATGCCCCCCGTCGGAGGAAATTTTTGATGATATAGGGTCCTTTCCACAAGGTTTCGAATTTTCCTGGCCCTAAGGCCTCTTTTGCGACATCGTAGCGAAGGACTAACTCCCCCTCGGTAAATGAGTGAGGGGTGATGTGGCAGTTGAATGATGCTTTCACCCTTTTCTTATGGGCCTCATTGTGCTGCAGCGATTTTCGCTGACTTTTGTCAACTAGCTCTAGTTTTACTAGGTGTTGTTCTAGAGGCCGGGTGTCATGAAAGAGTTCAATGGTGGCATGCAAGTTTTGGATCTCGCGGAAATCAATGCAAAAGTGCAAGGTACCATGGTCTTTTGCGACAGGAATAAAGTGGAAATCCTGGGACGAGGGGGCGGTGGGAATCCTATCTTAGGCATGGGCTCAGACAAGTCTTATGTGGTGAATTATGTCGCTGGCATGCGGTAGGGGAAGGATCTTAGTAATGGAGTCGTATTTGATCATAAAGTCAGGTCTCCCACTAGGGTAGTCAATTTCCAGTAGGTGGAATTTGTTCTTATCACAGAGGTGCCTGAATGCTTTTAGCAATGAGCATACCTCTGGTGTGTGATCTTGACCAGTGCAAATGGTGCATGGTACCACAACGCTGACAAAGTAGATAGTGTGAGATTCTACGCTACTCGATGTCCCTGACATGGACGCTTGGAAAGGGTTGGTCATAGAAGAGTTCATCTTCTGCTTCCATTTCCACATCGTTGGTTTAGAATTGTCTTCCTCTTTGGTGGATGGTAGGCTTAATGCCGCTCGAGTTGCTCTCAACTTGGGGAGATGTGCACACTTAAACGTATGATGAAAGTGTGAGAAAATTCAGCAATAAGTGCATGTGAACTTCTCTTGATTGGAGAGAAGTTTATGAGGGAGCGAAGAGACTATGCAGAGGCTATTTGCAAGGGGCTTGAGTTATCTGCATTGGTTGACTTGGTGATCGTTTAGATCACATAGGCCACATATTATCCTAGGATTTTCCTGGGGTACACGTGGTTGGTGTGCAGTCTTATCAGGCTTGACACAGCATTGCGGCGGTGGGGACGTTGAGACGACGATGTATCTTTTATGCCATTCCCGGAGATCGTTCGTTCTATTTTCTATAGCATTAATCATGTCGATAGTGGGACGGATCCACAAGACGTAAATACAATGTAGCTCTCAATAATTACCCTGACATATCAGGAAAAATATTCGTGATATGGGGGTCCCATCGTGCTTGGTCTGAGGCCAGGCAGGGAACCAACATGCAATGTTGCTAAGTTAAGGCAATGGACGACTATATGGTCTGTCTTTTTGCATAACGTGCATGCGTGTGTGTTTTCTGAAGTGTCGTTAGGGGTAACTAGGGGTTCCCTGTTAGGTTGTTCTTTAGCTGAAAAGAACATGATAGACCCGCTCATCTCCTCTGCTTGGGTCATGGAGCTGCCTGTATACTTGACATCCATATCGTTTTCTTTGGAAAGGCGAACTATCGCTTAGCGGAGGCTAGCAAGGGCTAGCCGGAAGCGAGGTATGTAGTGATAGTCCTCTAAAAGGTGATTGTCAGTGCATAACGGGCATGTGAATTGAGCTTCTCGTAGCCCCACATAGTAAAACCTTTCAATTGGATACCATCTATGAATGAGTTCCAATGCTGCACACTCTTCGAGGTAGTGGCAATGTTCATCGCATAGCTTACAACGTATAATGGGCATTACTGGGGGCCACTCTATAAATATATGCTCCTCTTGTAAATATAGGATGGTACACGAGTCATCATTGATAGAATGGAGGGAGGGATCCTCTTGATAGGATCGCTTGATCACATGTAAGGCATCCCTATATCGTAGTATTTCTGGACAATGGTTGGTACAGTGCCCATAGGTGTCATAGAGAGCGCATGCGTGATTGGTACACAACGGTTTGCCTATATTTTTTGAGGCAGGTTCCTTTTTGAGAGAACGTGGCGTCGAGATGTTTGCTTCAGAGCTGAGGAGTGGTTTTAACTCATCCAACTCTGGATATATGTGGGTAGGGTGTCCTATGACATCACATATAGTGTAGGCCGATGAATCCCTTTGCATGGTGGGGGTCATCGCTTTCTTTCCTGTCTTTGGAGTTTTCTTGGCTATGATAACTAGTTTCGTAATGGGAACTTCCCTGCTGAGGGCTGTTGCAACTGTATCTTGGGTGCGTGAGGGCCCCTCTAGACTAAGGGAATTTAACCCTACGAGAGTAACGCTGGTGTCTCTTCTTCTGGAAGGGGGAACGAGGTACCAAACTGGGAATGCGAACGATATGTTGGGTAACACCAGTGTTGCCAAAACCTACTGGGAGATGAAGCCAACAGGAGGGTAGAGGAAAGGGGTTTGGGAGGCGATGTAGGCTAGAGAGGCTGTCATGGCCAATGCCTCAGTATCGTTACTGCTTGATTCTGTGTTCTGACTAACCTCAGTGCTTGATGTGGACATCGTGCATACCGGGGCCACTGTGGCATCGGACGATACCTCAGGGATAATGGGAGGATCTCCTAGGAATGACCCTAGGATGGATGACGGTTTGAATTGGCTAGGGCCGTATTCTTGGTACTGTGAAAGACTGTCTGCGGTTGTATCTACATAGGGTAGAATTACATCTGTGTTGGTTAGGGGACGCTTTTCACTGTGCGTCAGCTGGTCTACCGTAATGATTCGATCCTCATGGGGGAACATCATAATGCGGAAGATGAAGGATGCTATGGCAGACATGGTGTACATGTAACTCCGCCCGAGGAGTATGTTGTAGTCCAAGTGAGTGTCCAAGACTTCGATGTCTATGTGGACCGTCTTGTCGCATAAGAAGACTGGTACATTTTGGTAGAGGCCGACAGGAGTTGAGGGACGATCATCGTATGCTCTAAGTGTGATGACGGAAGGTTTGAGTTTAGGGGATCCTAACTGCTGCCACACATTTTTTGATATGATGCATGTCGATGCACCCT
This sequence comes from Pinus albicaulis, assembly GCA_034641835.2. NCBI lineage: Eukaryota > Viridiplantae > Streptophyta > Pinopsida > Pinales > Pinaceae > Pinus > Pinus albicaulis. Next base: position 506,355,435 of record CM076581.1, on the reverse strand, counting down.
CGTTAATGACACATTGGTGAATAATGATATTCTGTACCGATACTGGTATCTGGAAGGCGGCCATGGAAGGAAGCCTAGGGGTGGCTTTGTCTAAGTCAAAAGCCATCATGCGCATATCGACGAGGTCGATGGCGCCTAAAGCGGAAAGTAGGGCTTTCCGTTGCTTGGGGCACGACTGTAATACTTCCAACACAGACATAGTAGTGGGTGATTGAGCTAAATCATCCACGGTGCTATAATTATGGGTTGCTTTGGAGTAGTTACCTGCTCACTTATTAGGTCTATTTTCCATATTTGGCAACAGTTCTATAGGGATATTTGGAATAGTAAAAGGTGCAGTCGGCGCACTATTACTAGCCCCTGACGTATTGGTGTCTGGTGGGGTTTCGTAGCTGCGATTCTGAGTCTGGAAAAAATATTTCTTCCCCAGTCATGTAAATTTCATGGTTTCTTTTCCCAGAATCATCTGGGTTTTGCTGTTGAATGCTGACCGTCCCTTGATGGGGGAAAGATTCTTGCATCACCGCAGTTTTCTAGGAAGACCCTCCTTATCCTCAGTTACTCTGTATCTTTTTAAGCTCAGGGAGTCCGGGATAGTGGTGAGTATAGTGCCCGTACTTGCCACATATTGAAAAAGAATGTTTTTTTCATAGAGGTGGCCTTTTGCATTTCCTTGGGGTAGTGCTTGGCTCCTAGTTCTGATTCCGGTTGGAGTTACCTCCAGCTTAGGATCGTGGTGGGCATTGTTGGTTGCTACCCCCTTGTCCAGGGCTCCCTTTGGGCTTGTTTTTTGTCTTTTTTTTAACCACGTTTGGAGGGTAGTTCTCATGATCATATTGGTGTGGACGGCTACACAAAGTTCACCTGTGCATTGGTTTGCGTAGGTGGGTTGTGTGCTTGGGACTGAGCATAATGTTGTCCCGTGTTTGCACCTGGTCGTTGGGGGGGAGCTCTTCTGTCGGTGTTTCTTCCTTCGTACTGGGTCCCCTCAGCTGGAGGATAAGGTCCTCCTTGGTGATACGCTTGCGCCCTATTAGTCAAATTTTTTTGCTGCATATGATGACTTTGAAATCTGGGTTGAGATATATTCTGGGTATAATCATGTGTGTAACCGGGATTTTGACTGCTGCTACCTAGGTAACCTTGGTTCATTGACCCAATTAGTCTGTCTGCAGAGTGAGATGCGCCTAGAAATACTTGATAAGAGTGCAGGTGTAGGGAGTTAGGCAGGATATTGTAGATGTATCCTGACTGTGTATAGATCAGTTCAAGCTGTTGGGCTTTACTGATGGAGTCCTCTTCAGATGTGGGGTTGCATTGCACCACATCCTTTGAAATCTCCGCCGTCAAAGTTTTCAAGAATAAATCTAAGAGGGCGCAGTCGTTGAGTTTAGCTTTGAATAAACTACGATGCTGCCTCCATTCATGGAGATGGTATGAGATACGGATGGAGGGGGATTGTCTGAAATGAGTCAGTAATTCCATTCCCAAATCATGGTGAATGGGAAACTGAAAGTATGTGAGGAACGTGGTAGCGAGGGTGCTAAAGGTTCCATGTGAAGCAGGTGGTTGCTCCACGTACCATTTCGTGACCACTCCTATAAGAGTGCGTTGAAATAGCCTCAACCGAATAGTATCATCAGTGATGCTATTAAATGAGCACCACAGGTGAAAATTTATTACATGATTACCTCGGTCTTTCACTTGCTTACCTTCGAACTTTGGTATATCCGAAGGGAGCTTCGTGGGCATGGGAGGCCAATTGGGGTCATGTGTGATGGGGTCATTTGTGAGCTTTGTTAAATCAGGTAGATTCAACGCGGCTAAGAAGTGTGACTGATATTTTGACACAATGGCAACATGTGAAGACACGAAAATCTGGTTAGAACAAGGGTTAGTCTGTGATGTACCCTGATGTGAATTCGACTGGCTTCCCGTATGGGACGCGCTCCTCTGCCCCGTAGGGGACAAGGGGGGAGTGGTGTGTGGTGTGGTGTTGGGAGACTGACTAGGGTGTTGAGATTCAATAAGATGATGAGCTTAGTGAAAAGAGTCACCTTCACTAAGTGGGTCCGCAGGCTATTTTTGGCGCAAAGTCTATTTTTAGACATGTCTGTCATATTCTATGAGTTGCAGGATGCTATTTGTGGATGGTTGGTCAAGTTGGAAAAATAGACGGACTTCTATTTTTAGACATATTTGGCAGAATCTATTTTTAGATTGCCAGTCTAAAAATAGATATGTCGAATATTATTAGCTCTTAATAATATTTGGACTCTGAACATTATCTTATTCTCTTGGAGCACTGCAGTTAAGTGCACAAATGTGGCACAAGAGTTGACAGAAGGAATTATGCTATTCCTGAGGGTTTAGTGGAGCTATTGCATGGAGGACTTTAGTTATAACTCATGTGACAGAGTTTGGTGGAGTTGTAGAAGTAGTTGCTGGAGTTGTGTTCAGTTTAACTCAGTTAGACACAGTTGAGCCAGTTGTATCTATTCTAACTGATTGATACACTAGTGAGAGTGGTGTGAATTAATTAATAATTAATTCACTAAATATTAACTCATTAATCAACTAAAGAATACATCAGTTAACTACAGTGCATGGACAGTTTCAGTGGAGACCAGTGGAGAGGTAGGTGAAAGAGCAAGTGTGACTATCAATTATGACTATAGTGATGCATTGATTGCATCCAACACTTAGTGGAGATTCCAATGAGGATTGCGTAGTGCAAGATAGGTGGATTCGAGTTCATTAAAAGCCATTCTTCAGCAAGGATTTCACAGTAGAGGCAGGCTATCAGGTGGCAGAGATCGGTGCATGGATTTGCTAGATCAGACCTGATTAGTGTGTAGTGATTTTATTGTACTGAGAGCTTGACATGTTAAGCTTTGTATGAGGATTGTTACATGATATATATGACATATATTATATACAAATATTTGGGGTTTTTAGCTTCAGGCTTTCCCGCTAAATCACTGTGTTATTGTGTGTGAATTTTTATGGTTTCATGTGTGCATTGCAATTGTGTTTATTTCCACATGTGATGATCAATGGTGGAATAGATTCTGTATTGCGCATGAATTCAAGTAGTGTATGTTCACGAGAATATTATACATATAAAATATTAGTTATATAATTTCTACATGGTATCAGAGCAGTTGATCATTGGAGCCGATTACAATTATTGAAGCGGTTGAGTTTTGTGCTGGTGGAATTCGAATTTGCTACAGTGTTTTCTTGGTGTCGAAGTTGAGATGTCTTTCAAAGGATTGCAATTGGAGTATTCCCTTGAGGGCAGCTCGAATTATATTTCATGGAAGGACATGATGGAGGCGGTGCTGGAGGATAATGGGTTGAAGGAGTTCATAGATGCAGAAATTCCAAAACCTGCTTCTAGCAATGCAGCTGCACTTGACGCATGGCAAAAGAAGACAGAAAAATGTCAAAGAATTCTGTTGGAAGGTGTGAAGGATCACATAGTGGCCAGCCTTCATGGTAAAGCTTCTCCATTCTTGATGTGGAAAGCTTTGACAGACTTGTTCCAAATAAAAAGTGACCAGAGGAATTTGGCACTTAAAGACAAGCTTAGAAAAATAAAAATGGAGAAGGGAAAAAGTATACCCAAGTACCTCACGAAGTTTGTCCAGTGCAGGGATGAGCTGGGAAGTGTGGGGGTTACTGTAGATGAAGAGGACTTGGTGAGATTGGCTCTCCTTGGGCTTCTGAAGAGTTGGCATTCCTACGAGGACTCTGTCAATGGTCGGGAGAAACTGCCAAGATGGGAGCGACTTTGGTCGGATCTTGTGCAGGAGGAGATAAGGAGGAGTACCATGGATGGATCCTCATCGAAGAATGAAGATGAATAAAATTTCACTTTGGCTACCAAAGCAAGGAAAGAGAAGGGAAAGAAAAATCCTTTTCAATCCGGTGCGAAAGCCAAGAAGCAGGACATGTCCAAGGTGAAGGGTTTTCACTGTCACCAACACAGACATTATGCCACAAATTGTCCACACAAGAAGAAAAATAAGCAGGCTGCTAGATCTGCAGCTGGAGAGGCCTTAGCCTCACAGTTTGAATTGGATTTTTCGTTGATCGCATGCTTGGTTTCAAGTGTGATGGGATCAGTGTGGTTTCTTGACAGTGGTGTGTCTTTCCATATGACTGGAGACAAATATTTGTTTACTGATCTGGATGAGAAGGATCTTGGAGAGCACATCGAGATGGGAGATGATGGTAGATACAGTGCGACTAGTATCAGGACCATTTCCTTTGAGAGGGAGTCTGGTAAACCTTTCATATTGAAGGATGTCATGCATGTTCCAGGATTGAAGAAGAATCTGATCTCTGTGGCTATGCTGGAAGACAAGGGATATGATGTTTTCTTTAGCGAGGGAAAGGTTTTCCTGCACAGTAAGGCAACTGGTGAAACCCAGAGGATAGGGGTTCAAGTTAAGAACCTTTATTAGTTGCAGGTAGATGGCTACGCAGTAATGGCAGGCAAAGCAGAAGCAGTGGTGAGCCAGGATGAGGGCGAATTGTGGCACAGGATATTGGGCCATCTTCAACATGGCGGTTTGAAAATTTTGCAGCAGATTTCTACCGGGCTTCCCAAGGGTACACTTGCGCAGTCAGATCTGTGAAAGGGATGTACTTTGGGAAAATTTGTGAAAGCCACCTTTCATGAGAAGGATAGTTGTGCCACGACAATCCTTGAGAGAATTCACATAGACGTGTGTGGAACTTTCTTAGTAGCTTCAACAGCAAAGCACAGGTATTATGTGATATTTGTTGATGACTTTTCTCGTAAGTGATATATCTTCTTCATGCAGAAGAAGAGAGAGACATACTCAAAGTTATGTGAGTTTAAGGAACTAGTTGAGAAAGAATCGAGGAAGCAGGTGAAGGCTCTAAGGAGCGATAATGGTGGTGAATTCATCTCTGGCAAATTCAAATACTTTTGCAGCGTAGAAGGAATTCGAAGAGAGCTCATAGCGCCTCATAACCCACAAGAGAATAGGGTCGCGGAGCGAAAGAACAGAACGATCATGGGTGCTGCACGGGCGATGTTGCATGATCAGGGCCTTCCCATACACTTGTGGGTGGAAGCATGCAACACTACAGTTTATGTGCAAAACTGTTGTCCTCATAGAGTACTTGGCATGAGTACACCTGAAGAGGCGTTTTCTGGTAAGAAGCCTGATATTTCTCATTTGAAGATTTTTGGCTCACCTGTTTACATTCATGTGACGAAGGATGCCAAGAAGAAGCTGGAGCCGACTGCAGAGGTTGGGATATTTTTGGGGTACACAGAAACTCCTCACAACTATCGTGTGTATTTTCCAGACTGTCAGAAGACTGTTGTGTGATGGGATATCAAATTTCATGAGGAGAAAGCCATGAAGTGTTCGCTTGAGAGGGAGCTACACTTGCATGCAGATGAGGAGCTATTAGTTCGCAAGGATGAGCCTCAGGATGTGGATCAGCCAAAAGAGGAGGTTCATGGAGTGGAGGAAACGACTGATGCAGCACCAAACATCAGAGGGCGAAAGCGCACTACAGAAGCTGAGCGACTGAATCTTGATGCAGTGCAAAATGTAGGAGCACCTACATCACAGCGCAGACTGAGATAGTCACCTGACCGATTTACTGGATACATGGCTCTAATGAGCAAGTGTATCGTGACAGAGCCATCCTCTTTTGAGGAAGCTGTGGAGGACCCTGCATGGGTAGATTCCATGGTGGAAGAGTATGATTCGATTGTTAGAAACAGTGCATGGGAGATTGTCCCAAGGCCGGAAGGGAAATCAACGGTAGGTTCGAGATGGATCTACAAAGTGAAGCAAGCTGCTGACGGGAGTGTCGAGAAGTACAAGGAAATATTTGTTGCCCGTGACTTCTCACATATCGAGGGGATCGACTATGAAGAAACCTTGGCACCTGTCACAAGGTATTCTTCCATAGGGAGCATCCTTGCTCTCTCAGCACAGATGGGTTGGCACATTCATCAGATGGATGTGAAGACTGCATTCCTCAATGGAGTCATTGAGGAGGAGGTGTACATAGAGCAGCCTGAAGGATTCGAAATCTTTAACAGTGAGTCGCATGTGTGCAGGCCCAAAAGAGCATTGTATGGGCTGAAACAAGCACCTCGTGCTTGGTACACATGGATAGACAGTTATTTCACCAGACTTGGATTCACCAAGAGTGAGGTGGATCCGAACCTATACCAGATTGTGGTGGAGGGTAAGTTGCTGGTCAATGTACTTTATGTAGATGATTTGATACTGATAGGTGATGAACTATTGATACTCTCATGCAAGGCTGATCTTGCAAAGGAGTTTGAGATGAAGGACTTGGGCCTCCTTCATTATTTCCTGGGATTGGAAATTTGGTAGCGGAAGGATGGACTGTTTGTGTCTTAAGGCAAGTATGCTTGGGAGATACTGGAGAAGTTCAACATGCAAGGTTGCAAGCCTATCGACACTCCCCTTCTCGGTGGTTGGAGGAAAGAGGATGCTACATCGACAGAGGTAGTGGATGCCACTGTTTATGGACAGTTGGTTGGTTCGCTCATGTATCTAGTCAATACACGACCAGACATATGCTATGTTGTTAACCAACTTTCACAAGCTATGGTTAAGCCTATCAAGCTCTTTTGGAAGGTAGGCAAGCATGTATTTAGATATCTCAGAGGCACATCGGGATATGGACTGTGGTACAGACAGTCGGATGAGGTGAAGCTACATGGCTTCATGGATACAGATTGGGCAGGGAGCCCAATAGACAGAAAGAGCACATCTGGAGTTATTTTCAGTATCAGGTCTAAAGAAGTTTCTTGGTACAGCAGGAAACAAAGATCCATGGCACTCAGTTCAACAGAGACTGAGTACATGGCAGCAATTTTGGCTGCATGCGAGGCTATATGGATGAGGAAGATCCTGGTCGGGTTGTTTGGTTCACACTTAGATCCTACTGTGATATATTGTGATAATTAGAGTTGCATTAAACTCTTGGTTAATCGAGTATTTCATGATAGATCTAAACATATTGACATCCGATACCATCATATCAGAGATTGTGTGCAACGGAAGATCATGTTACTATCTTACATTTCTACGGAGGATCAAGATGCTGATATTCTGACGAAGGCGCTCACCAGGAGAAAATTTGAATACCATAGAGACAGGATCGGGGTGGCAGAGAATTCCTATCTTGTTGAGAGGGAGTGTTTAGATTCAAAAAGATGATGAGCTTAGTGAAAAGAGTCGCCTTCACTAAGTGGGCCTGCAGGCTATTTTTGGCACAAAGTCTATTTTTAGACATGTCGATCATATTCTATGAGTTGCAGGATGCTATTTGTGGATGGTTGGTCAAGTTGTAAAAATAGATGGACTTCTATTTTTAAACATATTGGGCGGAATCTATTTTTATATTGCTAGTCTAAAAATAGATATGTCGAATATTATTAGCTCTTAAGAATATTTGGACACTAAACATTATATTATTCTCTTGGAGCACTTCAGTTAAGTGCACAAATGTGGCACAGGAGCTGACAGAAGGAATTACGCTATTCCTGAGGGTTTAGTGGAGCTATTGCATGGAGGACTTCAGTTAGAACTCATGTGACAGAGTTTGGTGGAGTTGTAGAAGTAGTTGCTGGAGTTGTGTTCAGTTTAACTCAGTTAGACACAGTTGAGCTAGTTGTATATAGTCTAACTGATTGATACACTAGTGAGAGTAGTGTGAATTAATTAATAATTAATTCACTAAATATTAACTCATTAATCAACTGAAGAATACATCAGTTAACTATAGTGCATGGATAGTTTTAGTGGAGACCAATGGAGAGGTAGGTGAAAGAGAAAGTGTGACTATCAGTTGTGACTATAGTGATGCATTGATTGCATCCAACACTTAGTGGAGATGCCAATGAGGATTTCACATTGCAAGCCAGGTGGATTCGAGTTCATTCAGAGCCATTCTTTAGTAGGGATTGCGCAGTAGAGGCAGGCTAGCAGGTGGCAGAGATCGGTGCATGGATTTGCTAGATCGAACCTGATTAGTGTGTAGTGATTGTATTGTACTGAGAGCTTGACATGTTCAACTTTGTATGAGGATCGTTACATGATATCTATGACATATATTATATGCAGATAGTTGGAGTTTTTAACTTCAGGCTTTCCCGTTAAATCACTGTGTTAATGTGTGTGAATTTTTATGGTTTCATGTGTGCATTGCAATTGTGTTTATTTCTGCATGTGATGATCCATGGTGGAATAGATTTTGTATTGTGCATGAAGTCAAATAGTGTATGATCAGGAGAATATTAGACATATAACATATCAGTTATATAATTTCTACATAGGGTTCCCAACCAAGGTTGCTCCAAGAAAGGATGAACCAACAATGGTGGCAATGTTTCGTCTTTGATGCCTAAACGGTGAAAGACCTGGAATCCCTCCTGGTAATGGTGGGAGGTCCAAAAGACATCTGGATCGACGAGGTTCCATTGGGACCATTTAGGTGTTGACCAGGTTGGGTTTTGGAAAAAAATTGAGGGGATTGAGTCTATGATCAGGACAAATTTATGGCCACATACATAAAACAAAGTGAAAATGAAATGAATTTTCCCTTTAACTTTAATCTATGTGATCAATTAAGGAAAAAATGGTTTTTCTAGTTTGTGCGTGATACTCAAAATCATAGAAGACCTATGCGTCCTCACACACTCAAAAGTAACTGGGCCTTGAGAAAATTTCTTGTGAGTGCTGGCACAACATCCCATAAGAGCTGGCGATGTCCCCAGTCAGCCGGAGAGAATCCACCAAGGTAAGGGTAGAGGGTCTGGCGCTTGCCTGCACTGTCACCAATAGGGTAAAGGACACCCTAGTTTTTTGCCACGAAGAACCACCATCCCACGTGAGCGTTCGAGTCTTGGGCTTCTTGGTAGTAATCTAATAGTACCGAGTATCAGCCGACTCAGGTAGCCCCAACTGATACCGCACGCACTACGCCTAAGCCTAACCCCCTCTAAATCGAGTCTCTATCGTGCTCGAGTTTTCTTTTTTGTGAGCCCATAGGTGGATTTTAAATCTCCCTAAATACATAACTTCTATGTTTCAATATGAAGTGTGATCAAGGCAGCTTATTGGATGCCTACCCCCTTGATCCTAACTTAATCTATAAATTCTTTTGTGGCCCCTGCGGGGAGAATTTAGTGAGTTCCTTTAATTTAGTTTTAGGTGGTTTTCTTTGCTTAGTGGGTGAGTGTGTGTGAGCGTATGGTGAACAATCTCATAGTTTGAACATATGGATATCGGTGATTCTTTACAAAAGTCCCCTAGTTAAACTATGTGACGTTGTTCCTTGCTCAAATGGAAATCATTTGTAGATAATGGGCTGCTTCCAAATCTTCCTAGTTAACCTATGTGAATAACTAAAGGGAGAGGGTGAATTGCAAATGTAGAGCGTTAATATGCTTGCCTAGGGTCACCAAATGGTGCAAAGGCATCAGAGATTACTTGCTCTAATCGGCGATTCAATCCTAGTCTTGAAATTTCCTAAATGCAAAAATTGAATTTAAGCTAACCAATTTCTACACTAGCTTATGCATGTGTGGTCTTTGGCCACTTACTCAGACTAGTTAAACTAAGTGTGCATACCAGAATTTGCAAAAAACATAAATTTTTCAGAAAGCAATGGTTAATTTCCCCCCTACTTAAACTATGTGAAGACTTTTTGCAACAGATCAACTTAAATTAAAACTAATATATAGAAAGAAGAAAAAAGTGAGTTCTCGGAAAGTGTAAATTATCATTACAAGTGTTTGCGAGATACATTAGGGGCTGCCCAACACACTTACAAGTAGACAAAATTTAGAATATATGGAGAAAAATATATGTCTGCAATTTGTGCGCAAAAAGCCTTGATAGGTGCACCCTCCTGCGCGCAGGTCAGTCCCGAACGCGTGCAATGCGCCTCTGTGAGGAAAAACTACACACAAAAATCCTGCAAGTAAAAATATTAGGAGCTACCTTCTTCAGTCTATCACTTCAGCAAGTCTAGGGACTATAAGATGGATCAGAGGACTGTCAGCTTCACTCCAACATAGACAAAGGGTCTCCTGCAAAAGATGGCACAACCACATAAACTTGGAACACGTCATTGGAGTCGCCAATCCTTTTGTGGTTGATTAGTCGCACGGGTGTACGAAATTGCACAAGCTTAAAGAGTGTGGTCTACTCTTTAAACTATTGGTAACAGGCAAAAAGTGGAGGAGCTCAAAAGCATAACATTTAATGAAAAAAATATGCTAAAGTATGCTCTGGGTAAACAAAAACTAAAACACAAATATACAGAAGCTATAAAGAGAGTCAAAATGATAATAATGCAAACGATGGCTCGATGGCCTCTTCTTATTAAAATTTTTGAAATGGAGAAGAAATTTTACCCACTTGCCAAAGGGCCCCTATGAAATGGCTCTAGGTTCTGATGCAAGGATGCTGCCTTCCAAGCTCTGCCTCTGATGCAGTCTCCCTCTCTCTCTCTGTTGTGGTGGACTAAGATGTTGGGTGGCCAACGATCGAGTCCTCTTTAGCTCCAGCTCTGGGTCACACACTGCTAGTGTTGCTTGGGAAACTTTGGCAAGCATAAAAATGTGATCACCATTTCTTCATCTCTTGGTGGCTTTATATAGGTGAGTTTCAAATCCTCCTTCCCTCCCTTGGTACATGATGGATAGTGACCCAAGGAAGAGGTATGATTCCATTGTGTCCTCAAATATTCTTTTGTGTGCTCACGTGGTGTCTAAGGAGGCGCTGGTGGCTGTCCTTAGGTGGCTTACACATAAGGAGTAACTATCATTTTCTTGGTGTGGTCCTGGAGAGCGATTTTTTTCCATTTCCAGGAATGCGCGCTTATCAGGAAAAAAGGCACACAGAAGGCGCTCTTCTCGAAGGATAAAGCACACAATTCAACATTTATGACTAGTTCAAATATGATTTTCTCAAAACCTTAGAGATTTTAAATACTTCTTGATTCCATAATGTGTTCCTGCCCTGTAAATCCTTAGGCTTGACATTAGTTGATGTCGTCTTCTACTGTATGATTTTCCAGTGTTAACACCATGATTTAAGTCACTAACGATAGGGTTTTTCACACATTCCTAGTGCTAATAATTGTGCACACATTTTTATTTCTACAACACACATGTGTTTTTAGTTCTAGGATTGTACATGTATTTTTAGTGCTAGGAAAGACCCCAGACATTTTTGAATTTACACTTTTCCTGTTAGGAAACTCAGATGCATGATGACTTGGGTACTTGAGATATAATTTTGAGGTCATGAATGTCATAGTTTGAGCTGAAAATTAATTAAAACTTGATATTTTGAGAAAATGTACATAAATTTGGATTTGATGTCACTTTTCTAGTTATCCATTAAACAACATACACATATAGAGTCGAATATGTATATACAAAGTATGTAATTTTTTTAACTACATTTACTATTTATATTACATTTTCTCTTAACATAGATCAAAATATGAAAATGCATCTCTAGTCTATGCCTTAGTCATTTGGAAAAATACATATGCTGCAATATACGGTGTTAAGACATATAATCTAACCAAAAAAAAAATTATTTGGTATCATTAATACCCTTTTACGTTGAACTAATAGAAGCCCTTGTAATTTCAAGGATATAGTTAATTTTATGAATTAAAAAAATATGAAATTAGGATCATAAATTTTGAGAAAATAGTTGTGCAAAAAAAAACTTTGATGTCTATAAGTCTACACCTTTTTGTAGAGAGATTTCATCATTTATGTAATGAAAGGTTGCAGAAACATATACATTATAATTTGCATGAAAAATGTATAATAATAATATGAAAAATCAAAATTCATATAATTAAAAACAATTTTGTATAAATAAAAATTATGTTTTCTAAAAAGCTAATTCATTTGTCTACATTTCACATTTTAAAATATCTACAAATTTATTGTGTATGTGCCTCTAATTATTCCTCCAAGTTAAAATATTGTTGCTTTTCCATGTTTGTATTGTCACATTCCTCTCCAATATTTTCTAAAGTCAATGCATCCTTACTTTTCATATTTTTATAAGATAACAATACTGAAAAAAGTATGAAATATGAGTTTTTTTTCATTAGGTTTGCTAATTTACTAATTCCTCCTAAGGCGTTTCTATTTGAAAACAGCTCCCCAGAACTGCCACTATGTATATGTTTGCACCATTGAATCAAATGTTGGACAATTGAAATGCTTTAGGCGATTAGATCCACCACCTTATTCATTCAAACTAACTACCTAACTAACTCTTTTAACCTTAAGAATCTCTCTAACACTCTGTTGAGAGTCGTAGATTGAGCCAGAGCCAAACACCTATTGTGATCCTCCTCATTTGCAAGTTAAAAGCGTCCTAGACCCTTGTGAAGACGAGAACGGTGACCTCCTGATTTGCAGGTTAAAAGCTTCCTACACTCATGGGAAGACGAGAACGACAACATTGAAGATGGAGATGACGTTAGCCTGGACAGTGGCTTTGTGAAGAAAAATAATGATTCGGCCACAACAAACAGTGACTCTCAAAGCTATGAAAAGGAGTCACAGGTCCGAAATTTGGATTTTGGATGAATTTTTTTTCCAAATGTTCAATTCTAACTCCATCCCATCAATAAGGATCTTGCATGAATTCTTCTTTTAAATATTCCATTGTAACTCTTTATTGGTTGGGAAGTTACTCTGTGTTTATTTTACTAATGGTTATAGCCATGTTGATGTGTTGTTGCAAGCGAAAGTGCCAATTTACCAAAACATAAAACGTCTGAAGTCTTAACTGTAAATATTGCCAACTCGGATAAATCAAGTAACTATAAAGATTTATGATATCTAAGATAAAATAGCAACGTAAAACAGTTTACAGGCCTGGCAAAAAATCAATCCTGTGTGAAAACCCTGTGATAACCGATGACATACTGTTAATATCTATCCAGATCATCTCTCTATTTTGATGACCCATTACGATGATTTCGCTACAAACCGAGATCGAGATAGCGGGACTTTGATCTGTTTAGTTCTCTACTGTTTTCGACTCGGAATAACTACCTGTTTGTATTGACAAGTTTTCATAAAGCCCTGCAGATCCAATACTGCTCACATCCTGGAGAGCGAACCCGTGATCAAAATAATTGCCATTGTTTTAACGCTTTATGACGATTCATTACTATTACACATTTCTGTCACAACCAAAACCGGTGAAATCCATCTCTCTTATTCTAGGACACACAAATTTACTTGATTCGCGCTTTTGTTATCCACTGTTGGCTCGATGGCATCTTTTGGTTCATGATCCAATTTATTGTTCCATCGGTCAAAGCTTTTCTTTTCACTATTTATATTTCTATTGTCTACCTTCTATTACGATAATCTAATTTGGTTAAACAAATAAAATTAATTAGATGACGCGAAACAATATCTCCATCATCTCTGTTCAGATATCATTCCAGATCTCAACGAATCTCTTAATTAATTGATTAGTTTTACTTTTGAGTATTTTTATTCTTTCTTGGTTTGATAAATGATAAAGGCAGACAATGACGTTGCATTGAAGTTGATATTTATGTAAAACTTAAAAAAGAAAGAAAAAGCTATCATTATACTATTTTGTTCATAAAATTAAATAAATTACAAAAATATGTACATGTTTTCTCTCCCAATCAGTATATATCAAACATTTTAATGTGGAGAAATTTATATTATTAAAATTTGCAAAAAAAGAGTACAGCAAAGTTATAAGTATGAGTTCCATATGGACTCTGAATTATTTTAAAATTGGATTATAAAAAATATTAATATAGGTGGAAAATTTTAATAATTATTAGTATAGATTTATTTTTATTATATTGGGAGATTAAATATTTTGATATGCAAACTTTTTTTTGAGGATAAAATTTGAAAAAGATTTGCACCTCAATAGATTTAATTTTTTTATATGCTTAATATATATGTGGTTAAAATATACTTATGCAGATTCTATATGTACATATAGCAAGTGTACTTTTGTCTGAACTACATTTCTGAATGCATAAATGGATACAATGCGTTGAATTGGGGCACTTGGATTGTGTATATTCAAATTTCCAATTGCAACAAATCTTTTGTACATTTTACACAAAATTTACTAAAAAAAATGGTGTACTCTAACTACTAGATGAAAATACATTTTGGGACAATACAAATTTTAATGAGATTGTGATTTCTTATGGATTGAAATGCAATTTTAAATAAGTGAATGGATTGAGTACCCTATAAACCCTTGAGGCACTCAACCATTACAAATTAAGCAAATTAAAATTATGATTTTATTTTTAATCATTTTTTTATTTAGAGCCTTGAAATATTCTAATATGGTCAAAACACATACAACTATACTTTCTCTATGTATATCTAGATTTATATGAAGTTCATATTGAAATATATTAGTTAATATGGATATTCAAATAACCTTCATTAAGGGGTCTTGCCCCAAGGGAATCAAAGAGAGCCAATCTCGTGATCAACAACAACTAGCAACAATATCAAAGACTTTCAGGTTTGGCTCTAGATCACTTGAGCTAACACTTTGGTTGATATGTATTCATTTTTATTTTTATTAGAGACAACATTTTTTTTATTTAAATTATATATTATAGGTTTGTGTGTCAGCTTGAGGTTGAGCATGGGTGGAATCACAAATCGCCCTCATACTACGCTATAGAATGTGCCTTCAAACGCAAATAAATAAATAAATTATAAAGTAATTTTAATAGTAACTTTTAAGGATGAATAGAACACAGTCTTTAGGGATTGAAGATTTCTAAAGAACTCTCTAGAATATAAGTGTTAAGCTTTAGAGCTAGTAATTTTTTCATGGATTCAGGATGTTGTTCCTGATAACCATATTGTTCGGGAGATATATTGGTTTCCAAGAGATTGAATTGATTGTAGGTCCCAATCTCTAAATGTAGCACACCACATTTGTCCTAAACCTATGGATGATTTTCATATGTTGAACTAGGATATCCAACATTCGTTTCACCTTGGCTTCCATGGTGGTGAACTCTAATTTGGAGATGAAGGGAGGAATGGATATTTTATATTTCTCCACTAGGTGATGAACAACTAATTAAGTTCCATAATTTTTTGGTGGGTGTAATATCCTTGTGTCATGTCCCACTTTTTTTTTAATCGCTCTTTTCATTTATTAATCACGACTCCACCCATTTCCTCAACCTTACTTAAGTATCAAATTTATAAAAGTGTTAGAACTAGATTAATCGTTTACACACTAAGGGTTGGTTACAATGGTTCCCTAACCATTACATATATAATTACTAATATGGTTCCCTGACCATTACATATACAATTTGACTTTACCTATAACCTTAGTAAATTTGATACACATTATATTTGGTTATAATTAGTGCCCAAACTATTGCATACCTATTCATAACTCTAACCACAATAAACTTTAACATTGCAATGGAAATTGTATTAATGTCTCTACTTTCGTATCGTATTCTTATGGTTTAATACAAAGACTCATTTCACACTTAAATGAAGCATCCCCTCCTCATGATGTGTCTCACTCCAGATTTTTCCATTTATCGAAGGCCATGTGATAGCATGTCCTCCTCATGTGGCCTTCGCTATTGTCGATGTTGTGGAGGGACGAATGTGATATCTTGGGGAATATCTATGGTCCGAAGGAATCATGAAAAACCCTAAGGTTTTACCTTCCTTACATTTCGTCATTTCGACATTTCCGCTCACAGAGGTGGCCGCCATACTCGAGGTTATTATTCTGCTTGCATATCGATTTCAGGTTGCCATGGTAGCTCTATAAAATCACGATGCTGCCTCTCTGCTTTTATCCTTTACGTTAGACTTCTGATTCAGGGCGTATGTGGCTACGCAGTGAAATTGTTCACCATTTGGCTCACATGTAAGGGGATTTGCTGTGTTTTCTCAATGTTCACCATTTGGCTCACATGTAAGGGGATTTGCTGTGTTTTCTCAATGTTCACCCGTGGCATGAAATGTATTGAGTATATTGGTTCGTTATCCTTTCTTATTTACTCATAATTTTTGTTTTTGATGGTTGCAGAGAAACCCCAAGTCAGATGCAACAATGGCATTCAAAATCACTAGTAATCTCTTTATTTGTTACTCGTATATACTCTGTTATATCTCTTTATTTTAATTTAAATTGTAAATACCTAACTCACACTGGGATTTTTTCTATAGGAGGAGAACCCATGGTTTCACTGCGTGGTCACCTGATAAGGTTTTCCGCCCTTATGACTGAGTTAATTTGAAAATGGTGTTGGGGGTCTGCTTCGTCAGCTCCAATGTGTAAGTTTTGTTATACCCATTGAATTTTTGGGTCTTATTATTGTGCATTTGATATTTTAACCAGAGCATTTGATAATCTTTGTTCTATCTAGTTGATTCTAGGTTTCAATATTGTACATTCCATATACTCATCATATTGTTTACTAATATGAAATCTACCCATGTAATTATGGGTTTGGTCACTGTGCATTTGATATATTAAATATCTGATTTGTTACATGATATTCTACCCATTCGATTCTGGGTCTTACTCTTGTACATTCAATTGATAAAACGGGTATTTGCAATCCTATGTTTTCTTAAATTTTGGGTTTTATATTTCAGAAATCGCTATGTTCATAAGAGTAATTATGAATGGGGTTTTTCCCTGTTACCGTTCCATTAAAATGCGTAATAGAAATATGGGGATTTTTTCCTCCTACTGTTTCATGATAATGTGTATATAAAATGTGGGGTTTTTGCCTCTTAAAGTTCCATGCTAATGTGTATAGCAATCTCGATTCCTAGTTCGAGGTTTTGTACAACCCTTGTTATGTCTTTTATTTTTATTGTTTTGGTATTGTTGTACATTGAGTTAGGATTAGGCATTTTCTCCTTTGCGTATACATTCTGGGTTAGTTTCTGAGTTGATATTGTTGGGTTTTTCCGCCCAGATTGAACCTTCTGTCCAAAACAAGGATTTGATGACGATGAGAATGAAAACTATCCTCGCATTCCTCCTTTCATAGGTAATTTCGATACGTTATGAAATTTCTAGTTTTTTAAATTTGTTCCTTTACCTATTTAATATGCTAAATTCTTCTTCTTCTCACATCATTATTTTTCTTGCATGCATAGGTGTAGCAATTCCACATAGTGTGAGCGTATTCAGGTAAGGTATCCCTCCATCCCTTACCTAGTGATGTTTTCGATTTAATGTTGTTCTCGTTTCATTTATCTAATTTCTAATTTTCGTATTTCTATTCTTATAGGTATGACTCTAATTTTTTTGGGTCTTTGTGAATTTTGTTACTCCGCCATTTCCCAAACTTACCAACTGCGTCCTTTCTCAGGTTAGCAGTACATTGGTTCCACCATGGTTCTTCTTCTGGCACATGCTACTGTAGTTTCAACATTTTGGTGTTAACGCCATAAATGGCCTCTAAGTCTGATGAACTCTTGCAATATTTTTTCCTATTCATAAAATAGTCTTACAAAGATGATTATGTAACATTAAGAATGTATAGTGTTAGTTTTTGTGCATCTGGACAACTTGATATTTTATTCTGGATATGAATTTCATTTTCTCAGCTTTCATTTTGAGGGATGCATATGCATTTCCTAATAATATATTAATGAAATTATCAGTTTTTGTCTCAATCTTGGACACCTCTAGATGTTATGTGATTCAGTCCACTTTGATATCGTTTGATGGCTTTATTTAATTTGCATGATTCTCTAATCTATTTGGTAATATGAATCTATTGGTTTAGTTTTTTGTATTTAATGTAAAATTCACATGTTCATAGATTTTATTCTTAAATGAAATGTGTGGCTTCTTTCTACACTGTATTATGCTTTTACTTCTGTCTATTTCTATAGTAGCTAGACAATATTTTCTTAAGAATTAAATCACAGTTCATCTTTTAATTTACACAATGGCCTAAGTGTAGCACTCTCAGTTGGATTTAGTCTTTTGATAGAATAAAAAAACATCATTTTTACAATGGTAGATTTTTTTTAGTTTAGTCTCTCAATTTCAAACTTCTGCTATTAATTCCAGCAGTAGATCAGAATCAATGTGTTCTAACACCAACATGACTCGGTGTACCTAACTGACCTTTTATCCTCAAGGAAATATGATTGTAATCATTATTTCAAATAATTACTAACGGTCACAGTCCTTTTTTTGAAGACATTTAATAGTCCATCTCCTTTATCCCTTGCATTTGTTATAAAAGATTTCTTATTTTTCCATCTCTACATGTATGAATACATACTAGATTGACCACATGTTCATAAACTTAATTCTGTTTATACTTAAATATATTGTGTATAGATATATGGTATATAAATCTATTGTACATAATTCTACTATACACAATATTCAAGGAGCATAAGGGAACCAATAGACATATCCATTCCACGCTTGTTTAATACAACATTAATCACTTACTCCAAAGAAGAATTTGTCCTATTAAAATTAGACGAGTTGATGAATCTAATCATTATTAAAACACAATAATTTGAATATAAATATTTCTACATGATGCATACCAACTTGTAAAGGAGATTTTCCTCCCAGCCACAAGCTTCGCCTCAGAGCTCTCCCCAAAGCAGAGATCTATTTTTCCCTAGTGTTGACAACCTCTTGTCAAACCAGTGAAGGCACTTTTAAGCCAACTTTCCCCATCAGGTTTCCATAATGGCTTCCTGTTATTCTGGGCTACTCTTTCCCATAGCCTAGGCTTTTACTTTTGTTTCTTCCACAAAATTTTTGTTTTAAAAACTCACTTTTCCTCAGCATTTCTTTTCTTGGGAAAGTTTGAAATTATATCCTATCCTCATGGATAAGAATTTCTAGGTATCTCTATACTCTGTCTTTACAAGATTGCTACAATTTTCTTCAATAATTATTAATAAAAAATTATAATTCCTCCAACAGCACAATTGTTTCTTAGGTCCACATAGTATTTTCCATATCTACATAAAACATAATAGATATTAATAAGGGGTATTAAACCCTAGTGTAAGCCACCATAAAACATCTATTAAAATTAGGGTTCTTGAATAATTAAATGTTATTAATTCTTATATTGATATTACATGAATAATATTATTTTAATTATTAACTATAAGAATATTCCAAGAATTAATTCTTATTTCTTTTATATAGAAGAATCTATATTCTTCTATCTAAATAAATTATATTTCCAAGTTGGTATATTTTATGAGTTTTAGAAATAATGAGTAATAGTTTTAGAAAATTTATAGATAAGTGATATTTTGTTCATAAGGAAAAAAAAATCTGCCTTGAAAAGTAAAGCATGAGAGATTTATGAATGATTTATTGAGTGATTGTAGAATTTAGAAAATTATGATTTATGGAGTGGTGTTACGATTTGGAAAATTATGATTTATAGAGTGATTTATGGGTTATTTATGGAATTCTTTTAGGATTTAGAAAATATATTGCATTTTCTCAATTCTACTTATTGTAAGCTTATGGGAAAATATGAGAACTAATGACAGAATACATGTAGAATGGATCCAAGAGAGAGGAAGGAGGGATTCCAAACATACATTAAAATATAAGTAACACGCTCTTTGAAAATTGTTGTGTTTGGCTATGGTAAATTGTTGTGCTTGGCTATGGTGCATGAATAAATAATAATCAAAGTTATTTTCTTGAAAATTTTCATATGCTAAAGATTCGAGATTATTTTCTTGGAAAAGCCTCCATATAATTTCATGCGTAGAGGAATAAGTCTTATTTTCATTGAATTCATAAATTATTTCATGTGCATTGAATTCTTAAAACATTTCAAAGGTTAAATAATTGTGTCAATTTCATGATTTATTGGGAAATAGGGTTTGAATATGTCTTCTTATATCGGAACTATAATATATGTGTAGAAACTAAAAGAGGTTTTTGTAAATGATTTGGTTATAGATAAAAACCTCTTTAATAGTTGAAAAATTCATTTTTAACATATCTAAAACCATGTCCAAGTTTAATGACAAAAAGAGAATATTATTTAATATTTAAATCTAGACAAATGAGATTCAAATATTCATTCGAATATTCCAAACCATGACACTTGTGCAAAACATGAGAGAGTTTTTTTTTTAAGGAACTCTTTCTCAACAAAAAACTCTTTTTATTTTCAAAAATTTGTTTCTAGTTGTTTGGAAATCGTGCCCAAAGTTTATGACTAAAACATGAAAAACATAGTGTTTCCATTTGATTTGTCAACTAGATAATATATATATTATGTAAATCTAGAGATAAATATTGTGTTAATGTTCTTGAAAAGAAATAAAATAATTGCATGCAAAAACAAATAAATATTAAATTTGATAGTGCTTGACAAGAAAAAAATTGTTTGCGTGCACAAAAATAGAACAATTATGTTGATATGTATTGAAAAGGAATTGATTTATTTAATTTAAAATATTAGAAGGGGTGGTTTCATGATGCATGTGCATTAATTTTTTAAAGATAAATATTGGAATTTTGAAGATCATATGATAGTATGTGCATAGGAATAATATATAGTATATTTGATCTACTAGAAATGAATAAGTGTTTTTACATGCATGGGGAGCTTCAACCATGCAAAAGAGATAAGTAACTTCTTTGAGAAAAAATTCACATAAAACCTTTGCATAAAAGACAATTGATTTTGTTATTTAAGAAGGATTGACTATTCATGCTATTTCTTGAGGAAATATTATAAATTTGTATGATGTTTTAAATGATAGGAAAATATTTTGTATTGCATGCATAATAGCTAGTGAGTTAGCTAACTTTTGCAAATGGGATAATTAGTATGTTAGATTCATCGGAATATATATATATACAAAGAAGTATTTTTTGTGTTAGAACTCTTCAAAAACAATATAAGATAAAAATATGTCTTTGTATGCATTATTGAATTATATTCTTAAAGGGGAAAACTCGTAATCCCACCTTTTATTGTGTTAAAATTCCTTTAGAAAATTGTTTAGAGAAACAGATACTTGAGTGTGTGGAAAAGTATAGTTTTGGTATTAGATTTCTGGACGAAAGGAAGGTGCAATTGCATAATATTGATTGTGTTAGCCTTCTTTTTGGAAAAATAATATGCATTTGCACACATAAAATGATTAGCAATGGTATTAGTTTTCTTTTGGGAGAATATTATGTGTAGTTATTGGGATAGAGCTTTTGGTAAGAGGAAAATGTTTCTTTGCATGAAAGAATAAATGTTATGCGTTTGATCTCTTGGAAAAGAAATGCATTTATTTTTCCATGCAAGATTTAGTTATTTCTTTTGTAAATAAATATATGTTTCACATGAAAAAAGAACAAGCTATCATGTTATTTTATGTTCGGGAAGAGAAGTATTTGCATGCATGAAATTATAGCTATTATGTTAACTTTTATTGAAATAGAGAATTTTTATACATAATAGCCATTATGAATAGCTCTCATGTGGAAAATATGTTTTTGGAAAAGAACATGCATTGACATGCATAAGTATAGAATCTATTGAGTTAATCCCTTTTGAAAAGTAAACATAATAGTAGGAACATAAAAAATTGCTTGTTGGGCTAATTCTCCTGAAAGCTTGTTATGCATTTTCATGTACAAGAATAATATCTAGTATGTTAGCTTTCCTTCGGAAATAATATGAAAGTGCATGTAAGATTATTTTAATGTTTTGTTGGAAATATGATGCTTGATAGTGATTTGCTTGTTACTAATGCATGTGCAACAATATTAAAAAAGATATTTCATTACATAAGGTTTATGTTTTATGCATGCACATAAATAGATGTTGAAGTGTCACTAATAAATATTGATTATTGGTTTATTAATATTTTATCTAATCGTGATATCATTTGTGATCACGACAAAAATGAAGGAAATAATGGTGACTTGTGCAAATTATAGTTCATGTTTAACATTGTGGCGAATAAATGTTTGTTCTAACTATGGGATGATCCACTGATGGAAACCATCAAAACATAAAGACATGGAGATTGAGGATTCGTGCGTAAATGATATCATGATGATTGTAATAACATAGAGCTAGTTGTGTTGAATTTAAGATGATTTTTATGTGATTGTTGGACTACCTTATAAACATTTAGTGAGGGGAGAACATCCTCATGGGAATTTAATAATAAAATTAGACGTTTGTTTGTTTTCACCCTACTGGTTTCCAGGGCATATCGATGTCTAATGATGTGATTGTTCATTTTTCCATTTTTATGATGTTAATTTATTTCATGATGTGATGTTTATATTATAAAGTATTTGATTTACTAATTGAGTTAAAAGAATCATGGAATCGATGCATATTTATAGCAGGAATTTAAGTTAATATGCCACAAAAATGGCATTTAATGGTTGTGTAACTCACTATGATTTTATTAGATATTTCTCTATGTAATAATGATGATTATTCTAATGGTCATTGAGGGAATATAGAAAGTAATTTAAAAAGTCACACATTGGTAAATGTTCAAAAAATTTGTTAACTCCATGCATTTTTTTGCGAGGTTACCGGAGATGCTATGGTGAGCCATGGACTCCATACTTATAGAGTAACTTTAAACCAACAACGAAGGCTAGAAAAAAATAAAGGAAAGATAAATAATTCAAGAGGAGAAGAAATATAATTATAAATCTACTATAAATGAAATAAAGAGTGTCCCCATGTTACACAATCCAGAAATACTTTTCCCATAAAAAAGTAAACCAATATTAAGTGATGATGGTGATTATGGATTGTAGAATCCAGTAGAGAGCTAGGAATATCCCACCATGATCCAAGAGAATATTGAGAATAGTGTAAGAGGAAGGGACGCATTTAATGAATTATCAAAGATGACTAAGGTCATGTCTAGTTCATGATGTAATGGAGAGTGAGGCATACCACGTGGATTTCATATTTTTGTTCATTGATTAATAATGAGGCGATTAAGGTATTAGTTGAGAAAAGTTGTTTCCTTTGATCAAATTGTCTCCATTTTTTTCTACTAGAGCCCTGATGGCCTAATAACCAACTTGAATGTTATTATTTTGGATAATGTGGAGGACACAGTAAAACTCCATTTGATGGATGTAGCAAAAGCCTAATATGACTTGATGTAATATTGAGCTCAAATCTGCATGTATTTCTGCCCAAAAAAAGGTGTTACATCATATTTTCAAATATCTTATTATGTGATATTTTGGATTGCGAGGGAAGTGGCTAATTTTAAACCATTAAGTAGAGCCTAGGATTTATATTAGACATCATCTTGGTTATTAGAGTCCAAGCCTAGATTACATGAAAAATTTAACACTATCTTTTTTCTAGGGTCAAATAAAAGCCTTTCACTTTGACCACTCCAAAAATATTTTAATTATTACCTTATTAATTAAATTTTTTTTTTTTTATATATAGTTGTCATATTTGATTATATTAGACTTCATCTTGGTTATTAGAGTCTAAATCTAGATTACATGAGAAAGTTAACACAATCTTTTTTCTAAAGTGAAATAAAACCTCTTCCACTCCGACCACTCCATAAATATTTTAATTATTACCTTTTATATATATATATATATATATATATATATATATATATATATATATATATATATATATATATATATAAAATAGTTTTCATATTTTAAATTTAAATTTAATAAATGAACTTTATTGAATGTAGAGTGTTCTTATAGGGAGGCATATGATTTGCTATATTATTTTTTATTTTATTGAAAAAACAGGAAACAAATATTAATTCAATAAGTTAGTCTCGATAAATTATAATAAAATATTGTAAATTGTTATATTATGATTTAATTCTAGAAAAATTGTAGAATATTCACTAATAACTTAATTTAAATTAAAATAATAGAAAACATATATTCATATATATGTATTAAAAAAATATTAATTTTTTTTATTGATATTGACATTGACAAAATTACCCTCCTTAAAATAATTAAAAGAGTACAACTAAGCTCAAAATAATATCAACAATTATATATAATGGTTCTTAGTGGTATTCATTTAAGACATGAGTACAACTAAGCTCAAAATAACCTCAACAATTATATATAATGGTTCTTAGTGGTATTCATTTAAGACATGAATGCAAATGAAGTATAACTACATGCATGTCACTATTATGGTGTATAAATTTTATGTGTAGCTTCCATGATATGCGTAAAATCAAAACATATTGTCAAGAATTATTTAATAATTATCATTTTATTTTTTGTTTTTTAGTCCGTGGTGCTGAATGTTCTTCATATTTTTTACAATGTCTAACCTTCATTAGACTTCTAAGTAATATCTTTTTACTGCTCGGGACATATGGTGACACATCATGACCCACGAGTGCCCCATGCCCTTTGTGGTCTGACATGTTGCATTACCACATTAGCAAAGTATTCTCCTCACGTTTAGGTTTGGCACTTTGGGGTTTAATTATGTTTTCTAAGGTGGAAAGAATGAAGCCAATGATTAGTTTACTATTTTTAATATTTTCTGTTGAATATCACAACATTCTTATCCAATGGATAAGATATTTATGGGTTCTTTTTGACAATATAGATATAATCATTTGTATCATTAGAAATTACGAGATAATTGTCAAAATTTGTTTATTTATTTTTATGCTGGGTGCCTCAACTTTGTCGAATTTCCAACTACATTTGAGGTTGATCATACTTATGACTCATATTTAATGACCTATTAGGTACATGTGGTTCACCACCATGACCCACTAGTGTTATGTGGCCTACTACTATAGTCCAACGTGCGACATCAACATGACACTATTATGTCAACAAAGTATTCATCTTTTAGGTCATTTTGGTGACTTGGGGCTTAATTATTTCTACAAATGTATAATAGGTGGCAAGAAGTAAGATGGTTATTAGTTTGACACTTCTTAGTCTTATAGGTTGAATATTTTATTATTATCAACTAACGGAAAAGATGGAAATGCAATAATATTTTCTACAACAAATAATATTTTCTACAACAAGTGGTCTTGCATGAGATGTAAAGGGAAATGAATAGATGGATAAAAAAGATACAAAGCACAAGGAAAAAAAAGATATAAATTACAAATAGAGAACATAATATACAAAGTATATATAATATGGTTATGCACTAATGTTAATAAAAATTGGGAGTGCTTAATATGATCATAGAAGAATTGAATGCAAAAAGAAAGAATGTGAAGCTAACCTAGAGACTAAATAAATAAATTTCCAAACTCCATAGTTTTAGGTCACTCTAGGAAGAAAATGTAAAATATAGAAAGATCCAAAAAATGCAAAGTGGAAATATGAATTGAGAAATATGTCTCACATTCCATTAGATCTATACTTTTCTTGTCTCCTACATATCAGGCAAATGGAAAATAATGATCATGACACAATAAGCTTATTATTTTTCATGAGTGAATTTCTAGTTCTACATTAGTTAATACAACCAATTAGATCGTATGATGGTCAATACTGAGTGCCACCAATATTTATCATTATAATTAGGTCAAGGTATGGCTCTACATCAGCGAATGGCATTATAAGTGTCCTCCATCAATCCATCATTACATAAACTTCTTGAAGTTAGATTTGTTGGGGAAAATTGGTGTTAATGGTGTTTTATCCAAGTATAGGATATATAGCTTGGTATTTATCTCAAAACAAGTCCATGATAACTGATTGAAAACATACACCACATCGTATAAATTCTTCCCATTCCAACTTAATCCTCTACATCATGTGTGTGCTCACTAACATATCATCAACCATTAACCATTACTTACAATGCTCTCTTCCTGCTTCGCATTTCATATCCATTTTTCACTCTATATATTCCATCAGGCCATTCAATGTACTAAGAAACTTGGAATCACCTTGTACCAAGTAAGTTGCTTTTATATAACCATATAGTTTGAAGTTGGTGACTAGATAAAACACACTTTTGAGTATTGATTGTGTTAATCACTGAATAATGCCACTAAAGGTGGAATTTTCCTCAAGTAAGCATAAGAAGGGTTTTCCTCAAGCAAAGAGATAGGGAAGGAGAAGCTTGATAGAAAAACTTTAGGAGGAATCTTAGAACATAAGAAAGATATATAATATCGATTACACTGGGCCAAATTTTGTAATGGAGACCCTAAATTAGAGGTCTATAATGTATACTATAATGATATATAATGAAAGATTAGTATTGATTGGGATTTGATGTAAATTTGAACAAAAAAATGCCTCAGTAAAATGCATACCTTATTCTCAATTTTGGCTCAAATTGGGTGGTTCAATTTTTAGAAGGTGTAATATATAATTTTACATCTATAAATAACCTTGGTTATCATTTTTAGATAAAAAATTACTTTTTATACACAAAGAATGTAATTCACATCCACATTATATTTGAGTGTTTAAAATTGTAAATTATTTGTTAAGTCATTCCACATAATCTTGTATACTTAGTTTTTAGTAATGAAATACTACGATGTAAAAAATAGGCAAGAGATTTCTTGTAAAGCCATGGAAATGCACAACTATTTGTAAAAACTAAGTCAGGGTTGTAATATATCATAGATTTGAGTTATGAAGGGTTTTGGGGGTGTGATTTATCATGTTATACTTATTCAAGTTGTTAATTTTCATGTTTAAATTGGTTTTTGTGCAAAAGAGGAAATGTTTTCTTTTGTAATTTGGAAGATAAAAATTGTACTAAGTGGCCAAATTAAAATACATGCCCCAACTTCCTTGTAACCGAAAAAAAAAGTTATTTTTTATGTTCTAAGATAGACTTATACTCTATGTTGAATTATTCTGTGTAGTTTAAAGTGTAATTGAAGAACAAGATAACCATGCATGATGCATGATAATAAGTAAAATAAATCATAATATTAAAGTTCGAAAAATGATTTCAATTTTACCATCTTAATTATAATATTCACTGATGGTATTTACCCATGGATTTTGTAAACCATGGTATTTACCCATAATATTGAAATTATTATATTTAACACTTGTACATTAATTTATTATATTTTCCCATGGTATTCACCCATGTATTTAGTTAACCATGGTATTTACCCATGGTATTTGAAATTTAATGAGAGGCATTGCTCTCAGTGAAATATCCCTCTAAAAAGTGTAAATGCTAGACTTCATCGTGAAGAAAAGCAAGATTTTTTTCCTAATGTAGTCTTATGCTATATTTTTCCTAGCCATTTTTACATTGTGATATATTATTTTTTTTATTCATTAAGTTTCATTTGTTACAAATTGGATTGCACCAACATTAATGCATCATGGCACAGAAGAACCCTACCGTTAAGCCTTCTTGGGCTAGAATAGTATTGTAATGGGTGACCTGCTAAAATTTTTTTAGTTCTGATTATTTTGTCACTTTATTTGCTCTCATTGATCAGTCAATCTAGATCAGTGGTATTAGAGTGAGGTTTCTCTTGTTTATTTTATGCACGTCATGAACAAGATCAGGGAAAAAGGAGCTTACACTTGAAACAACTTCACATGGCAGAAAAAAAAGAAAAATGACAAAGCATGAGATGTTTCCAACTGTTGCTTGAGGAATCACTTACACGAAAGAGGAGTGATATGCTATAAGAATTTAAAAAATCTCATTGGATGGTGATAATTTACAAAGATAAGCCATCGGATCTCTACCAGGTGCATCGACAAGCGAACTATCTCAGCATGGTTATGGGTCAACCAAACAAAACCCTTACCATCGAAGCCCATTTTCTAGGCTGCAAATTTTCAGTATCACAGTTGGACCAACATAATTACAAGGTATCTCTATCCTTGGATCTTCGCTCATCATGGTTATGAGTCAAGCACACAAAACCCTTGCCACTTAAGTCCATTTTCTAGGCCACAAACTTTCAACATCACGGTTTTCCCACAAGCATTAAAGAGTATCTCTATCCTCGGATCTTCATTCATCATATTAATGGGTAAACCAAAAAAAACCCTTGCCGCTTAAGTCAATTTTATAGGTTACACACTTTATGTATCACAGTTGGCCCACAAGCATCACAAGGTATCTCCATCCTTGGATTTTCATACATCATGGTTAAGGGTTATCCACAAACCCACAGTTATGGTTAAACCATACAAAACCTTTATCTTCAAAAAAACTTACCTTTTGGTTATCAACAAACCTACAGCTATGCTCATATTCAAAAAAGGGTTACCCAAAAGGAATTTTACCCAATGGGGACTATCGTTTCTTAAGGAGGGAGGATTGATCTACCTGAAAAATAATTTTTGCATTTAATAATTATTTATATATCAATTTTTGTTATAACCATGGATGATGCATTATAGTAAATAAAATAAATCATAATATTAAAGTAATAATCTAATCTAAAAATGATTTCAATTTGATCATCTTAATTATAATACTCACCCATGGTATGTACCCATGGATTTTGTACACCAAAGTATTTACCCATGGTATTGTAGTTTATTATATTTACCCTTGGTATCTTAATTTATTCTATTTACCCATGGTATCTTATTTTATTATATTTTCCCATGGTATTTACCCATGGTAGTTGAAATGTAACCAGAGGCAGTGAAAGAGATCCCTATAAAAATTATAAAGATGGGGTGGAGTAATGAAATATTTTTGTCCTAATGTAGTCTTATGCTATATTTCACATTAAATAAAAATAGTTTCATGCCTTTTATGTTGTTCTCTTATGAAATATTTCTCTTACACAATGTGTCATTCCTAGTAATTATTATAATGTGATTTATTTATTTATTTATCTATCTGTTAATTTTCATTTCTTACAACTTTGACTGAAAAAAATTAATGCTTTTATTGCAACAATATTAATGCATCATGTCTTAGGAAAACCCTATTGTTAAGTGTTCTTCGTCTATAATAGTATTGTGATGGGTGATTTGCTAATAAATTTTTTAGTTCTTATTATTGTGTCAGCTTCTTACTATAGTATTGTTAAGTGTCTCTTGCATGAAATTGGTGCATGTAAAATGAAATCCACTGAAAAATGCAAACTTGTGTTATGATGTGCATGATAACTTCTTAAATCATAAATAATTCATAAAGACATGACATTTTCGGAAAATCCACTCCCTTATGCAAATCTATAATGAAAAAATATCTAATTGATTCTTCCTAAGTCATACAAATGATTTTCATGGCTATATGACTTCTAATGAATGGAAATTCATTATGATATTATGATGCTGGTATAAAATGGTTTATAATAGACCTGAATTTAAGCATGGAAAATTATTCGAAACATTCTTAGGTATATGAAGTAGTTACACTTCTTGTAATCTAGATTGGGTAATGCTTACTATATTTTGTTTTATTCATAAAATGCTAATCAAACTAATTGAAAGTTGAGGTAAAATGTTTATTAAATATGAATACAACGATATATGTAATCATTTTTTATCTATAAATTATTCTTATGTGTACAAGAATGTTAATTGAACTATTATGTAGAAACACGTTTATCTTGTTTTCATAATAAAGACATATATATAGAGATTTTGTAAAAAATACTTAAAAAAAAAATCTTTAGGGACTAACAAATAAAACCAAAAATGTTCATAAAACTTAAATTTTATTTTTAAACAATATCATTTCCAAATATTTCATAAGTTGAGTATACTAGGTCAACTACAAAATTCTTTGTAGGTAACTATATACATTGTTTTATTTTTATAATCATATTAAATTAATATATTTTTCAATATTTTATGAATTTCTAGGCATAAACCGTCATAATAGACAATCTTGAGTGTCTAAAAAATATCCACATTATGATAACTCATAAAATACTTTAGGTATACAAATTAAAAATTACAATAGGGATAATTTTATCGATCAAGTATGAATATGCCTTGTAAAAGGCTCATGTTGTTGTGAAAAATATGATTATATTGTAAACCCTACAAAAATGTATAACTTGTTGAATCTAAAATGTAACCTACATAGTTTTTGTAACCTAAAAGCCTCTGTAACTTAGATAACCTACTCGTTGTGTGTATGTTGTTTTCCGCTGAAAATTTGGTGAAGAGTGAAATACATACTTTGGTTTTAGGCTACATGCATGAAGTAAAAGGTATTGTTACATATATAATTGTCAATTTTTTTATTATGATAGATGATAGATTAATGATTCCATGGGTGAAATATTGTGGTTATGGATTGTTTTTATATAGGAAAATTCAAGTAACTTTTAAATTATTATAGGTTTTTATATGTAACTATAGACACTCAGACATGTCTATAATCACAAGGAACAAATATTTCAACCCTTTAATAGATTTTTATTCGAAGTAGCAATGACTTGTTTTATCAATTGGCATGTATCATTAAAACATAATTTTATTTTCGGTAGTTAAACTATTAGGTTTTTTAGACCAAATTTTATTAAATAACAATCACATATATCCATTAATACTAAATAAAGTGAGAAATATCAATGAACTATAATTAATTTCCATTTTCTCTCGCTCCCTCCAACATCGCTCATCCTCCCTCTCTCCATCTTACCCTCTCCATATCTTCCCTCTCTTACCCCCATCCACCTCTATCTGTTTCTTTCTCTCTTTCTCTCCCTCTCTCTCCCTCTCTCTCCCTCATTCTTCCTCTCTCCATCACCATTCCATTCAACCTTCATCTCTCTCCCTCCTGGTTCCTTCACCCCATCTCTTTCTGTCTCTCTTGCCCTCACATTCTTTCTTTTCCTCACCCCTCCTCTCTATCCATCCCTCTATCTCTCCTTCTCTCTCACTATTTATCACCACCTCTCTCTCCCCTATTACCTATATATCTCTCTCTTATTCCTAATATATATATATATATACATACATATATATCCCTTCATCTTTGTCCCTATCTTCCTTCCCTCCTTTTCACTCTCCTTCCCCCCTCCCCCCCTCTCTCTCTCTCTCTCCCTCTCTCTCTCTCTCTCTCTCTCTCTCTATATATATATATATATATATATTTCTCTCCCACACACTCTCTCATTATTTCCATTGATATATTATCTTCATCTCTCTTTGTGCTTCACTCTCCATCTCTCTCTCCCTATGTCTCCCCTTCTATCTCCCATCCATATCTATACCTATCCACCTCCCTCTAAACTTCTCCCTATCCTCCTCACTCCCTGACTATCTCTCTCCCTCTCTTGCCCATCACATTTTCTCCCCCTTCCTTACTACTTTATTTATCACTATATCTCTCTCTTCTTCCATCTATATTTCCCTCCCTCTCTCCTTTTCTCTCTCTCTCTCTCTCCGCCCCTCTCTCTCTCTTCCGCCAACGGCTCTCTCTCTTTCTCCCATATTTCCCCACATTATATATATATATATATATATATATATATATATATATATATATATATATATCCCTCACGCCCTCTCCTCACTCCCTCACTATCTCCACCCCTCCCGCCTCCATCAATATCTCTTAAACTCTTCTCCTCTCTCTCTAATTATGTCTCTCTCTTACTCCCCCATATAGCTATATCTCTTTCTCCCTCCCTCTCTTATTATGTGTCTGTATATATCACCTCCCACTATATATCTCCATATTTTCCTATCACTACAAGAAAAAACCCTCTAGCAAAGGTTATAAAATAGGTTGTTAGTGTTACAAAATTGGCCAAAATTGTAAAAAAAAAATCTACAACATCCGTTTATGGTTACAGAGGTTTTGGTAGAGCTTTTAGCAGAAATTAAACACAACTAAGAAACTGGGCAGCTAGAGGTTATTACGAATGTTTTTTCCATTGGTGCGCTACTAAGGTTTTAATGCACTAGTGTGTGTCATCTAGATGGTGGCCCCGGGGCAGTCAAAGGTTCCTGGACCGGGCCATCAAGGTATAAAACTACACAGGGTGCAGAGTTGCTGATACGACACACAGTGTCGTACCAATTGGTCTTGGGATTTGTGTAGTGCCCATAGGTCATCTCAACGCACTGATACATAGACTTATAGAAATGCATCGGTGTGCTGTATCAGACAAATGCACCGATATTTATAATTTGTATTAGTATTTTTATGGTGCCCATATGTCGTAAAAATGCATCGGTGCGTAGTCTCACATAAAAGCATCGGTGCGCAATATCAAACAAACGCACTGATTTTTTAATTGGTTTTGGTATTTTTGCGGTGCCAATAGGTCGTAGAAATGCACTGGTGTTATGCAGCATACAAACGCACCGGTATACAATTACTGACACACGTCGGTGTTCATTTTGTATTTTTTAGAAACATCTACCTGTGACAGTGCAATTATTGTGATTTTTATAAATTCATTATTCATTAAAAGTCGACGCATATATATCTTATAACAATATTCATATGAATTAAATTTTTAATAGTGTAGTTGAAAACGAAAATGTAGAGTGCAATAGAATAAATTAAAACATATATATATATATATATATATATATATATATATATATATATAAGACAATCTTTGTCATACAAAATGGGACAGTTATTGGTATCCCTTTGTCGTTCAATTGGGACACTATGTCCATTACATTAAACAAAATGTTTGATTTGACAGACAAATATTTCAAAAAATATAGTGCCTTGCTTTGATATCCAAACATAGTGATCATCATTCTTCACTTGAACTGTTGTCATTGCTAGAGCTACTTCCATGACTTGGGTTATTTTCAAGAATGTTTTGTTCACAGTGTTGATTGTTTTCTTCTTCTTCACCTTCCATCTACAAACATAAAAATAAACTAAAGTGAGTGTATATACATTGGTGAGAATAATGAAAATTGCAATATTAAATAATATACATCAGTGTAAATCGAAAAGAAAAATGACGTACCATAGAAACAATTGACTCATAAACTATACACATTCTTTCAAAACCATGTACCATGCCATCTTTCAAAATTTCATCTTTTGGTGCAGTTCCATACTTTGTTTCCTACAAGTTTTATACCCCATAACAAATCATATATTTAATATAAAATATTTTTTTGTTCTATTAATTATAGACGGAGCGAAGTAAATTCCACAATTAATTTTTGATATGCCAACATATACTCACAACCCATATTTAATCCAATTTCAATCAATTCGTCTGATTGTTCTTCTTTGTATGTTATCACTTGTTCGAAGACATTCAATGATGATTTTTGTAAAACAACTTAAAAAATACAAAAATTAAATCTAGGTAAGTTGTTATAAGGAAGTAACAATTACTCACAAACTTAGGTATCAACCCTTTTCTTCCTTGTCATCTTGTTTTATGTGCTGAATGGGTTCCATTTTCATTTCTTTTCTGCAAGAAAATACTCGAAAATTAATATTTGATGCTAAATTTTTTATTAATTTTACCTAATCATCGAAAAATTCAATTATTACATATTACATTTGAAGCAAATTGTTGTTGAGATGGCTCCTCCAGCGATGCAATTTTGTCCATTTCTTTGACCATATCCTCTTACACCTTTTTGGACATTCCTATTGGCATATTTCTGATATCAGCTCGTTCATCTTTTGAGATTTTCATAATCTTCCTGAAAATGTAACATGACAATAAACTATTTAATTTTTATATTGATATATGAAAAGTAAATATAACAAAAGTGATATTTATAAATAATTCTAGACTAACATTTAAAGGAATATTACTTCTTCATTCCTTCTTTTTTGTTGTTGTACGTTTTTGCTATTAAAATTTTGACATGTCTCATTGACCAATTCTCTGGAATCTCTTCTTGTAGTTTAGATAAAATTTGGTTCTTAGAATCATTAGATTGGTTATTTCATTATAGGTGGAAAGAACATCTATACATTCGTTCCACTATATCCCTCAAACTTTTGTAAAAGTTTTTCCCCCTTTCGTTAACCTCTAGCACCACTCCAGATAATCTAAGGAGAAATTCATTTTCATTTGCATGTTCTATTTTTTTCTTTTCTTAGAATAACGTTCCTTTTCAGAGTTGTTGGTCCCTGTAGAACATTAAATAGATGTGAATTAATAGACTGTTTTACACATGTTATCTAATAATTTTAAGTACATTATTAATGAAAATTAAAAAAAGAAACTCATATTGGATCGATAGTATTTTTTCATTCACTTGGTTCATCCTTTTGAAATTTTTCCATCAAGATTTTATGCTCTTTTGGTCCTAGATCAGAAATAACCTTATCGAGCTTCATCATTTTGTGGCTCCACATGATACATAGTAAACAATACATATTCGTTAAACTTACATATAGTTCAAAAATAATATTTTTTGTAAAGAATTTACAAAGAACTTGTTTTTTTTGCTTTTCTTGATGTGTTATCAGTATTTTTGTTACTTGATCTCTTTTCAGTCATTTCTTTATCAATCTGAAACCTGTACCATATAATTCATTAATATATTTATAAATAAATTGTCAAATTTTCAGGTAAAAAATAAATGTCAAGAAACTAGTGTGCCTTTCATGATGTACGCACTGACGTTGGTGCTTGGGGGTATTATACACACACCGCACAAACATCATAATAGACTGTACGGTGCTATCCTCATAACATAGTGCAATGGTGCCCTATTTTAGATATGGTACACTGGTTAAAAAAAAAATTGTTTTTAAACATTTTATTAAACAGTACTTGCGCAGTGCCCTGTATAATACAACACACGAGTGCGCTATTTTACACAGGGTGCAGTAATAAAAAAAAATCCATTTTTTTTCGAAAATTCACGCAACGGTCGACATGGATTGGGATCCAACTATGCAAGTCATCCCGTGGGTTGGATGTCAATATAAAATGAAAATCCCTAATTCTAAAATCACAGAAATATGCAGAAAAAAGGGCATAAACAAAAAAAATGAAAGGTTTAGGGTAAAAATGGATAAAACTACAACAAAAGTAAAAAAAAAGTAGAAAAAGGAAAAAAATAATCAAATTTAATCACGATATCATTTGAAATTATATGATATAGGGTTTGAATCATGAGAGGTTTGGATTCTGATTGTCTGAATACTTCTGTTCGAACGTATTTCGCTACTCCATAGTGCTCTCGCTCTCTTGCTCTAGGTATGTCTCTTGCAAATATCTAGCTGAAAATTTGAGCAAAAATAGTGAAATAATGAAAATTGTTTAGTATTTAAAGAATTGTTTTATGAAATTGGATTTTCGAAAATATTTTGCCTCCCATGTTTCAATTTCCCGTTTTTTTTCACTTAAAGAAAATAGAGTTGTGCTTTTTTTATTTACGAATATTTTTCACTAGTGCGTCACTTAATAGCACCGCACCGGTGTGTCCATTGGTAACATGGAACCATTGCGTAGTAACTAAAACGCATCGGTGGGGAGTAACTAGAACGCACCGGTGCAGTTATCTATACATTAGCACCGATTTGCGGTGTGGGCACCGAAATTACTTTTACGTGTGTAAACCAAAATTAGACATGTTGGAAAAGTACATTTTGCTGTGAAAATATTCGGGCCATTTATTTTCAAAACTACACCTCTTCTTCTTTCAGAAAAAGAAAGTTGAAACTTTCCATAACCTGCAACAAGAAAAGGTGTCCCATGATCTACTTGCTGACCATTTGTAAGTTCCTCCTCCATCCTGGCATCCAATTTCCTCTTTTCTCCTTTTTTCTTTCTATCTTGATCTTAACAAAATTTATACAATCTTTGTTTTACGAGAAACTGACCTTGAATGTTCTGTGAGAAATGACAACGAGTCCTTCATTCTGCATTTTTTATTAGAAGAAGACCGATTTTCGACTAGATGATGCAGTTATTACATGTGGAGGCAATGGTTTCCCGTAGAAAATGAGTATAGGGTTGAGCAGAGGAAATACATTGCAAAATGGGCTATTACATTAGCTCTTCCAATGGGAAACTAGTTTGCAGGTGGAAATATGGTAGCTGCATGTATCTATGCTTTTCTTCCCACAGAAATGGTCAATGGATTTCCATTTATAATACAAGGAGAATTTTTACTGGCTTCATCCAGAGAAAGCATCATTTTCAATAACCAATGGAACTAGGGAATCCTTAAGTGTATCTCGTTTGCATTTTGTTTGGCATTTCTTTCTTTGATAAGTGCTAATTCACCTATACTTTCAAAAATTTGGATTTTTGGGTACCTTCCATGTGATATTCCTCATTATCCATAGGACCACAGCTCAGAAAAGTTAGAGATGCCATTCAGGTTCAGCTGAAAGCTGAAGATGTGATTTTATGCGACATCCACTTTGCCAGTAAAAGTTTATGTAAGCCAACCGAAGCTCGGACAATACTCTCAACTGCTTTTAAACGCATTTTGGAGAATATTTCCCTTTATGGGACCTACCAGCCCGATCAACAACGTAAAATTATCTCTCTTTGTTGTCCTTAAGGGAATGAGAATCCTTCCCTTCATGGTGCCTCTTGGTTTTATCGACTGCCTCAATTGATCTTTCTCTACTGTCCAATATTTCCCTTCCATCCTTGTAAGAATGAGAATTGTTACCTTTATGTAATCTCTTAGCCCATTCAAGAGACTCAACTGATCTCTCTCTGACATCCCTTAGCGAATAGGACTCCTTGCTTTCGAAGGACCATTTCACCTTGCTAGTCACCAGAGCATCGACAGGTATTTCTCCTGCATCAACTATGCTCTGCCTTTCTCCATCATGGGACCTCTTAACCCTATCGCCGACCTCAACTGAATGCTCTTTGCCATGATAAAGATAATACTTACCCTCGTGACCAGTCCTCTTAACCCTATCGTCGGTCTCAATCGAGCTTTCTCAACTGCCCTTCTTAGGTTTTTCATAAATCTATTCTCCTTTTGTACTCTGTCTAGCTCTGTAGCCGTCTACATCCCTGTAAGCGTCTTTGTCTATCTTTCTATTTGAATCACTCATTTCCTCTGCAATAAACTTCTCAGCCGAAATTTGAACTCTCGCCTTTTCAAACCCTCATCTCCTCAGAAAAATTCTTGCCCGCGATTTGAACCCTCTACTACTCCAATATTTCACTTTACAGAATAAATTTTTCGTCTTAGAAAATATATTTCAATGACATACCTAGTTCACGCGAAGTTTTATTTAACTCTGTTCCAGTGTGCAGGGTTTTATAGGCACACTGGTGCGGTTTCATAATATCGCAGTTCATGTTTTCGCGTGGTGTTTTATGATGCACTAGAGCAAAAGAGTTGTGAAGCACCGGTGCACTACAGTAATAAGTCGCACCAGTACCGGTTATGATGATAGGTGCACCGGACAAAAAACCAAGAACCTCCCCTAGAAATGGCATACTGTATAAAGTTCTTTTTTTTTGGTATGTAAGGTCATAATAAAATAATGATAATTCTAAAGTATATGAATTTATTTGCATTATTTTCTAAACTTTATTATGCTACAAAAATTCATATTACTCGAGATTTATTATTTTACAATTATTTACAAATTTACAAATTTACAAATTTTAATAAAATCATTTCACATTAATATGCTATTAAAATTTTCACATTAATACAATTAAAATTTTACAAATATTTTACATACAATTACAATTAAAATTACAATTGCAATTACAATTTTACAATTTCACATACAATTACGATTAGAATTACAATTACAATTTTGGAATTTCACATGCAATTATAATTACAATTACAATCTTTTCACGGTAATACAACTAAAATTTTACAAATATTTTACATACAACTAGAATTAGAATTACATTTACAATTACAATTACAATTTTACAAATATTTTACATACAATTACAAATAAAATTACAATTTTAGAATTTTACATACAATTAGAATTACAATTACAATTTTACAACTTGAGATATATACAATTACAATTACAATCATTTCACAATAAATTAAATATTACAATTATAATTATAATTTTACAAATATTTTACATACAATTAGAGTTAAAATTACAATTACAAATACAAATACAATTTTACAATTTTACATACAATTAAAATTTAAATTCCAATTACAATCATGACATAATATTTAATAAATATCATGGTAATTTAATATTAAATTAATTTATAAACATCACGATCATAATAACCATCATACAAACATCATATTCAACTAAAAAACACATTCAAATTAATTAGCTAACATAATCGTGATCATGATCATCTAACAAAACACAAACAACATTGTACAACATCATCAAAACACAAACATCAAATATACATCTCATGTCAAATAACTCATGCTATCACATATACATCTATTTGCAAGCTGCACATTAAATGAACATATCTAACATGACCTAACAATATACACATCATGATGATCACCAACATGTAAATTAAGTACAACTAAAACATGAACATAATACACATGGACCATATATATATATATATATATAATGTTAAAAATATACAACTGTAATATAAATGTAATGGATCAACTGGCGGTACAACATCAATAACAGTACTAGTTCAGGCCTGCTTAGTCAATGGTGCAGCCTCGAACGACGATGGTCCAGCCTGCTCATGATCATGAGTACTGCTAGATGTTGAAGGCAGCTGACTAGACGTGGTCAATGTTCCAGCCTCATCTCCATGATGACTGCTGATAGATGCTACTAGAGGCTGTGCATATGGAGCAACGCAAGGTGAATGATCATGAGATAATGAGTTGGTACTCGCGGGCTGTCGATCACATGCTACATCTCGACCATGCCTATAACTTGCAACGGTCCTCCTCAGCTACATATCTAAGGTTTTAGCTCCTACGACATACCGCATCAGGCAGTACATGTCATGCAGCATGCCTCTCCACATTTGTAACAGCCTACCATCGGCCTGTATGTCTCTCATATGAGTGGGCCTAATGCCCGCCTCAAAAATCAATGTAGTGAGTTGGTCACCCAAATCCATCCTGTATCTAGTATAAAGCTGATTGTACCTAGAAAAATGTGGTACCGGTGCACCAGCAAGAGCAGGTCTCTCTGCACCAGCCTCCTGATGATCCTCGACGTCTGGCATGTCCTGATCGTCGTCAGGATCCACACATGGATCATGTGGTGGTGCCAACATGTCCTCGTGATCAAAATACCTAATTTCTACAAAATATATATAAGTAAACAACAATAATTAGAAAATTTCATTACACAATTTAATAAAAACAAGTTAAAGAACATGTTATTTAAATAAAACAATAATATTACCTCTATCATCTGGTGACTCATCATCTATGAAGAGGATGTTGGCACACCCTCACCAATACTATCCAGCATAAAGAGAGGGGACCATAATGAAGGGATGCAACTCGTAAACACTGGATAGCAACTCTAGTGCATCATGTGATATCCTCGCTAGAAACACAGTCTCGCCCCTCTTGGGCATAATCTGCCCCCACATGTGCATCCGTGCCTTGAACATCAGCCTACGAGGCCACCGAACAAAAGCAGGCCTCGTCTCTCGAAACCTCTCAAAAATAAACAAAAAAGCTCTGAAGAAAAATGGAAGTTGACCCTCCCTTGTGCATGATCACGACATATATATAAAGCTGTATAGAACTGCTACAAAAAATGGCAGACCACCTGACAAGTTGTGGCTCATGTACTAAAGAATCAACATAATATAGAAGTGAGAAAATAATGTGTTTCCCATCATTGGTGTTGTGTGAAATGGTTGAAATTAGAAGTGAGAGGCACCTCACCTCCTCACTACCAAATGCACCAATACGTAGCTAACCTCCGACGACCTGAAAATATGAAAGAGATAATACATATGCTCTAATGTATCTTTGGGAGTACACTAACTGAATCCCTACTACATAGACAGCTGGAACCTCTCGGAACAAGGGAAAATCCACCCCTCTCCTCGATATCCTTGTAATGAAATATATGCCCACCTCAGTGGGTGTGTACCACTGGTTAGGACCAACCTGGAAAGCCAGTCGGTGGGCATTCCACCTGTGGATAAGATGTCTCAAAAACACACCATGGCCTTTTAGGGAAGTAACCTCCTCATAGAACTTAAGGAGGTCTACCTACCTTAGTAGCCCCTGGGTAGCTGTTGTAATAGGGCGAGGCTACGCATCTCTCTCCCTCTCTCATGCCTCCCATAGGCGAACCATGTCATACTGCTATACGTATTGTTACTGTTGTTCCCCCTCTTCTCTTTGAATGATTGACATATTAAATAAATTTTTTTATTAAATGAAACATGTATTTAGGAATATACATATAGAATTTTTTTTGGAAAAAAAAAGCAAAACAGTCGGTGCGCCACAAAAATAGTCATGCACAGGGATCAGTGTGTATTTTTTTTGTCGTGCATCGGTGCCGGTGCCCCAAATGACATTAAACACACCATAGGCGGTGTACTTGAAAATTTTCAGAGCACCGTTGACTATGTACGGTGTTAGGAGTGTGGTGCGCTCACTAAAATCTACGCCCCAACGCGTATAGTTGGGTCTGCGCACCGACCACCTGACTTCATTACATAGTCAATGGTACAGTATTTTACCAAGCCGCACTGTCGACCCTGTCAACATGCCGAATGCAGTGCACTGCCAAACATACCCGCCCCGGGGCAGATATTTCTGTCAACGAACTGCGTTGCTGCTATTCCACATGGTCAATGGTGCGGCCGGCTAAATGATTGCACCACACTTTTTTTTAAATTTTAAAATAACTCGGTGCACCTTTTGGTACCTCCCCGAACATGTTTTGGATACCGTTAGCACTGGTTGCAGTGCCACTTGTAAATTTTACAGGTAGCACCGCTGACTGGTGTGAGCCGAACGGCTCGAGCGCACCGCGCAACAATTTTTTTTCTTTTAAATGGTTAATTATAAGGTTATGTGAAATTCCAATCTGCTAAAACGATTAATTAGGGAAAAACAAGAAAAATACATGTACATTTGGCCATCAAGGAGGCATATTGGTTGTAGAATTTTCAAAAGAAATCTTTCCTACCATTTTTCAAAATGAAAGTTGGAGATTGGTAGGAAATGCACAACAGCAGTGCGTGCAATGGGTGCAATGAAAGCACCGATGTCATGGCAGCTCAGACAAGGATAAATTTCACCAGTGCTTGAGAGCTCTAGAGCACTGAGAGAAGTGAAAAATGCAGTTTTTTGGCAATAATTTTTTTATTTAACCATGTTACGGTGCGCGGTGTTTTATAGGCGCACCAGTGCTGTTTCTTAATACTGCACCAGGCGGTTTTTGTTTTGGTGCGGTGTTTTATGAAACATCAGTCTGGAAGAGTTGTAAAGCACCGGTTCTCTACAGTAATACGATGCACCGAGCGGGTGTGTACAGAGCGCACAGTGTCTGGTGTGCCAATGTTTTGTGCACACCGGCGTGGTTTTGGATGATAAGCGCACTGAATGAAAAACATCCGCAAAAAACTCTGCCCACCAACCTCCTCTAGTAACCTCTACTAGAAATGGATTTCTAGGGTATTTTTATAAGGGGTTCCTCAAAAACATCTGCTAGAGGGTCTTTTCCTTGTAGTGTATCTCTCTCTCTCTCTCTCTCTCTCTCTCTCTCTCCACATCTACCTACCTCTAATCATCTTTCTATCCCTTAGTATTCCTCTCTCTTTTCCACCCCACTGTCACTCAATCACACACTCTCTCTTTCCTCCAACTCTCTCTCTCTCTCTTATTCCCTGCTTTACAAAAACCTGATCTAAATTTGTCTCTTTCTTCCTCCCTATGTCAACCACAACTATTCCCTCTTTCTCCCTACCCCACACTCTTTCCTTATCTCTCTCCCTTTTTTACTCTCACTCACTATCTCCCCTAACTCACCAACTCATTCTTCCCCACCTATCTTTACTGATCTCTCTCTCAGCCCCTCCATCCCTCCCTCTCTCACTGTCCTCAATCCCATCTCACCCAGTTCCCATGTGTTAAGTCACTAACTATAGAGTTGTTCACACATTCCTAGTGCTAATAATTGTGCACATATTTTTATTTCTACAAATGCACATGCGTTTCTAGTTCTAGGATTGTACAAGTATTTTTAGTGCTAGTAAATCCCCCACATATTTTTGAATTTACACTTTTCTTGGCAGGAAACTCACATGCATGATGGCTTGGGTACTTCAGACATAATTTTCAGATCATGAAAGTCGTAGTTTAGGTTGCAAATAAATGAAAACAGGAGCTTTTGAGAATATATACATATACATACATATATATATACATACACGCACACACACACACACACACACACACACACACACACACACATATATTTATTTATTTTGATCTCACTTTTATGGTTGTCCATGAAACTACATATACTTATAAACTCTTTCAGATATAATTTTGAGATCATGAAAGTCGTAGTTTGTGCTGCAAATAAATAAAAACATGAGATTTTTAAAAAATGTGTATATATATCTCTATTTTCATCTCACTTTTCTAGTTGTCCATGAATCTACATATACATATAGAAAATAATATGTATATAAAAAGTATATATATATTTAATATTTATATTACATTTTCTCATAAAATAAATCAAAATATGAAAATGCATCCCTCATATATTTCCAATATAACTTTTTTATGCCTTAGCGATTTGGAAAAAAACATATGGTGCAGTATACGATGTTAAGACATATAATATAACAAAAAAAGGAATTCTTTGATATCATTAATACCTTTTACGTTGAATTAATAGAATCCCTTGTAATTTAAGGATATAGTTAATTTAATGTAATATAACTTTTTTTATGCCTTAGCGATTTGGAAAAAAACATATGGTGCAGTATACGATGTTAAGACATATAATATAACAAAAAAAGGAATTCTTTGATATCATTAATACCTTTTAAGTTGAATTAATAGAATCCCTTGTAATTTAAGGATATAGTTAATTTAATGTAATTTGAAGGAAAAAATGCCTCAGTAAAATGCACACCTTATTTTCAATTTTGGTCCAAATTGGGTGGTTCAATTTTTAGAAGGTAGAATCTATGATTTACCGTCTATACATAACCTTCAGTTATCATAAAGGATATAATTATCTTTGTAAAATAAAAGGCCACGCAAGGCTACACTAAAATGCATGCACACATCCCCATACTTGTTATATTTGAGTGTTTCAAATTGTAAATTATTTGTTAAGTCATTCCACATAATCTTGTATACTTAGTTTTTAGTAATGAAGTACTACTATGTAAAAAATAGGAAAAGAGATTCTTAGTAAAACCATGGAAATGCAAAAATTATTTGTAAAAAACTAAGAAGGTTGTAATATCATAGATTTGAGTTATAAAAGTTGTTGGGAGTGTGGTTTATCATATTATATCTATTTATGTTGTTAATGTTCGTGTTTAATTTCCTTTTTTTGCAAAAGAGGAAATGTTTTCTTTGTAATCTGGAAGATAAAAATTGTACTAAGTGACGCAATTAAAATGCATGTCTTAACTTCCTTGTAGCCCCCCAAAAAATTATTTTATATGTTCTAAGATATACTTAGACTCTATGTTGATTTATTTTGTGCCATGTAAAGTCCAATTGAAGAACAAGATAACCATGGATGA
Source organism: Pinus albicaulis (assembly GCA_034641835.2). Lineage (NCBI taxonomy): Eukaryota > Viridiplantae > Streptophyta > Pinopsida > Pinales > Pinaceae > Pinus > Pinus albicaulis. Next base: position 506,311,760 of record CM076581.1, on the reverse strand, counting down.
TGCATGATAATACTTAAAATAAATCATAATATTAAAGTTCGAAAAATGATTTCGTGTTTAAATTGGTTTTTGTGCAAAAGAGGAAATGTTTTCTTTGTAATCTGGAAGATAAAAATTGTACTAAGTGACGAAATTAAAATGCATGTCTTAGCTTCCTTGTAGCCCCAAAAAAAAGTATTTTATATGTTCGAAGATAGACTTAGACTCTATGTTGAATTATTTTGTGCCGTGTAAAGTCCAATTGAAGAACAAGATAACCATGGATGATGCATGATAATAAGTGAAATAAATCAAAATATTAAAGTTCAAAAAATGATTTCAATTTTACCATCTTAATTATAATACTCACCCATGGCATTTACCCATGGATTTTGTAAACCATGGTATTTACCCATGGTATTGTAATTATTATATTTACCACTCGTACCTTAATTTATTATTTTTACCACTGGTACCTTAATTTATTATATTTTCCCATGGTATTCACCCATGTATTTTTTAAACCATGGTATTTACCTATGGTATTTGAAATTTAATGAGGCATAGCTCTCAGTGAAATATCCCTATAAAAAGTGTAGAGACTTCATTTTGTAGAAAAAACAAGATTTTTGTCCTAATGTAGTATTATGTTATATTTCACATTCAATAAAAATAGTTTTCTTCCTTTTATGTTGTTCTCTTATGAAATATTTCTCTTACACAATGTGTCATATTCCTATCCATTTTTACATTGTGATATTTGGCTCAGAAGAACCCTACAGTTACGCCTTCTTGGGCTAGAATAGTATTGTGATGGGTGATTTGCTAGGAAATTTTTAGTTCTTATTATTTTGTCACTTTGTTTGGTCTCCTTTCTCAGTCAACCTAGATAAATCGTATTAGAGTTAGGTATCTCTTGTCTATTTTTTTGCATGTCCTAAACAAGATCAGGGCATAAGGAGCTTAGACTTCAAACAACTTCACATGAGAGACAAAAATAAAAATGACAGAAAATGAGATGTTATCAAATTGTTGCTTGAGGAAGCACTTACATGAAAGAGGAGTGATATGATGGAAGAATTTACAACATATCATTGGATGGTGATAATTTACAAAGATAAGCCACCAGATCTCTACCAAGTGCATCGACAAGTGAACTATCTCAGCATGGTTATCGGTAAACCACACAAAATCCTTACCATCGAAGCCAATTTTCTAGGTTTCACATTTTCAGTATCACAGTTAGAAAAAAATAATTACAAGGTATCTATATCCTTGGATATTCACTCATCATGGTTATGGGTCAACCACACAAAACCCTTGCCACTGAAGTCCATTTTCTAGGTCGCAAACATTCAGCATCATAGTTTTCCCTCATGCATTATAGGGCATCTATATCCTTGGATCTTCATTCATCATGTTTATGGGTCAACCACAAAAAACCTTTTCCACTGAAGTCAAATTTCTAGGTCACACACTGCCAGCATCATAGTTGGCCCATAAGCATCACAAGGTATCTCCATCCTTGGATCTTTGTACATCATGGTTAAGGGTCATCCACAAACCCACAATTATGGTTCAACCACACATAACCTTTATCTTCAAAAACACTTAGTTTTGGGTCATCCAAAAACCCACAATTATGCTCCTATTCAAAAATGGCTTACCTGAAAGGAACTTTACCCAATGGGAACCATTGTTTCTTAAGGAGGGAGGATTGATCTACCTGAAAAATAATTATTGCAATTAATAATTATTTCTATATCAATATTTGTTATAACCATGGAGGATGCATGACAATAAATAAAATAAATCATAATATTAAAGTAAGAATCTAATCTTAAAATGATTTCAATTGTAGCATCTTAATTATCATACTCACCCATTATATGTACCCATGGATTTTGTAAACCATGGTATTGTAATTTATTATATTTATCCATGGTATCTTAATTTATTATATTTACCCATGGTATCTTATTTCATTATATTTTTCCATGCTATTCACCCATGGTATTTGAAACGTAACGAGAGACAGTGAAAGATCCCTTTAAAAAGTATAAATATAGGTGGAGTAAATAAATCCTTTTTTCTTAATGTAGTCTTATGCTATATTTCACATTAAATAAAAATTGTTTCATTCCTTTTATTGATTTCAAAAATATTAATGCATCAAGTCTCAGGGTAACCCTACGGTTAACCGTTCTTGGGCTACCATACTATTGTGATGGGTGATTTTCTAGGAAATTTTTTAGTATTATTCTATCGGTTTTTTTGATCGCATTTCTCACACTATGCATACCATGAATTTTGTAGGATGAGATGATGGATATATAGATAACATTGAGTAATGTTTTTATTAATATGACATATACATTTATTACAATTAAAATACTTAGTCAAAAATCAAAACTAAGTGATTCTTGCATGACATTGGTGCATGTTGCAAAATGCAAGCCACTGAAAATTGCAAACTTGAGTTAGGATTCATGATAACTTCTTAAATCGTAAATAATTCATAAAGACATGACATTGAGGAAAATCCATTCGCTCATTCAAATCTATAATGAGAAAATCTCTAATTGATTCTTCCTTAGTAATATTAATGATTTTCATGGCTAGATGACTTCTAATGAAAGGAAATCCATTATGATATTATGGTGTTGGGATAACATGGCTTATAATAGACCTGAATTTAACTTGAATTTAAGTATGGAAAATAATTTGAAACATTCTTAGGTATATGAAGTAGTTACACTTCTTCTAGATTCAGGGTATTTATTAATAAAACGTTACTCAAACTAATTGAAAGTTGTGGTAAAAAGTTCATTAAATATGAATACAATGATATATGTAATCATTTGTTATATATAAATTATTCTTATGTGTATAATAATGTTAATTTAAATACTATGTATAAACAAGTTTATCTTGTTTCATAATAGAGGCACATAGAGAGTTTGTACAAAATACCTTAAAAATTTTCATTAAGGATTAACAAATAAAACCAAAATTGTTCATAATACCTAAATTTTGTTTTCAAACGATAGAATTTCCAAATATTTCACAAGTTGAGTATACTAGGTCAACTACAGAGGATTTTGTAGGTAACTATATACATTGTTGTATTATTATAATCATATTAAACTAATGTATTTTACAATACTTTATTAATTTCTAGGCATAAATTGCCATAATACACAATCTTAATTGTCTACAAAATATCCACATTATGATAACTCATAAAATACTTTAGGTTTGCAAATTATAAACTACAATAGGGATAGTTTTATGCATCAAGTGTGAATATGGCGCTTATGTTGTTGTGAAAACAAGCTCATATTGTAAACCCTACAAAAATGTATAACCTGTTGAATATCAAATGTAGCCTACATATTTTTTATAGCCTAAAAACCTCTATAACTTAGATAACCTACTTGTTGTGTGTATGTTGTTTTCTGCCCAAACTTTGGTGGAAAATGAAATATATACTTTGGTTTTAGGTTACATGCATGAATTAAAATGTATTGTTACATATATAATTGTCAAAAATTTTATTATGATAGATGATAGATTAATGATTCCATGAAGGAAAAATTATGGTTGTGGACTGCTGTTATATAGGAACCTTCAAGTATTTTTTAAATTATTATAGGTTTTGATATGTAACTATAGACACTCACACATATCTATAATCACAGGGAATATATATTTCAAACCTTTAATAGATTTCAACTCCCATCAACAATGAGTTATTTTATCAATTGACATGTATTATTAAAACATAATTTTATTTTTGGTAGTTAAAATATGACTTTTTCAGACCAAATTTTATTAAATAACAATCACATATATCCATTAATACCAAATAAAATTTGAAATATCAATGAACTATAGTTAACTTTCCATTTTCTCTCGCTTCCTCCAACATCACTCACCCTCACTCTCTCCACCTTGCCCTCTCCATCTCTTCCCTCTCTTGCCCCTATCTATCTCTATACCTTTTTTTTTCTCTTTCTCTTTCTCTCTCTCCCTCTCTCTCTCTCTCTCCACCACCATTACACTAAACCTTCATCTCTCTCCCTCCTCTTTCCCTCACCCACTCTCTTTCTCTCTCTCTTCCCCTCACATTCTTCCTTTTCCTCCCCCCTCATATATATATCCATCCATCTATCTCTCCTTCTCTCTTACTATTTATCACCACCTCTCTCTCTCCTATTACCTATATCTCTCTCTCTTCTTCCTAAGCTATCTCCCACTCTCTCTCTCCTTGAATATTTGTCGCTATGTTCCTGCCCTTCTTTTCACCCTCTTTCTCCCCCTCTCTCTCTTTGTCTCTCTCTATGTCCACTTACACACACACACACACAAGACACATGCATATATTGATATGTATGCTTGTGTGTGTGTTTCACTCTCTTTGTTTTCATCCCCTCTCTCTCCCTGTCTCACCCATCACATTTTATCCCCCTTCCTTCCTTCTTTGTTTATCACTATATCTCTCTCTTCTTCCATCTCTATTTCCCTCTCTCTCTCTCTCTCTCTCTCTCTCTCTCTCTCTCTCTCTCTGATGCACTCTCTCTTTCTCCCCTATTTCACAACACACACACACATATCCCCTCCGTCCCTCCCTCTCTTCCTCTCCCTCACTCCCTCACTATCTCCACCCCTCTCGCCTCCATCAATATCTCTCCATCTCTTCACCTCTCTCTCTATCTATGTCTCTCTCTTACTCCCCAATCTAGCTATATCTCTTTCTCGCTCCATCTCTTATTATCTGTCTCTATATATCACCCCCACTATCGGTCTCCATATTTTACTATATATATCTCTCTCTATCCATATATACCTACCTCTAATAATCTTTCTGTCTCTCAGTATTCCTCTCTCTTTTCCACCCAACTCCCACTCAATCACACACTCTCTCTTTCCTCCATCTCTCTCTCTCTCTCTCTCTCTCTCTCTCTCTCTCTTAGTCCCTCCTTCAAAATGATCTGGCCTAAATTTGTCTCTTTCTTCCTCCCTATGTAAGCCACAACTATTACCTCTTTCTCCCTACCCCACCCTCTTTCCTTATCTCTCTCCCTTTTTTAATCTCACTCACTCACTCTCCTAACTCACCAACTCATTCTTCCCCACCTCTCTCTCCCTCTACCTCCTTTCCTTTCCCCCTCCATCTCTCCCTCTCTTGTTGTCCTCAATCCCATCTCACCCATTTCCCATGTGTTAAGTCGCTAACTATAGGGTTGTTAACACATTCCTAGTGCTAATAATTGTGCACACATTTTTATTTCTACAAACGCACTTGTTTTTTTAGTTCTACGATTGTACACGTATTTTTCGTGCTAGGAAATCCCCCACACATTTTTGAATTTACACTTTTCATGGCAGGAAACTCACATGCACGATGACTTGGGTACTTCAGATATAATTTTGAGATCATGAATGTCGTAGTTTGGCCTGCAAATATATGAAATCATGAGATTTTGAGAATATATATATATATATATATATATATATATATATATATATATATATATATATATATATATATTTATTGATGTCACTTTTCTAGTTGTCCATGAAACTACATACACATATGGAGTCGAATATATATATAAAAAGTATATAATTTTGTTAACTACATTTACTATTTATATTACATTTTCTCTTAACATATATCAAAATATGAAAATGCATCCCTCATCTATTTCCAATATAACTTTTTTATGTGTTAGCCATTTGGAAAAAACATATGGTGTAGTATAGGATGTTAAGACATCTAATCTAACAAAAAAAAAAGATTATTTGATACCATTAATACCCTTTTAAGTTGAACTAATAGAATCCCTTGTAGTTTCAAGGATATAGTTAATTTTATGAATTAAAAAGTTATGAAATTAGGATCACGAATTTTGAGAAAATAGTTGTGTGGAAGAATGCTTTGTTGTTTATAACTCTGCAAGTTTTTGTAGAAAGATTCAATCATTTAGGTATTGAAAGGTTGCAGAAAGATATACATTATAATTTGCATGAAAAATGCATAATAATAATATAAACATCAAAATTCAGATACTTAAAGACAACTTTGAATAAATAAAAAATATGTTTTCTAAAAGCTAATTGATTTGTCTACATTTCACTTTTATAAACATCTTCAAATTCATTCTGTATATGCCTTTAATCATTCTTCCCAGTTAAGAAATTGTTGCTCTTCCATGTTTCCATTGTCACATACATGTCATGAGAGAGCATCATTATTGTGCACCAACCCATTTTCCTTATTCTTCTCCAAGTTTTTTTTAAATATAATGCATCCACACTTTTCACATTTTTATAAGATAACAATACTGAAAAAAGTATGGAATATTAGATTTTTTTCATTCCACAATCAAAGGTTTTCTAATTTACTAATTACACCGTAAGGCATTCCTGTTTCAAAACAATTCTCTTTGCACATGTGTACCTGTTTGTACCATTGGATAGAAGGTTAGATTGAGCAAGAGCCAAACGCTTATTGTGATCCTCGTCATTTGCAGGTTAAAGAAGTCCTAAACCCTTGTGGAGACAAGAACTGTGACCTCCTCATTTGCAGGTTAGAAGAGTCCTACACCCATGTGAAGACGAGAGCAACGACATTGAAGATGGATGGTTTTGTGAAGAAGAAAAATAATGATTCGACCGAAACAAAAAGTGACTCTGAAAGCTGTGAAGAGAAGTCACAGATTCACAATTTGGAGTTTGGATGAATCTTTTTTTTCCAAATGTGTAATTCTAAAAACATCCCGTTAATAAAGATCTTGGATGAATTATTCTTTTGAATATTCCGTTGTAACTCTTTATTGGTTGGGAAGTTACTCTGTGTTTATTTTATTCACAAAACGTTTATGTCCATACTAATGGTAATAGCCATGTTAATGTGTTGTTGCAAGTGAAATATCCAATTTACCAGAACATGAAACATCTGAAGTCTTCACTGTAAAGATTTCCAACTTTGATAATTCAAGTCTGAACTATAAAGATTGCCAATTTGGAGAAATACAGATCCACTGCCATGAGGGAGTGAAATCTTTACCCACGAAAAGAACTTTTATTTTCTTCTAATTTCAGTGTATTTTGAATTTCCAAACACTGAGTGATATTTAACCCATTTGATGGGCGGAGGAAAGCCCACCCATCATGACACACAAAACAAGTATGTGCATCTTGTACACCATAATCGTAATATCTGCACACGCTGCACTATCATGTCCATTATTCACCGGGTCATTTGCAAATTTCTTCGTTTTACAGCAAAGAAATCGGTTTGTGTGTCAGAAGTGGCCAGCATAGGCTTATGCGTTGAGGTGTAGACGACGGTGTTACCATTCACAGTGGAACGGAATGGTCGCTTGAATAATCCATAACTGATCTCTAATCATAGCCTTACACTCCATTTCTGAGAGGCGGAGTTGTAAACAAGAGCATGCACCTGACCTGATCTCACTTCTCCCCCACACCGTTACTTTATAAGTTTTACTTGCGGCATATACAACTATGTAGATGGACATGGAAGCTGTGCAGTTTCTCCCCCATAGTTTTTTTATTCAAACACCACTGGAGCCCAAGGTGCGTGCTTACCTTTGTATCTGGCTGTTGGAAGCATCTTGTCAAGGCATTAGCAACCACCATTTTTCCTTCACTTCTTACGAAAAGAATAAGACCATCGGAAGTTCCGTGGAGAACCCAACAATTAATCGGATCCGCCTGATGGAAAAAACACCACTTGTTAGAATTTTGTTAGAATTGTTGTTGAAGAGGAAAAAATCGTAGGGATTCTGGGAACCGTCGGTGAGAGCAATCCATGATTCCTGGTTTCTGCTATCGTATAATCATTGAAACATTTTGGAGGATGAAATGATGATGTGTCACGCAACAGAAGTTTGTTGAGCTCTCAATACTTCGCAGATTGATGCGCGTGAGAGAATGCCATGCACAATAGATTCAGGTAGACTGTCCAAGAGGCAATCAACTGATCCATCTACGCACTGCTTCCTGATTTACGTATCAACGGGTTATGATTGTGATGGGACTTCTTCCATTGGCTCAACATGAGTTTGATGATGAATTCTTGTGTCACAGAAGCTACCATGGTGAATCTAGCTCTGGATTTGGCACTGGCTGGTGCATAATGCATTCTCGTCAATAGGATGCATATAATTACTTCCCATTGGCTCTTCATCATAAATATTAACCAGTGTTTTCATCATTGCTCAGATTAAAAAGGCACTGTCGGCCCCGTGAGAAAAGAAAGTGATAGCATTCTCCGTGAGCAAAGAAATCGATAGCATGAATCAGCGAAAGGATCAATTTATGTATACATCTCAGTCAAATCTTGAGGATCCCAGCGTAAGTAGAAATCACCAAAGCTATCCTTTTAGTTAAATATTTCAGTCCCAGGCTGGGGTCCAGACATTGGCATTAAAGATCAGTGGGACACTGAATAAACCCATGGTCAATTCCACTCCCTTTTAAAATTTCTTTTTAAGGGTTTTTTTATTTTTTCATTACTTTTACGATATCCATGGTTGTGGCAGTTTATTATTATTAATTAATAGCTTGATTTTATTCTCTTAAGACGGTTCGTGATTGGGGAATTCTGGTTCATAATCACTATTTGAGTTCGGGCATGCCATTCTTTAATATTGTTGGATTGTAATTTCGTTGAGACTTTTTAGACCAATGACATTCATAGGATTCCATTTTTTAATTAAAAGAGGAGGAGGAAATGCGTTTAGGGTTTTGTCATTTTTATTAATTAATATTTTTGTTTTGAAATTTTGTGATATCAAAAGTTTGATTTCAATAAATTGTCAAATTATAAAAAATTATTATTTGATTCGAGTTATACAAGTTTTTAATATGGTTAGATATGGGATCTTTTAAAATTAATAATACTATGTTAGATTTATTTTAATTCTTCACTCATTCAAATTTCTAGAGATGTAAATCTATTTTAAATCTATTTTAAAGTAAAAAGAATTTTGATCTCTTCACATTTGGTAGATCTAGAATTAAAATGGATCTAGGTTTGTTTAATTATTAATTATAATTAATTATAAATATAATTATTAATTTTATTTTGACCTAGTCCAGATGTTAAATATTACAATATCTCTTTGAACAAATGTTTGCATAGGAGTTAAGTTTACTATGAACCTCAAATATAAAGAATTTTTTTAATAAAAAATGGATTAGTTGAGGGGAAAGGATAAAATATAATATTATAATACTATATTTTGCCAATATTTTAGTGATATCTAAGCGATATGCTGTATTAAGTAAAATAGTTTACAAGGAACAACTATGGCACATGTGCAGCCAAAATATGACATATTTTGTAGGCATGTGCAACCAAAATCCGACATTTTCATAGGCCTCAACTGACAGCATATAGTCACCACGCATAAGCTCGTCGCTGACGCGACTGCTAAAAAAATGGAAGAGGAGCTAACGAACAAACTTTGTGAGGACATTGATAAGGAAAGTTGCAGGTTTTTCTCCTTGTGAGAATCAGATCACCGAGCTATTGAAGGTATGAAAGGATAAGTGTGCTTTGAAATTGGTAAAGAAGAAGCCTAGAACCCACAAAAGGGCCAAGAAGAAGCAAGAGGAGATGTTAGACATTCTCAGAAATATGAGGGTTGTTGGTACGACTGAGAAGAGTAATCTTTATGGACAGTTGTTGGTCCCACTGGGAAGAAGAAGTAATCTTTATGCAGGGTTGTTGGTACCGCTGAGAAGAAGTAATATTTCTAGATTTGTTGTTGGGAAGTTTTTACATCTTAGAGTTTTCCTGTGTTTATATATATTTTGAGAGAAGTAGAATATTTTAACCAGAGACATGATCCATGTCCTCCCCATACTACATTTGGTTGGGATAGAAAGATCCCCAAAACTTTCTCAGTGCTTGGGATCTCCTGCATGAGGAGGTTTTCCACAACAAGTGTCCACGCCGAAGCTTCAATGCTTCTCATAAGCGTAAAGCTCAAAATCGTGGGTTGAGAAGTGGTAACCCTGACCTTGTAGTCTATTTTGTTGCATTTCCATGTCACATTGTGTTGAAAGAGAAGGTGAGAGACACACCTCCAAGAATATCTACACCTTCAATAATATATATCGCTCTCTCTCTCTCTCTCTCTCTCTCTCTCTCTATTCTCAAAGGCCAAGCACTCGTAAGATATCGGATGATGGTATGCTCATAGATGGCTCAAAGATCATATTTCATAAACAAGAATGAGTGTGAGAAATATTAAAGAAAAATTGTTTAAATTATTCACATGAAAATTCTTATAATACGTTATTGCAATCAACTGGTTGTGTGAAAGATCATGGTATTCTCATAGATGGCTCAAATATGGTTATATGTGCTTGTACACCCCAAATATCTACAAGAGACAACTGCAGGTTAAAACTACAGGAGCATTGTAAGAATCTCAACTCAATTTGTGCTTTCTTTGAATGAATCTCTTTATGTGCATTGTAAGAATCTAATATTCTCCTAATAGAATCTAGAAATGAATTGACCCTAACCTTCAAGTCATCATACCCTCTTATGCTCCTTCACAAAATCTGGTTTCACTTTGTTTTTGGTGAAGTCATGTTTTAAGTTAAAATAGTTCTCGAGATTGCGAGGAACTATGCTTTTCTTTCTACATAAGTTAGGCACCTACATACTAGAAAATATTGGGGAGTTGGTTGAAAACCCATGATAAAGCAAAGTAAATCTCACATACCACTCACAATCCCCATATCCAAATTGCATCATTATTGGCTTCGACCAAAGAAGAGCTTGTTGAAATTAACCAAAGACATGCAAATCACTTGAAGGTCACTACAAAATATCGTGAAGGTTATTGTTGTTAATTACATGTTTCTGTCCAATGAAAAAATATTATTAGTGCTCAGGAAGGAACTTAACTATCTTTTTGTGATATGAAAAAATATAGAAAACACAAGAAAATTAAAAAATATTGATGGTCTTAGAAAGAATACAAAGAAATTCAATGGCTCTTTCTGTATTATTGTGAAATGGCACTACATCATCACAACTGACCCAAACTTAGACTTCAAATTCGAGGAATCATTTTAATTTCATGTCTCATCCAAGTATATCGCCTTCACCAACAACAAAACTGAGTTACCATCACATTCAGACACTTGTAAAAATGGATAAGTAAAATGAAATTTATATATATTCTAAAATTTGAAACCTATACACATCAAAATAAGAGTTGTGCTAAATTAAAATGAAAAAATCAAAACTAAATTATCTTATATGATTTGGTTCCATTCTTAGATGTGAAATATTCATCCAAATGGAATGAATTTAAAAATTTCCCCTCTGTCTTCACACCTAATCCAAGAAAATTTTGTTGTGTGGAATGCTAACCTCATGGGTATTGCATCTTAATGCACTAACAAAAATAAAAAACTAAGAGAAAAATATCAGAATCTAGTGTAGCTTAAACCTGAATCATGCCTAGATTATCTCCCCTGGAATTTTCTCTATCAGGGGAAATCATTCTTCCATGTTAATGAGTCCCATCTTCCATCCATGTAACCTTCAATACCTTCAGTGGCTTTGTAGGACCACCTCCTAACTCAATTTGTGCTCTCTTTGAAAAACTCTCTTCATGAGCATTGTAAGCATTTGATCTTCTCTTGACGAAATCTAGAAATGAATTGATCCTTACCTTCAACTCATCATACTCTCTCTCGACCCTACTACGCCCCTTCACAAAATATGGTTTCAATTTTTTTTTGGTGAAGTCACATTTTAAGTTTAAAAATCTATCCGAATTGCAAGGATCTATGCTATGATTTCTACAAAAAGGCACCTAGATTCTAGAACATATTGCAGATTTTGCGAGAGCTTCAAATGTGAGAAGAGAACCACCATCATCAGATAAGTATCAAGGGATATTCTCTACAAGATAGTTAGCTACAAGAATAGAAAGAGTATTATTGACAGGAAGAAGTGATCGAGATGGCTCCAGAGACACACAGACAAAAGGGAGCTTATGGTAGCTCAAAAATAAAAGTGTTCGGATTGTTTTCAGACTAAGACCACATCATAGATCTTGTAAACTTGATCGCAACATTATGAAGGGTTCGTCAAACTGAGATTGTATGCGAAAGTTAAAGCTAGTCAAAGTCTTGGGTTGACTTGGATGACTAGGCAGGTTCAAGAAGACACAATTTCGATCTTTTTCGGCCATCGGATTTCGGCTAGCTTCGGCCAGATTTTGGGCAAATTTTTGGCCTCTTTAATTTCACTCCTACGGTCAAATTCTAGATTTTTGAAAATAGATAGTTTGTTTAAAAAAAAAAAAATTATTAAAATAAGGGTGAGTTGTGACACCCGCCCTTATCCCCAACCACCGATTATATCAAAAAAAAATTAAAAAAAAATGTATTAAGGTTTGACGAGGCGTGACCCCCACCGAACCCACAATACTTACCGAAACAAACAGAGGACGGGCCACCTCCGGTGGACCTAACCCTAACCCCGACGCCATTCAACGGAGGCTGGCACGTATCGAGCCCGCGCTAGCCACGTGGGTCGGCTCGCCACCATGCGATGGCTTCAACTATACAACGACCACATATAAAATGTGGTGGGGTGGTCGGCGTCCAACCCCGCCACCCCAACCACCATTCCATATGCACATGCAACGACGCCATATGTGGGGAGCGGGCCATTGGTCCGGTGGAACCACTGCCCCTGCCATATCAAAAATGAAATTTATGTGTTAAATTGGGAGGGGCGGGATTTGACCCCCCAACCCCTCCTCAACCATTTCTAAAATTTAGCCATTACACCCACAAATCACTTTGGTTATTCCACCGCAAAAATATATTTAAATGTCAATCTTCAGATGCGCCCAGGCCAAGGCAGCGGAGGATGGAGCATGATTTTCGAGACCGAGTATTTAATATAGGCGGAACCATCAGCAAGCATAGAAATAGGGAGTGGAACCATGATCCTTGAAATTTTCTCAGGGAGGTAATTTTTCTCCATGTCAGAATATAGTCAAGTTTATAATCATTTTCACAGTTTTTCGCATCGAACACAATGGTGAGGTGAAATTCGCCTTTTGCGTTGAATATTTCCAATCTGTCCGTGGAGCGACATATTTAAGGAATCTAGGAGGAATCTAAAAGATTCCCTAAGGCCCAGATTTCACTTTGTCAGAATTCAAAAATTTGACAGTCGATTTTGTACTATTTGATGACACAAGTATGATGGTGTGTTCATATTTCCCATCTCATCTTTATATTTTTTATCCACTTTTCAAAGTGGAATGCAAGTGTCATCATTCACTGAGTGAGCAGTCGATTTCACACTTTTCGACACCACGATTTTGATGGTGATTTCAGATCCAACGATGGGGTAACCCACTCTTGAGTTGTCTTCAATGTGAGGTATATGATGAGATTATTTCATGTACTTATTTGTCTTTTTTCTATGAGATGAATTGTGTTGTACATATCCCTATTGATGTTTCATTTGGGATATTGTTTTATTCTTGATGTGAGATGTATTCTTTATCATGGATTTATATTATGTTTGAGATCCCTTTGCTACCATGTTGGTGGGATACTCATTGTTACATGTATGTTTGATTGAGATCCCTTTGTTGCCATGTTTGCGGGATACTTAGGGTCATTATGTGTGAGTTATTTTCATACTAATAGGAGTCCTTTTGTGAGTGAGAGTTCCTATAGCACAACTTCTCGTGGAGAGAACCATCCACTCCTGTGTGAGGTAATTTTCCTTGTATGATAGAGAAAACACCATCCATGTATATCTTCAATCCTTACAACACTTAATGCAGTGGCCTACACCATATTGACACCGAGGCCTGGAGATGTAGTCCCTCCTGGATGAAATCCGTTATTAATGTCTTATGTTGCTCATGCTTGTTATGTTCCTCTTCATTACAACATACAAATTTTCATTTATGTTCATTAACACTTTTGATTAATGCAATTATAATTCATCAGCCGGAGTAAAAGTTCTTGGCTAAAGGGTATCAAGAATTTACTTGGATCAAGAAGAGGAGGCTCCTTGTCTGGATCAGTATTAGAGACAAACACATTAATCCATATAAGGTCATATCTCTTGCTTGGGGTCTTAGATATTGGACACTCAAATCTTTCCTTGAGAACATTCAAATTAGTTATTCTACTTACAACAAAGCTTGGAGAGTTGGTACAGAATCCATGATAAAGAAAACCAAATCTCACATAGGACTAACAATACTAATAGCCACATTGTAACATTATGTGATTGGTAGGGAACATTTAATGAAGTCATGGTTTGTGGAATTTTTTATGCTAATTTTGAATGCATATATTTTTTAAATTGATGGTGATGTTTATTGTTAGAGATTAGTGTTTGTATTTGTGTGAATTTTATCACAATGAGATGGTATTTCTGGTGGACATGTTCCCTTGGCCCTCGTGGGGTAAGTGTTTTAGTTTATAGTTTCACACCTACTTCTAAGCCAATTTATTAGTCGTTGAAACTCTCATAAACTTAGGGTGAGGAATTCTTTGGTGTTTCATTATTCTTTCTTCACTATAGTATGGTTACTCACTTTGTGGAAGTCAATGAAGAGCACCATTGAAATAATATTTCTTCTTTTTTTTCATCTGTGAATCATCCTGCATACACTTATTATTAAATTACTTGGATTGTAGATATGTTTTTTCTTGTCATACAATGTTCTACACAAAAACACCACTTTATTTCTTATTGTCTTCCTGATGATCCATGAAGGCTTTCGAGACAAGCAGGATTAAAATATGTCTCAAACAGTTATAGATAAAAACATTTACCAATGATAATATGATTCTATCTTTTAATTCCTTATGATTCTCAGTTTCGGTTCATTACATCATTACAAAGTTCTCTAATGAAAGCATTATCCTCTCTTCCTTCTCCACTGTAATTATTTAGGATTCTATGGTTAGGTTATTGTACCAAGAGAGACATATGCTCTACATGGTGGGGGTTAGGCTCATTGAATCTAGGCTCCATTGAATATGGACATTAGCAGAGTCCCTTGCAAATCAAGCTCAATATCAATGCGAGATTTCATATGTTGAGGTCACATAGAGTGAGGTGCTCGATAAGGTGAGGGTGAACGATTCATCAACACTCGTTGTGTTTATGGGTGGGTGTATTGAAAGTAAAATGCATCGAATACCAACATTAACATAGATCTATATTAACCCGAACACAAATTGAGGTGCTCTATTAAGTGATGTTAAATTATTTAAACACTTTGTGTCTGTATCATCAATTGAAGGTACATTTCATTGAATATGAATATTAACACATGTGTTTAAACCCTATCTAATATGTATATCTGGGTTGTGAATCTTGATTGAGTACTTTCACAACATAGAAATGGTTCATGTATGAAACCTTTGTATGCATACTTTGGTTTCACAATCTCAATGTTTTTTTCAAACTAATATTTGGATGGGTTAAATGATAAGAATCTTGTTGCAATTGGAATTATCTTTTTTTCTTCATTATATTGCATTGTTTATTATTATTTGGGTAACTTTTACCTCTTTCAATGTAGATAAAATTCCAAACCATTTGTGAAATCTCCATAGATAAATCTTAGAAACAACAGGGAGTGGCGTTGGTTATAGGGGTAATAGGAATTGTATGGAATTTCTTGGCATAAATATTGACTTTGTTTGATACTTCTAGTGGACCTTCAAAATTTTATGGAGTAGATTGGAGGGCTAAGACATATTGGTCTCTAGATAGTCCAGTGGAATATGTTCAATGTGATGTTTTAGATAGAGAGAAAACTTTAGAAAAGATCTCACTATTGAAGGATGCCACCCATCTCTTTTGGGTTGTTTGCATTAGCAGAGAGACATAGGAGAAAAATTGTGTGAACAATGGAAGAATATTGAGTAATGTGTTAGATGCCCTCCTACCTAATGCAAATATTTTAAAACATATTTTTCTTCAAACTAGGGGGGGGAATTAAATTCCTCTAGTTGATGCAGTGGCAAAGAACCATAAACATTCATATGCGCTATTGTCTTACGATTTTTCCTTTGCAACATATCGTGCAAATGCTAGTTTACCCTTGATTTCAAGCACATAATAGACTCACATATTTTCATCCAACAATATAGTTCTAATTAACCTTATATATATATATATATATATATATATATATATATATATATATATATATATATATATACTCAGAGAGGATAAAATTTGTAAATTATATGAATGAAATTATAAAGAATTGGCATAGATCCATCTTAATTCTAAATAGAGAGATCAAATCTCTTGTGAAAACCTTTGCTAAATTTTTTCACTTTAAAGGTTTGCACATTTGAGAGACTTCATTTGTCTTGACAATTGGTAGATCCACATTTAAAATGTATTTATGTTGATTGTCTTATGTAAAAGTGTTATGGGGTTTAATTATCATAACCTTTTTTCTTTTAATATTCATAGTCATACCCATATTAATGAAAAATTCTTTGGGGATTCTTAGATGACTATACAGGCCACAGGGATTGTATGCCAAAAGAACAATATCACTAGCATGAAGAAGAAGGATGGTGACTATACTAGCAAGAATTAGGCTATTACAATCATAATTCTAACTAATCAATTTAAATGAAAATATTGTAGGGGGATAGGGAAGAACCTTGCTTGGTTCCTATATTACAATTATTTTCTTCCAACCACCCCTTAGATATTCCTAAACTTGGCAATGACTCTTTCATGAAGCCTAGCCTTGTCAAAAGCTCTTATAAAATCAAGAAAACAACATATGTCAAAATATTTTCTAAAAAATAAAGAATATTAGTTTTATTATGACACTCTTATGCAATGATCGTAAAGGTAATAAGATGAGACACAATAAAATGATATCCCTTTAAACTATTTTGTTCTTTAATTCTTTTTCCATTACTTTCAATCCATGAATTACCCTTCTTTTTCCATAACTTTTGGTCCACATATTTATTAGTTTTTTAAATAAAATAAAATTAATTATAATTACTTTATATTAAATTAAAATAGTCTTATAATATCAAATAATTAAACTTATTTAAATTTTTCTAATATTATGTTACTTTTTCACAAATATATTTAAAATAGTAAATACACATTTGTTTAACCATCTTTATGATATGAAATTCAAAATATACCATAAATTTTAAAATTTCGTAGAAAGAAGTTATTAAGAATTGAAAACAACAAGAGAAAATACTTCTATAAATGCACCCTTGATAAATAAATTAATAATAAATAAAATTTTGATATTCAAAAATACATAGATGTCACTATGACCTGTACCATCTCATAAAACCAACCTAGATCCATCTTAACTCTGGATCTATCAAGCGTCGAGAGGGATCAAATCTCTGGAGGTGCAAACCTATTTTTTTGGTGCAAAAATTGACGAAAGGTTTGCACCTCGAGATATTTGATCCATCTCGGTGTTTGATAGATCCGAAGTTAAGATGGATCCACGCTGGTTTCAGTCGTGTGTGGCCAAGGAAAATATATTGATAATATGAGGAACATATGATTAATTTTATCAATAATATGTAAATACATCTAATATTAATATAACCATTTTAAATATTCTAAATATGTGTGAGATTTATAGAGTCATTTTAATTTTAAAATTTCTTAGTTACCTCAGTTTGTTTAGATGATAAATATTGTAAAATAACTTTAATGGTGAAAAATGATGAAATAAAAATCTTGAATGCAAAGTGAGAGTGTAATAATATTTAATTATAGAAACTATGAATAATAAGAATGTAGTTAATTACAAATAGTCTTTATTGTGATCAATCTCAAAATATTTTCTTCTAGTATTCTTATTATCACCCTTGTTAGTTTTGTCACCTTTTCATATTGATTATATGAAAAGGACAGTTGGAATCGTAAACCATTTAAATATTTAGCTCGAGTTGTTGTAGTAAACATCATACCTTCTCACTCTTTCTCTCCAATATTAATAGGTTTAATTACTATAACACAAAAATCAATGTACATTGTCAATAATTTTTTGTGCTTACACTAAAATCAATGCACGCTATTAATCCAATGAATTTAAAATTAATGTACCCTCATACATCTAATTATATAAAGTCATAAATCAACATATACAATGAAATCAATGCATCTAATGTAAGAAATCAAATAAGATTAGCAAACAACATCTACACTAAAATCAATTCATATAATGCAAGTAATCAGATAGGATTAGAAATCAACATCTACAATCAAATCAATGCATGTAGTGTAAGTAGGGAAATGGGATTAAAAACCAACATCTACACTAAAATCAATGCATCTCGTAGAAACAATCAAATAGGATTAGAAATCACCATCTACATTGAAATCAATGCATTTATTGCAAGTAATCAAAGAGAATTAGAAATTATCTACATTGAAATCAATGCGTCTAGTGCAAGCAATAAAATATATCTAGAAATTAACATCTACATTGAAATTAACGCATCTAGTGAAAGTAATCAAATAGGATTAGAAATCACCATATATAATGAAATCAATTCATTTAGTGCAAGAAATGAAATAGGATTAGAAAAAATTTATATTGAAATCAATGCATCTAGTGCAAGTAATCAAATATCATTAGAAATTAACATCTACACTAAAATCAATGCATCTAGTGAAAGCAATCAAATAGGATTATAAATCACCATCTACACTGAAATCAATGCATATAGTGTAAGAAATTTTCTTCCCTCTCTCCCTCCTCCATCTACATCTATTTCTCCCTTCATCTCTCCTTCTTTGTCTCTTTATCTCACCATGCCAAACATACACGCTCTCTCACTCCATATCTATGAATCTCTTTTACCCCCATCCTTGTCTCCATTTATCTCTTCTTTCTCTTCACCTTCCATATATATCCCAATCTCCCTATGCCTCTCTATATCAACCCCAAAACATACACTCTCTTTCTCCAATCTATCTATATAGTAGTCCCTCCTCCTCTCCCTCTCCCTCCTGCTATCCTCTCTCCCTCTCTCTTCATATTCCTTATCTCTCTCTCTCTCTCTCCACCTTTCACTCTCTATGTCTTTATTCTTACCTCCCACTCTCTCCCCCTCCATCTCCATCTCTCTTTCCCTACCTCTCTTCACTCTCTATATTCCTTTCTCTCCCACCTCCCTCTCTCTCTCTCTCTTCACCTTCAAACTTTGTTACTATATGCCTCTCTCTATCCTTCTCCCCATATCTCCTTGTTTTTTCTTTATATTATACCCAAGCATACATAATCTCTCTCCATCTCTCCCTTGTCACTCCCTCTATATCTCCACTACTCACCCTCT
This sequence comes from Pinus albicaulis, assembly GCA_034641835.2. Taxonomy (NCBI): domain Eukaryota; kingdom Viridiplantae; phylum Streptophyta; class Pinopsida; order Pinales; family Pinaceae; genus Pinus; species Pinus albicaulis. The sequence continues at coordinate 506,292,365 of CM076581.1, read as the reverse complement.
ATGTATTTCTTCTTTCCTACCACTCTCCCCATACAACTTCATCTCTCTATCCCTTCCTTTCTCCCCCTGCAACTCCATATCTCTATCGCTCCATCTATCGTCCTGTCTTTCAAGTCCCCTCTGTTTTCCTTCCTCTCTCTCCCTTTCTCTTCCACCTCCCTATCTCTTCCCCCATCTCTGTCTCTCTCTCTCTCTCTCTCTCTCCTACAATCCTATGTCTTCCTCCATCACTCCCTTCCCCTCTTTCAAGTCCTCTCTCTCCCTTTCTCTCCTGCCTCCCTCTATATGCTCACCTACCCCCATCCCCCCTCTCTCTCTCTATATTTTCCATTCAAACCCCCCTCTATCTCTCTCTACCATTCAATACTCTCTCTTCCCCGATCACTCTATATCTCTCTCCAACTATGTTACTATATCCCTCCCTTTCTCGTTCTCTCTCCTTCTCTCCGCCCTTGTCTCCATCGCTCCTATGTCTCTTTATCTCGCCCTTAAACATACACTCTCTCTCTCCATCTCTCCCTTGTCACTCCCTCTCTCTTCACTTCTCACTCTCTATGCCTTTCTTTTTCCCTCTCTCCTCCTCCTCTCATCCTTCCTCTCTCTCTCTCTCTAATCCTCTCCTTCTCCCTATCCCACCTCCATATTTATGTCTGCCTCTCCCTTTGTTACCCTTCTCTACCTCTCTCTCTCCTCTCCCTCTCTCTCCCTTCTCCTCCAGTTTATCTCCATCTCTCCCTTGTCACCCCCTATTTCTCCACCTCTATCATATGTATTTGTTCTTCCCTTCCCATCTATATATATATATATATATATTACAAATTTAATATTGTATTAATCTAAAGTTATTAAATTTAATAATATTACTATTATAATATATTAATATGAATATTAGATTTAACAATAATAATAATATATTTTAATATTAATGTTAGGGTTAATAATGTTTTTTTTTATTAATGTTATTAATAATAATTTGGTCCATGGTATTTGGGCCATAGAATTCATATATAATTAGATGTTGATTTCTAATTCTATTTGATATATATTTATTTATTTACCTTACCTTTATATACCTCTTTCATATTTATTTATTTACCATATATATTCTATAATATGGTATTTGGCCCATGGTATTTGTCTCATGGTATTAATAATAAATTTTCCCATGGTATTTGGCTCAAAGGCTTCACTTAAATAAAGCCTTTTTTTTGAGTTTTTCTAAATATAGAGCACTACAACATAAAGGGGGGTTTTAAGACAGTATTTGAGACAATTTTTGGGTAAATTGTCTTAATTTGAGACAAAAGAAAACTTGTGTATTGTCTTTAAGTGGGTGTCTCAAATTAGATCGTCTTAAAATTAAATTGTCTTAGAATATTGTCTCTATAAAGACAATAAATAACACAAACATTTTTGTCTCTCCAGAGACAATTTCATTTTTGTCTCTTGAGAGACAATAGTTGCACTAAAACACAAAGGGGGGTTATAAGACAATTTTTGGGTAAATTGTCTTAACTTGAGACAGTTTCATTTTTGTCTCTCCAAAGACAATAGTTGGAATTAAAGCCGGGTTACACTTTTTGCCCTTTTTTGAGAAAAAAAATTCATTTTTTTCGGTTCTTCAACTGTCTGCAAACTATAACAATTTTTCTGTTTATAATTTCATTTTGCGATAAAAATAAAAGTTGTCAGAATTTTTTTTAGCTTTCTATTACTTATTTTTTGAAATTTTTTTATGTAGATTTGATATGTCAACTTAGCGTTTCTTTGAGTGTGTGTTTCTTAACAATCAAAGGATTCATAAGAAGTCATGTTATGACGCAATGTTGTATTCATTGAAAATTTGTGTTGTTAAGAAAACAAAATGTGTTAAAACAATCTAGACAGAGCCTACTTTGGTTTCGTCATATTTACAAAGCCAATGGATGCATATCATAATTACTAGAATTTTTTGAACTAGTCCAATACAAAAAACTGCATATTTTGGATATGTTTAGCTACGCAACAAATTTCTTAACATATAAGTTATAAACTAAAAATATAAAAGCTACCCATTAGATATGACAGACCAATGTAATGCCCCATAATTTTTTCAATTTTTTTTACAATGTATTTTGGGAGATACAAAATTTTGATTTCACTGAATCACAATGACCCTCAGAAATTGTTTGCACCCATTTTATTAGAAAAATAATTAAAATTAGTAAACGTTTATGAAATTCCATAAAAGTTATATTTCCTTAAATTAGATTCAATTTTGAAAATGCTTGTCTTGGTTCCGACAGTTAATTAAAAACCTTTCATGGAGTTTAATCAGTCCAAATTTGCAGAAACGTATTTAGAGCCTGGTGTTTGCGTAACTGGTGACGCGTTAGTTCAGCCGAACTTTGAATAAAATTTTGGCTGAACTATGTTTTGCACCGACGGCTCGTTAAGTCTAACGACTTAATAGTTCGGCCGAACTTTTAATCAAAATTTCGGCTGAAATTTTGTATAATTTTCCATCGGCCGGAAAATTTTGCAGAGCCCCTACTAAAACACATTTCACGGCAATATAAATTGTCGCAAAATCATTCATAATTTTCGCACATTTCACACATTTCATCTGATTTTACAAAGGTCTTGGTTTGGGTTTAAAAATTTTTCTTCAAAGTTTGGATTTAAGAGCATTTCTTGGAAGCAGAATGATTTTGCAAAGAATTGTTTTGGGTTTAAAGAATTTTCTTGGGGGACATTTCTTGGAGGCGGCCTAATTTTGCAAAAAATTGTTTTGGACTTAAGGAATTTTCTTGGACGTACATTCAAAGGATATTTCTTGGAGGTATGTACGTGTTTTCAGTTGAAGTAAATCTTTTGAGCTTCGTTTCATTTTTATAAGACATTTTTTTCTCGAAATTTTTAAAATAAGTGTTTTGGATTGGAGTATGTATTTTTTGCAAAAAATTTAAAATGAATTTTTTTAAATTAAATCTTTTGTGATGTTTTTTCTAATTGAGTTATTGTCTAATTTTTTGAAAGAAATTTTTTGAACTTCATACCCTTTTATCATGGGAAATCGAAGGACTTGTGCGAGAAAATATGATCGAAAAAGAGACCCTGGGGAACGTAGAGAAAAGACGAGACAATCTCGCAAAAGAAAGTTAGAAGCCCTCTCAAATATTGAAGAGGAAAATCAACCTCAAGAAAAAATTGAAGCAAGTATGTAAATGTAAATATTATGATATATTGATATATTTAAAATTTTCCTAATGTAAAATGTGAAGTTTAATTTTTATTTGATGAACTAATTTGAAAAATATATTGTTTAATGTAAATAGACAGAGATATTCCTCAAAACATTGATGATGAGATACAAAATTTTGAAAGAGAAAGTGAAAGAGATATTGAACCAATGATTGAAGATGGTGAAAATATTGAAAGAAATCCAAATAAAGAAATTGAATCACAAGGAATGTACATATATATATATATATAAATTAAACACATGCACATATTATTGAAATTATAGATATATTTATTAATTTAGTTATTTATTGAATATGTACTATTTTTTTGAATATGTACAGATGAAATCACTATCGATAATGAGATGTTAGAAAATGTTGACACTCACACATATGGAGATAAAAAACCTGACCATGTTATACGATATCGTGTTAACTACATTTTTGAAAAGTATTTCTTAAATGAGCGGGTGATAGTTTAGGCTCAAATGGTGAAAGGTCTCTTATCATTAAGGAAATTAAAAGAAGCTATGACACTACTGGGTATTCGAAAATCAACCAAAGATAAAAAAATGAAGGAAGATGTGATAAAAGTATGAGTAGTGCTATAAAGTCAAGTAAGAGATCTAGAGAGAAAGATGTTTCAATTGTACGTAAAGGAATGCAGATGGCAATGGTTTCATCAAGTACTCAAGAGAATAGTTTGGTAACATCTATGGCACGAGCACTGGGAACCTCGCGAAAAAATTTGCACAAACATCGGAAATTTCGGCTGCAAATAGATGTAAATGATGAACTCGCTTGTTGGAGAGCTATTTGTAGGCAACCATACAAAGATAGACTTGGAGAAAATGTTAAAAAAATAATATATCAATATTGGAAGAAAAATTCGCGTGTTTCGCCAACTGCAAGGCATGTGATGCGAAGAAGAATAGCACGAAATCAATACGAAGAATATGAAAAATATTTCTTGGAAACCACTCAGATAGAGTTATTCAACAAGTTCAAAGAAGAGAATCGTCAAATTCATGTTTCACTCAGTGCTTTTGTTCAACAAAAACCATGGTATGTAAAACCTATCATCGTACGCGACACTTGTTGTTGACGTTGTCATGTGGAATTTGAGTTATATTATGACTCATTCCTTGATTTCGGTAGAACATTATGGAAGGATTCACCTCCTCCTTCCACTATCCGTGATTTCATATCTCAAATTCTATGTGAAAGAGAAAGCGATGAACTATTTTACAAAAGAAATGTGTTGGTGGTAAAAAATGCGATGATTGTGGAAATTTGACTAAATTTCAAAACAAATATTGTACTGATATAATGACCAATAATTTTCCAACATGAAATTGAAATGGAAGAGATATGAATATATCCATACATCGATTCAAGTTGCAAATAGTGTTGAAAGAATTGAATTACAGGAAGACGAAATTTTTCTAATAGACTTTTTGAGAAAGTTTGAAGCAGAAATTTACAAATACACCATGCATTCCCATAGAGCTCGATGGCAAGACTTGCAATTCAAAAAATCTCGTGAAGTTTTTCCACCAGGAACCATTTTGTCGGTGATTGATTTTGCAGAAAACTACACATTTGTTCCACAAAAAGAAATTCAGAGTGAATACTATCACTCTGACCAAGTCTCCATGCTCGTCCATATTCTATATATACATGCTGAACAAAATGTCGATCATATAGAAAGCACGAGTGAAAATTGACATATCATTAAAGAATATCACTTTTATATCAGTGACGATTGTACACATGATACATGTTTTGTACAACATTGTTTTGGAAGAATTTATGATTCATTGAAAAATTGTGGAATAACATTCAATGAACATTGGATATGGTCAGACGGATGCGCAGGTCAATTCAAATCTGCACGATCATTCTTTTGGTTGTGTTGTCTTCATAAGAAAACCTGCATTAAACATTTTTGGAATTTCTTTGAGACTGGCCATGGAAAAGGAGAACATGACAGTGCAGGAGCATGCATAAAACGAGCACTTCAAAGATATCAAATGAACCCCTCTGCAAGATGACTTGTGAACGCTAAAGAAGTTCTTTAATGGTGCATCGCTGCTCTAAGCCATGAGACTAACCCATCAAGGGAAGTGAAAAGGTACATTCAATTTAATTTATATTGGAAATCTAATTTTAAACCTTGTACATTTATCATGCAATGATTATCTTTGATTGTATTTTGATATCATATTTACAAATTCTTCTTCTAATTTTCCATATAAAGGTTTTTCTGGCATATTGGGATCGAAGACGTAGATAAATCAATTGGAAGTGATGTTGAAACAATAAAAGGGACTTGAAAATTGCATTCAATTCAAACAAAGTCGTCTAGAAATGTGTTTGCATTAGATAAAAGAAAATATTCTTGTTTTTGTGATGTTTGCATAGACAACACAAAATCCAATGATGTTTGTGAAAACAAAATGTATGTGAATGATTGGAAACATACAAAGCTAAATACAAAGGGAAAAATGTCTGTTGAAATGTTTGAAGAAATGCAATCAGAGGAAACTACAATATCATCCGATGGTGATCGAGTTTCTGATCTTGTTAGAGAAGGTAAAATTTGAATTACTTTCTAATGATTTAAAGATCTAGAAATAAATTTAAATATCTATAATTTTGTTAAGTTTATTTTATTGTGCAGGAGATGTTTTTGCTGTAATTGCACCTATTGACAATGATGAAAATGTAAAGTATTATTTGATGCGTTGCACTGAATAAAAAATGAAATTATTACAAAACTATAATGATCACGGATTTCAATATGACAGAGGGTCTATTATACTGAAAGGTTATTTTTTCAGACAAAATCATCAAAGTGGAGACTTTTTTTACTTTCAAGACTATGACCCTGATTCCATAAGTTGTCAATATGGTCACTTGGTGTGTGCAACACACATAAAGTTGATAGAAGTTCAATCAAAGAAAAAATCGAAAATTAAGAGATGGAAAATGTCAAAATCGGATCATGAACGGATTATAGAAGATGGAATTCCATTAGAATTTTTTTGAGTGAATTGTCCAACAATTTATTCTGTTTGAATTAAATATTTTTTCAAACTTCTAGTACTCAACTAAAAATTGAGCTGCGTATGTTATTTGTGCAATTTTTTGCACATGTACAAATTGTTTTGGTACAAGCACATGCTCTAGTATCAACAGAAAGTAGCTTTTCTATACATGTGCATTGATGAAAAATGTTATATGTATTCGATATATATATATATATATATATATATATATATATATATGTTCTAGAATGAAATTAATTGTTCTAGTTTTACTATGTGCATTGATGAAAAATTATTTATGTACTCAATATATATGTTCTAGAATGCAATTAATTGGAACTAGTTTTTCTATGTGCATTGATTAAAAAATAGTTGGATTTTCTGGTAAAAAATATGGACACAATGTAAATGAATCATCTGCAGTATAGTTTTGTACGAAAATTCCTTTCAGACAAGAGACTCAGAGCACTTCTCCGACTTTTCGTGGGATTTGACCCACATCTCTATTCCTGATTGAAAATCTAGTACAAAATTTGTTTGTCCAATGGTCGGATATGTTCAATGTATATTTCTGAAAAATGTTACTTGTATTGGATAGATATATTCTAGAATGAAATTAATTGTTCTAAGTAGTTTTTCTATGTGCATTGATGAAAAAATAGTTGGATTTTCTGGTAAAAAGTTTCCACAATGTAAATAAATCGACAAGGCTACCTATTTGAGTGCATTAACGACATTGACCCAAATTCAACAAACATATATATGTACTAGAATTATATTTCCAATCAAAATAAAAGGGATAATTTTTACATATATCTACTTCTTTAAACTCTTTTTTCAATTAGAGCTCAATTGATACATGGTTAGTTGCATTGAAAAGCTATGTTGTTCCTATTGGAAATTTTTTCATTCAAACAAGACTACATGTAGAGATCAAAAGCAATATTAAAATTCCAAATGTACTTCAACCATCCAAAAGGGATTTGTGCAACATTACTTGACATGCCATGCCAATTATAGTGAACAACTATCCAATAGAAACATTTAACATTATATACCACATGTGCCAAATGTAGATTGAAACCATCCAAAACTTTAAAATTTTAAATTTTTTTGATAATATACCATGCAACATTAAAACATTAAACATTTAAAACATTAAATATCACATGCGAAATGTAGATTGAAACCATTCAAAACTTCAGTTTTAAAAACTTTTTGATTATATATATCATGCAACGTTACTTCACATGCCATGCCAATTATAGTTCAACTAGATCCAATAGAAACATTTAACATTATATACCACGTGTGCCAAATGTAGATTGAAACCATCCAAAACTTTAAGTTTTAAAAACCTTTTGATTATATATCGTGCAACATTAAAAAATTAAACATTTAAAGTTCATTAAATATCACATGCAAAATGTAGATTGAAACCATCCAAAACTTGAGTTTTAAAAACTTCACATGCCATGCCAATTATAATTCAACTATCCAACAAAAACATTTAGCATTAAATATCACATGCCAAATGTAGATTGAAACCATCCAAAACTTTTAACTTTTAATTTAACAAAAAAATATAGATCACAACATTACTTCACATGCCAAATGTACTCCAAGAATCCAAAACTTAAATTTTAAAAACAAAACAAATTATAACACATGTCATTACATAACATGCCAAATGAAGTTCAGATGACAACATTAATTTATAGATGACAAAATTACTTCACATTCACATGCCAAAAGTACTAAAACCATCCAAAAATTAAATAAAACAAATTATATTAACAATGTAATAAAATATGTCCAAAAATTGTAGATCTCACAAGTATCAAACTGTATCAAGTCTAACAAATTTTAAGACCATCTAAATCTTGAAATCAAATCTACAAATCATGTCCATCAAATAGAGACGGATCTAGTGTCTTTGCTATCAGGGTCTCAATCCGCGCCCTATCATGTGAAGCATCATGGGAAACCTACATACACAATGCACATGTACTTGAACATTAAAATTTGATGTTTTAAAAATGAATGAGAATATATATATCTAGAACTTCATGTCAAAAACAAAATATAACAAAAAAATCATGCAATACCTCATGAGGTTCCCTCTCCATTTGATGAACAAGTTCTGCCCCCATAGGAACATCTGCAGCGGTAAACTGTACAATATACATGTACAGTTATATATATATATATATATATAAAGTCATTTCATTTTACAACTTGGTTTGAATTCAAAAACTTTTCTTCAAAGTTTGGGTTTAAAGAACTTTTTTGGAAGACATTTTCTAGAGGTGGCGTGATTTTTCTTGGAGGTTCAAAGTTTGAGTTTAAATAACTTTTTTGGAAGACATTTTTTGGAGGCGGCGTGATTTTTCTTGGAGGTATGTACGTGTTTTGTTTTGAAATAAATCTTTTGAGCTTCTTTGTTCAAAAACTTTTCTTCACATTTTGGATTTAAAGAATTTTTTTGGAAGACATTTCTTGGAGGCGGTGTGATTTTTCTTAGAGGTATGTACGTGTTTTGTGTTGAAGTACGTGTTTTGGATTGGATTACGTATTTTTTAGAAAAGATTTTTTTAAATTAAATCTTTTGTGATATTGTTTGTAATTGAGTTAGTGTCTAATTTTTTGAAGGAAATTTTTTGAACCTCATACCCTATTATCATGGGAAATCGAAGAACTTGTGTGAGAAAATATGATCGAAAAAGAAAGCTTGAGGAACGTAGAGAAGAGACGAGACAATATCGCAAAAGAAAGTTAGAAGCTCTCTCAAATATTGAAGAGGAAAATCAACCTCAAGCAGAAATTGAAGCATGTATGTAAATGTAAATATTACATGATCTATTGATATATATTTAAAATTTTCCTAATGTAAAATATGAAGCTTAATTTTTATTTGATGAACTAGTTTGAAAAATATTTTGTTTGATGTAAACAGACAGAGATATTCCTCAAAATATTGAAGAAGAAAATCAACCTCAAGCAGAAATTGAAGCGGGTATGTAAATGTAAATATTATGATCTATTGATATATTTAAAATTTTCCTAATGTAAAATGTGAAGCTTAATTTTTATTTGATGAACTAGTTTGAAAAATATTTTGTTTAATGTAAACAGAGAGAGATACTCCTCAAAATATTGAAGAAGAAAATCAACCTCAAGCAGAAATTGAATCGGGTATGTAAATGTAAATATTATGATCTATTGATATATTTAAAATTTCCTAATATTTATTGACATATTTATTAATTTAGTTATTTATTGAATATGTACTATTTTTTCGAATATGTACAGATGAAATCACTATTGATAATGAGATGTTAGAAAATGTCGACACTCACACATATGGAGATAAAAAACCTGACCATGTTATACGATATCGTGTCGATAAAATTATTGAAATGTTTTTCAAAACTGAGCAAGTGACAATTCAAGCTCAAATGTTTAAAGGTCTCCTATCATCAAAGAAATTAAAAGAAGCGACGACACTATTGGGTATTCGAAAATCAACCAAAGATAAAAAAATGAAAGAAGAGGTGATAAAAAATATGAGTAGTGCTATAGAGTCAATTAAGAGATCTAGAGATAAAGATGTTTCAAATATATGTAGAGGAATAAAAATGGCAATGGTTTCACCAAGTACTCAAGAGAATCGTTTGAATCTAACATCTATGGCACGAGCACTGGGAACCTCGCGAAAAACTCTGCACAAACATCGAAAATTTCGACTGCAAATAGATGTAAATGATGAACTCGCTTCTTGGAGAGCTATTTTTAGGCAACCATACAAAGATAGAATTGGAGAAGACGTTAAAAAAATAATATATGAATATTGGAAGAGCAATTCGCGTGTTTCACCCACTGCAAGACATGTGATGCGAAGAAGAATAACACGAAATCAATACGAAGAACATGAAAAACATCTCTTGGAAACCACTCAAATAGAGTTATTCAACAAGTTCAAAGAAGAGAATCATCAAATTCAAGTTTCACTCAATGCTTTTGTTCAACAAAAACCATGGTATGTAAAACCTATCACCGTACGCGACACTTGTTGTTGCCGTTATCATGTGGAATTTGAGTTATATTATGACACATTCCTTGATTTCGGTAGAACATTATGGAAGGATTCACCTCCTCCTTCCACTATCCGTGAATTCATATCTCGAATTCTATGTGAAAGAGAAAGCGATGAACTATTTTACAAAAAGAAATGTGTTGGTGGTAAAAAATGCGATGATTGTGGAAATTTGACTAAATCTCAAAACAAATATCGTATTGATATAAATGATCAATCATTGTCCAACATGAAAGTGAAATGGAAGAGATATGAATATATCAGTACATCGATTCAAGGTGTAGATAGTGTTAAAAGAATCGAATTACGAGAAGACGAAATTTTTCTAATAGACTTTTTGAGAAAGTTTGAAGCAGAAATTTACAAATACACCAAGCATTCCCATAGAGCTTGATGGCAAGACTTGCAATTCAAAAAATTTCGTGAAGGTTTTCCACCAGGAACCATTTTGTCAGTGATTGATTTTGCAGAAAACTACACATTTGTTCCACAAAAAGAAATTCAGAGTGAATACTATCACTCTGACCAAGTCTACATGCTCGTCCATATTCTATATAGACATGTTGAACAAAATGTCGATCATATAGAAAGCACGAGTGAAAATCGACATATCATTAAAGAATATCATTTTTATATCAGTGACGATCGTACACATGATACATGTTTTGTACAACATTGTTTTGAAAGAATTTATGATTCATTGAAAAATCGTGGAATAACATTCAATGAACATTGGATATCGTCAGACGGATGCGTAGGTCAATTCAAATCTGCACGATCATTTTTTTGGTTGTGTCGTCTTCATAAGAAAACTTGCATTAAACATTGTTGGAATTTCTTTGAGACTGGCCATGGAAAAGGAGAACATGACGGTGCAGGAGCATGCATAAAATGAGTACTTTGAAGATATCAAATGAACCACTTTGCACGCCGACTTGTGAACGCTGAAGAAGTTGTTCAATGGTGCAAAACTGCTCTAAGCCATGAGATTAACCCATCAAGAGAAGTGCGAAGGTACATTCAATTTAATTTATATTCGAAATCTAATTTTAAACATTGTACATTTATCATGCAATGATTATTTTTAATTGTATTTTGATATCATATTTACAAATTCTTTTTCTAATTTTCCATATAAAGATTTTTCTGGCATATTGGAATCGGAGACGTAAATAGATCAATTGGAAATGACGTTGAAACAATAAAAGGGACTCAAAAATTGCATTCAATTCAAACAAAGTTGTCCACAAATGTGTTTGCATTGGATAAAAGAAAATATTCTTGTTTTTGTGATGTTTGCATAGACAACACAAAATCCAATGATGTCTGTGAAAACAAAATGTATGTGAACGATTGGAAACATACAGAGCTAAATACAAAGGGAAAAATGTATGTTGCAATGTTTGAAGAAATGGAATCAGAGGAAACTACAATATCATCCGATGGTGATCGAGTTTCTGATCTTGTTAGAGAAGGTAACATTTGAATTACTTTTTAATGATTTAAAGATCTACAAATAAATTTAAATATGCATAATTAAATGTTAAATTTATTTTATTGTGCAGGAGATGTTTTTGCTGTAATTGCACCTATTGAAAACGATGAAAATGTGAAGTATTATTTGATGCGTTGCACTGAACAAAAAATGAAATTATTACAAGACTATGATGATCACAGATTTCAGTATGACAAAGGGTCTATTATACTGAAAGGTTATTTTTTCAAACAAACTCGTCAAAGTGGAGACTTTGTTTACTTCGAAGACTATGAACCTGATTCTATAAGTTGTCAATATAGTCACTTGGTGTGTGCAGCACGCATAAAGTTGATAGAAGTTCAATCAAAGAAAAAATCAAAAATTAAGAAATGGAAAATGTCAAAATCCGATCATGAACGGATTATTGAGGATGGAATTCCATTAGAATTTTTTTGAGTGAAGTGTTCAACAATTTATTATCTTTGGATTAAATATGTTTTAGAACTTTCAGTACTCAACTAAAAATTGAGCTGCTTATGTTATTTGTGGTTTGCAGATGTTACAAATTGTTTGGGTACAAGCACGTGCTCTAGTATCAACTGAAAGTAGTTGTTCTATACATGTGCATTGATTAAAAATGTTATATGTATTGGATATATATATATATATATATTCTAGAATGAAATTAATTGTTCTTGTATATTAATTGTTCTTGTATATGTTCTCCGACCATATGGTACAAATTATTTCACTTTATTTTGTAAGGTCGGATTCGGTCCCCATATGGCCTAGCCTCCAAGGGACGAGATAACAAGTGGTTGTCCCCACTTGCCCGAATCTCAACTTTTAAGTACAATTTTACTGTTTATGTCAAGCATCTTACATGATGTCCTAGCCAAAGATAGATTCTCTTTGTTTCAAGTTTCCAATAAAAGTTGTCACCGAATGACCTGCTCGAACTCTTGTAGTAAACACCATACCTCATCTCTCTTTCTCTCCAATATTATTAGGTTTAATTATTATAACACAAAAATCGTTCTAGACATTATCAATAATTTTTTGCGCTTAAAGTAAAATCAATGAACACTATTAATCCAATGTCTTTACAAGTAATGTACCATCATAAATGCAATTATATCAAATTAGAAATCAACATATACAATGAAATCAATGGGGATTGTCTTGTTACAAGTAACATAATTTCAATTTACCATATGTGCAAATGTAGGTTGAAACCATCCAAAACTTCAAGTTTTAAAACCCTTTTGATTATATATTGTGCATCATTAAAACATTTAACATTTAAAGTTCATTAAATATCACATGCAAAATTTAAATTGAAACCATCCAAAACTCGAGTTTTAAAAACTTCACATGCCATGCCAATTATAATTCAACAATCCAACAAAAAAATTTAACAGATTAAATATCACATGCCAAAGTCGTTTCAAGTTTCCGGTAAAAGTTGTCACCGAATGACCTACTAGGATATTATAAATACTAACTTTGTAAGATCATTTGGCATTCGGAAAAATTCGAAAGTCTTAGACTGTCAATCAATTTAAAGTATCATTCACCCTAGGGAATGTAAAATATTCAATGTAGGTTGGTGACGATGCTCACTCCTAGCTTGAAGCAGCGCCAATGACCAATTATTTAATGAATTCCAATGCACTAGACCAAAGTTGGTTCAACCTACTTGGTTTTTCACGCAAGAAATTCCAAGGATGGACTTTCTAGACAAACTACTGAAATTGAAAAGCTTGACATGGAGATATGACAAGGTGAACAAAGACTTCAGGAACTCTTTATGGAAAGGGCTCACTTGAAGGAAAGAAGCACCACATTGCAGGCTAAAGTCAAGAACATGGAAGATAAGATCGAGAGGGACTTTCTTGATCTAAAACCTATTTGTTTGAAGAAAGAAAATGCATGTGTTGGCACACTTGGAAAAGAAGACGACCACACTAAGAGGATTGGTGTACTTCGTTTGAAAGGAGTCAATATATGTCGTATTGGAGCAATTAGATAGAATTCAAAAAGGAAAGAGCTTGAACCAATTCAAGCAGGCCCATGATCAAATTGTTCAATGGAGCTTCATGAGAAGAGATATGTGAAAAGCACTGTTAAGCTAAGGGCTAGTTCGAAAAACATATTGGAAGAGGAAATGTTGAAGAAGATTGCGAAAGTAAGGCGCAAGACAAGGAGGAGGAATGATGATGAAAGTTCCTTGGACTTGAGATTCATGTCTACAACCGTACATGGGAAAAAATTCTTTGCTTTGATAGACACGGGGGCTACCCATAGCTTCCTAAGTCGAAAGGCAGCTTCATCTCTTAGAAAGAGGAAGGCTAGCATCGAGAAAGAGTTGAGTGCTTTCAAGGCAGTCAACTCGAGGATAAAAGTAGCACGACTGGTGTCATGAAAGGCACACATGTGAGAGTAGGGTCATGGTTTGGAAAGATAGACTTAAGAGTCATTGACATGGATGATCATTCTATGATGGACCATACCAATGATGGACCGAGACATTCTCTTAATTCTTGTGATCAATCTTAAACTATTTTATGAAAGATAGATAAACCATTTAAATATTTAGCTCAAACTCTTGTATTAAACACCATACCTCAAGTCTCTCTTGCTCTCCAATATTATTAGGTTTAATTATTATAACACAAAAATCGTTCTACATTGTCAATAATTTTTTGCGCTTACACTGAAATCAATGAACACTAGTAATCCAATGACTTTACAAGTAATGTGCCATCATACATGCAATTATATCAAATCAGAAATCAACATATACTGTAATGAAATCAATGGGGATTGTCTTGTTACAAGTAACATTTCAATTTACCACATGTGAAAATGTAGGTTCACATTCTATCATTCATGTAGTTTTAAAAACTTCAGATGCCATGCCAATTATAATTCAACTATCCAACAAAAACATTTAACATTAAATATCACATGCCATGCCAATTATAATTCAACTATCCAACAAAAAATTTTAACATTAAATATCACATGTCAAATGTAATTCAGATGACAACATTACTTCACATTCACATGCCAAAAGTACTAAAACCATCCAAAGAACACTGAAATCAATGAACATTATTAATCCAATGACTTTACAAGTAATGTACCATCATACATGCAATTATATCAAATCAGAAATCAACATATACTGTAATGAAATCAATGGGGATTGTCTCGTTACAAGTAACATTTCAATTTACCACATGTGCAAATGTAGGTTCACATTCTATCATTCATGTAGTTTAAAAAACTTCAGATGGCATGCCAATTATAATTCAACTAGATCCAACAAAAACATTTAACATTAAATATCACATGCCATGCCAATTATAATTCAACTATCCAACAAAAACATTTAACATTAAATATCACATGTCAAATTGAATTCAGATGACAACATTACTTCACATTCACATGCCAAAAGTACTAAAACCATCCAAAGAAAACTGAAATCAATGAACACTATTAATCCAATGACTTTACAAGTAATGTACCATCATACATGCAATTATATCAAATCAGAAATCAACATATAATGTAATGAAATCAATGGGGATTGTCTTGTTACAAGTAACATTTCAATTTACCACATGTGCAAATGTAGGTTCACATTCTGTCATTCATGTAGTTTTAAAAACTTCAGATGCCATGCCAATTATAATTCAACTAGATCCAACAAAAACATTTAACATTAAATATCACATGCCATGCCAATTATAATTCAACTATCCAACAAAAACATTTAACATATGTCCAAAAAACTTATTGTAATAAAATATGTCCAAAAATTGTAAATCTCAGTCAAGTATCAAACTGTATCAAGTTTAACAAATTTTAAAACCATCTAAATTTTGAAATCAAATCAATTCTACTGTAAATCTTTTCCATCAAATGGAGGATCTAGCCTCTGGGTCTCGGTTAGCTCCCTATCCTGTAAATAGGAAACCTACATACATAATGCACATGTACTTGACATTAAAATTTGAAGTTTTAAAAATGAATGAGAATATATATATCTAGAACTTCATGTAAAAAACAAAATATAACAAAAAAATCACGCAATACCTCGTAAGGTTGCCTCTCCATTTGATGAACAGGTTCTGCCATAGAAACATCTGCAGCGGTAACCTGTACAATATACATGTACAGTTAAATATATATATATATATATATACATAAATAATTTATATAAATTAAAAAATTTCAAATGAAAATGCACGTGTACATATATAAACTTATTTGAACAATAATATTAAAAAAAATAACTAAAGACAACTTCTTCAAATGCTGTGGATGTTCCTATCTCCGTCGCTAAAGTTCTCGGATTAAAAAAATCTTCTATACGAACCTAAATTCAAAATTTTTTAAATAACTCAAAATATAGATCTCTCTCTATATATCTCAATTTTTAATGGAAATTTTTGAGGTAACATAAATTTTGAACTTGTGAAAAATTGTCCATACTTGTACATCTCCCAATGAAGTAGAAGGTATATCTCCTAAGCAAGAAGAAGGTACCGCCATCCCAAAAACATCAGACGGAATCGGTATCTGTTAAAACATTTTATCGAATTATATATATACATACATGTACATGTGTGGCAACAATTATTTATTTTAGAGTCACTTAAAAAACACTAACATACATGTGCCAACATATCATGATGGCCAGACCCAGCTGCATCGTTTGAGCCAGAGGTCCCGAACGTAATATTAACATTTTCATCACGCATCATGCCCGAGAACTGCAAATGGTGTTTTAACATATAATCATACATTTTTGTTAGATTAATGTACACATACAAATAAATGTATACATGTGTACATACACATGTATTTATTACAAATTGTACACATGTATATGTAAATATAATTTCAAACCCTAAGGTCACTAACACATACCGTTCCGGTGCCCTCTTCCTCACGAAAAATTAGGTCTTGTAGACCATTGCAACAATTTATTGCGTATGTTCGGAGATCTTCAACATTCATGTTGTAAATCTCCTCATCTGTATGATAAACAAAATTGGCACGTGCATTTTCACGTGCTCTTTGTCGATTTAAGCCAATATTGACTCCACTCAATCCGCTATGAACATTTTCGATCATAACATCTCTTGCTTCACGACTTATTTGAGAAGTCGCATCCATCTCTGATCGCAGGGTTTCGACTCGAGACGGTTGACTCACCAATGGCGGCTCAGGGCGAGGCAACTCCACATCTCGCTTAGCGCCCTTACATTGATATAATCGACCTCTCCCTGGGCCAAAAAATTATGAAGGAAGGTCATTGTAGTCGGGTTTCATACCCAAAAAAAATTCTGCATAAAACATTTGTGCAAAATAAAGAGGAACCTCATCGTTCCATGGAAGCCTTCCAAAGGCCGCAAGATGTCGACTATACAAAAATTGTGCTTTGTCTGGGTGCTTGAAATACTGCACCTTCAACATTTTTCTTTTTAGCCCTTCCTTATAATTAAACATTGACTTAGCATCATCTCTTGAAACTCTTTGTTTTATGTCCTGCCATTTATCGGGACCTATCACTGTTTCTTTTCTCTTTCTCATCACTTCTACAAACAAATCAGTCGTTGGCCCCAAATCTTTGTACACTTTTACCATTTCACTCAATGAATGTGTAACTATTTCTAGGCTTTGTCTACTCTCAGCAAGTAGAGACAAAGACTCAAGATCTCTTTGCAATTTTGCATGAAGGCTTTGACACCTTTGTAAGGTGCATTCCGCCATGTTCGTTTCCCATGGTATATCAGTAATCTCAGCCGGATAAGTTGTGGTGGGTTGAAAGCCTTCTTCTTCAATGTAGCGCATTGCCCTGCGTCTTTTTTGACCACTGACTCGAACATTTTCAGCCTCTGCATCAATATATATAAAATTTCGTATATTAGAAAAAACACGTGTAAAAAAAGTTGTACAAATTTAATGAAAAAATATTGAAATTGATGGCAACCTTGATGTTGTTGGTTAACATCTTCTCCAACATGACCCTCCTGAAAACCAGACCCAGAATGACGTTGCTGAGAACTAGACCCACAGTGACCCTGTTGAGAACTAGCAGCCGTTGATTGGCCTTCGGGGAATAAATATCACCCCCTTCCCGCAACCTGCTACCACTCATACCTCGACCGGTTGAACCTTGGCCACACTCCATGGATGGAGTAGAAACCCTTCTCCTCTTGCCTCCTAAAAATTAAAATATGAAACTTATTAACAACTAATTTCACTCACAAAGTTAATAAAAAAATCAATTCCATATGTACACACATGTATGGAGATTTAAGATTATATTTAAATATCGTGAACATCCTCCGATCCCTGAGCCTCCATATGGGATTCGGCTGATCTTCGTCTTTCATCCTCCATGATATATATCTATTGGTCGACATTCACAAAATATATTTCAAAAAATCAATACCTCAGAGTAAAATCCAATTTGGGGCTGTTAAATCCAGTATGTTCTATATTTCTTACATTTCAGCCCTCCTATTTTTCTTTCCAACCAAGGTTTATAAAATAACATGAGAAGCAACATGAGACTTAGAACAATCATTTTCATTATCTATATGGAAGGCAAGAATGATTATATCCCCTTAAGCTTAAGCTTAAATGTAGTATGTCAATTTTTATCATATATTTTTTGGTAAGTGTAAATGTTTTTTTATCTATAGTACAAGTCATGAGTTCCCCAATTTTACCTTATGTAAAGCATGATTCTAGGATTACTAAAATTTGTACTTGGTTTTTTAAGAATATATCAAATAAAGTTTTTGAGAAGCAAATATGGCTTGTTCCTTAGAATTTGGCACTTAGAATTTCCATAACGCTTATAACCCCATCCTTACAAATTTTATAATTTCCATGATGAGACATTTGAATTTCCTTCCCCATATTTCTTGTTAATGATTATAACCTTAAAATGGCTAATATTGGTTTGTCATCATCATCTAAAAATGATTTGGCAGATGAAAATTTACCATGTCAATCATCATCACTTCACACCATCTCATACATGACCCCTTCTACATATTATATGCATGAATTTTTGGAATGTCATCCTCTCTACCTATCCCATGAATGATTGTGACAACAGGTGAATAAAATACAATTTATAAGAAGAAGATAGTTTCTAGTTTGTCCTCCTCCATCCGCCCCATAGCTAGTGATTTCTCAATTTTCCACTTCCAACTTTCTATTCTCGAAATTCATTAGCAGCTAATATTATCGATAGCCACACCACTATACATATAATTATTATATACACTACTACATTAATGAACTCTACGTTGTTTTTTATTGTAAAGTCCAATAGCAAACAATGTTAATTGAGTTTAGTAGTGTATATAACACTTTCTTTGACTTCCAGGTGTGTTGTGACTATTAGTAAAATTAACTACCAAAATGAATTTCCAAAATAAAATGTTGGAAGAGAAAAAATAGGCAATCACTAAATATGGAGTGGGTGGAGGAGGAAAAACTTATAGTGTCCCTTCCTTATCAAATTTCCTTTATTCACCTAATGTCACAATCAATCATGGTCTAGATAGAAGGGATGACCTACCATAAATTCAATCATATAATGTGTAGAAGGGTCATATGTAGATCGTGTGAAACGATGATTACAAACATGGTAATTTTTCATCTACTAGGTCATTTTGAGATGATGATTACAAACCAGTGCTAGCCCATTAAAGGTTATAATCATTGGTGCCTAATGTGGGGTGGACAATTTAAATCAGGTTCGTATCAAAGTACAATTTAGCTCATTTTAGTCAAGGTTAGTTAGAAGAATTAGCTATTGGTTTCTACCTTCAATTTCCTCTGAAAATGAATGTGTACGTGCTTTTGAGAGACATTAGAGACATTAGAGTACCTTCAATTTCCTCTGAAAATGAATGTGTACGTGCTTTTGAGAGACATTAGAGACATTAGAGGAATAAGGTCCAATTTTTTGATGAAAATGTGCTATGAAAGTAAAGGGTTTTAAAGGCAAGCATGTACAAGGCATAGTTGAGCCAAATGTTCTTCAAGAAGGGCCTAATTATTTGAGTCTTGGTTATGGAAAACATGGAAAATGCTCCAAAGCCAAGGAGGCTTGTGAGGTTTGTGTTCATGATGAATGGAACATGTACATAGTTTACCGTTAAAGTTGTTGTGTTTTACGGATATTAAAATGAAGAACTTCTATTTAGATCCATTTCAGAGATTGACTGCAGGGGCATTTACTAGATATGTCACCTTTCATAAAAGATGAGATCCAGAGGCTACCTGGCCCTTTACAGACTCTGCCTATAGAACTTGTAAAAGTAAACACTAGAGGCATTAACAATATCAAAGAACATTTTCATGCTCAGACATGGGAATGTGTCTCTTTCCCTACGCAAAAAAATAGTTCTTGAGGTAGTTAATCTTCATAGACATGTCATCAAGCAAGTCAATGTGATCATCCCTCCTTCCCTCCCTTCTAAAATAATTATGTTTTTCGGGGTCAGAAAACCAAAATATGGAGACAATTATCACCAAATCCAAC
This sequence comes from Pinus albicaulis, assembly GCA_034641835.2. Lineage (NCBI taxonomy): Eukaryota > Viridiplantae > Streptophyta > Pinopsida > Pinales > Pinaceae > Pinus > Pinus albicaulis. Next base: position 506,271,931 of record CM076581.1, on the reverse strand, counting down.
GTACGATTATGCATGATGGAGAATATCTAGCGCTTTCCCTTGTTAAATATATTAACAAGGGAAAGCGCTAGATATTCTCCATCATGCATAATCGTACGTTGATGCTTATAGAGTGAAAAAAATGAAAAAATCAACTTGTAGGGTCATTTTAATGGGGGTGGAGAATTCAGGTCTTTGCAAATTCAAAGTATGGTGCATGTTGCATGAAGCAAGATGTTGAAAGTAGAGTTATGTTAGACACACTTAAATGCAAAAAATATGGAAATTTGTACATGAGCTCTATTATTTGACTTAAGAGTCAGTTGTTTGAAAAGGCATGTTTTGTCAACTTGTGTTTGGTTGATGGTTTTGTACACCAATATGTAAGAGTACATGGACATATTCACATGATGTGATTTTTTTTTTTCTTTGAAGGAGAAAAATGATGTGTTTTCAGTTTGATGGTTTTGCTTGTGACAAGACATCACAAGATTTTGCGTAGGTCCACTCTTTAGCGAGAGCCTCATGATTACAACCTATCCGTGAGAATAAAATGGGAGTGCATCCTTATTTTGAAAACAAGTAGGATTCTAAGCTACCTAGGACTCAAACCATATTTTTTAAATTTGAAATATAATGGTGTTGTTTCAATGCCTGAATCCACAACCCTAACACATGAAATCACTAATCTAATTACACATGAAATAAATAGTTATTTTCTTCAAAATTAAAAATATAACTAAAAACTAAATTCAACATAGTTGAAAGAAAAAGAAGCACCATTGAAATGGTTTGCTGACAAATGGTTAGATTTCTTATCCAATTAAGGCCTACCATGTATTTTGATGTTTCATTAATTTCTTTGCAAATTCAAAGTATGGTGCATGTTGCATGAAGCAAGATGTTGAAAGTACATGAGCTCTATTATTTGACTTAAGAGTCGGTTGTTTAAGGAGGCATGTTTTGTCAACTTGTGTCTAGTTGATGGTTTTGTACACCAATATGTAAGAGTACATGGACATATTCACATGATGTGAATTTTTTTTTTCTTTGAAGGAGAAAAATGACGTGTTTTCAGGTTGATGGTTTTGCTTGTGACAAGACGTCACAAGATTTTGCGTAGGTCCACTCTTTAGCGAGAGCCTCATGATTACAACCTATCCGTGAGAATCAAATGGGAGTGCATCCTTATTTTGAAAACAAGTAGGATTCTAAGCTACCTAGGACTCAAACCATCATTTTTAAATTTGAAATATAATGGTGTTGTTTCAATGCCTGAATCCACAACCCTAACACATGAAATCACTAATCTAATTACACATCAAATAAATAGTTATTTTCTCCAAAATTAAAAATATAACAAAAAACTAAATTCAACATAGTTGAAAGAAAAAGAAGCGCCATTGAAATGGTTTGCTGACAAATGGTTAGATTTCTTATCCAATTAAGGCCTAGCATGTATTTTGATGTTTCATTAATTTCTTTGCAAATTCAAAGTATGGTGCATGTTGCATGAAGAAAGATGTTGAAAGTACATGAGCTCTATTATTTGACTTGAGAGTCAGTTGTTTGAAGAGGCATGTTGTTTGGTTGATGGTTTTGTACACCAATATGTAAGAGTACATGGACATATTCACATGATGTGAATTTTTTTTTTCTTTGAAGGAGAAAAATGATGTGTTTTTAGTTTGATGGTTTTGTTTGTGACAAGACATCACAAGATTTTGCGAAGGTCCACTCTTTAGCGAGAGCCTCATGATTACAACCTATCCGTGAGAATCAAATGGGAGTGCATCCTTATTTTGAAAACAAGTAGGATTCTAAGCTACCTAGGACTCAAACCATCATTTTTAAATTTGAAATATAATGGTGTTGTTTCAAAGCCTGAATCCACAACCCTAACACATCTAATCACTAATCTAATTACACATGAAATAAATAGTTATTTTCTCCAAAATTAAAAATATAACTAAAAACTAAATTCAACATAGTTGAAAGAAAAAGAAGCGCCATTGAAATGGTTTGCTGACAAATGGTTAGATTTTTTATCCAATTAAGGCCTAGCATGTATTTTGATGTTTCATTAATTTCTTTGCAAATTCAAAGTATGGTGCATGTTGCATGAAGAAAGATGTTGAAAGTACATGAGCTCTATTATTTGACTTAAGAGTCAGTTGTTTGAAGAGACATGTTTTGTCAACTTGTGTTTGGTTGATGGTTTTGTACACCAATATGTAAGAGTACATGGACATATTCACATGATGTGAATTTTTTTTTTCTTTGAAGGAGAAAAATGATGTGTTTTCAGTTTGATGGTTTTTTTTGTGACAAGGCGTCACAAGATTTTGCGAAGGTCCACTCTTGAGCAAGAGCCTCATGATTACAACCTATCCGTGAGAATAAAATGGGAGTGCATCCTTATTTTGAAGGAGAAATTTCAATAGGCTTTAGGAAATTTAATTTCAAGTCATTTAATTTCACTAGAAATAATTCAGAGGTACATGAAATGAATAGTACTTAGGAAGAACAATAGTCCCTCATGGAATATGAAGAAAGTAGCCACTTCATTTTGTATATATGCATGCTTTGAGTTACTCCTCAAAAAATTTCAAAACATGTGTATTTATTACTCTACCCATCCCGATTTTCATAGGATCCATAGCACATACATTTCTATATGCCCTAGTTGTTGTAAGGCCTAATTATTTCATCACTTTCAAAGGAATTACATCAGTTGTTTCTCCTAAAACTAGCATATAGTTGTGTAATAATATTTTATTTATTAGTAGGAATATATGAAAATGTTTATGAATTACATTTTTATTCCCTTGATTCATCTTTTATAACTCTATAGGATAATCCTCAAAAGCAGGGTCATCTACTTCATCAAATTTTAAGAACTTCTTAACCTTATATCTTTATTTCATATTTGCATAACTTCCACAAATGGGATAGAAACAAGATATTTTCCAAGTGTTGAAGTAAACCAACATTAATTTCATTGTACACTCTTTATATAGGTATGGTTGAATGTTGTACATCTGGTACATAGATCAATTTGTTGTTTTCATTGTTTACTCTTAAAAATTATTTGAAGTGGGAGCGAACAGTTGGTTTCTTCCTAGGTTGGCTTACATTTCCTTTAATATGTGATCCATCCCTTTCTCTAATTCATATTTTTATCTCTTCTATTAATTATGTTATTCTTTCTATGTACTGTTAATACAAGGGGGTGAAATAATTTCTTATCATTTTCTGACTCAGACATAGATATTTAGATCTCCAATAGTTACTGTTCCCCAGGTGTGGTGGAATACATACCAGTTGAACATTCCAGCTTTAAATGTAGTCAAAATTACTTAAATTGTATGAGGACATCCCAAGTCGGCGAAGGTCAGAGGATCATTGAGGATATCACTCCTTCCAATTATGGTGATGATATTTATGACAGTATAAGGGCCCATATGATGAATGATTGTCTTCACCATGACCTCAAGGCTGCTGCCTTCACAATCAACAGATTAATGACATAATAAATAGTGGAAGAGGAATCATCAACATATGAGGTTGGTGTAAGTGGTGGTGCTACTATTGAGGCATGATGTATGGTGACCAACACATCTTGATATCGTCGGAGATTGAGACAATGTTGTGTATAATGTTTGTGTTTCACATAAATATACAAGAGGTAGTTGGTTCTTAAACCCTTATTACGTGATGAGGTGGCAACATCACATGATGGAGTGGGGAGAAATGGGGGTGCTTAAGGGGTATGAAGGATACCCTTCAACTCATGAAGCATGGGGCATGAATTGGTGGGATGACCTAATGTGTCTCAACGGGCACACGGGGGACTAACCTTAGGGGTATTTTTGGTTGAAGGTTCTTTCTAAAATAAAAATTATAAATAACTATGGAAACTTGCATTAACACGTGTGTGTGTGTGTGTGTGTGTGTGATCCTAAAAATACTTAGTCCAACAAGAATAAATATACTTGGAAAATATAACCAAATATATAATCAAAATTAATTTGTTAAATACAACCAACAATATAATTGAAATTACAGGTATGAGCATTTTTATTATAAAAATAAAAATAAAAGTAAACTATGAAAATGATATTGTATAACAAATTATCCTACAAAAATTATTGTAGAAAATTTTCAAAATTGAAATGCAACCTTAAATTCCTTGCATTCTTTCATCAACTTTGTTAATAATTGAATAATCTACTAGTTGACTATATTACCAACTGCAATGAATATTGTCTTTTCCTAATGTTCATTGTGAAAATGGATCCTCACGTTAATGTGATAGGATCTTTTTCATCTCTCAAGTTATTGATTACTAGGTCAAAGCATCCTAATGGGTAAATTAATTGTGAGATAAATTACTTGCATTAAATTTCAATCCAGGTTCTTATACTTTTGAAGTACACTTGCACAATATATGCTAAGCAATTAACTCTCAATCAAAAATGGAAATTAACCTATGGAAATGATTGCAATACTCATAGAAAACCAATTAATGAAAATATCTAAATGAGCACAAACACGTTATTTATCAAAGACTACATATATCAAAGCATCGAATTCAGAACTTGAAACAAATTATTCTAATTCTATACTATGAAAGCTTTTTGAAATTTGATTCTATCAAACATAAAGGTAAATCCTATTCTATTGGACTTGGAAATGAATTTGATCTATTGAACTTGAAAGCAATTCTAAGCTCTTGAATTTGAAAGAAATTCTAATCTAGTGAAATTAAATGACTTGAAATTAAATTTCCTAAAGCCTATTGAAATTTAATTTTTTTCTTTGAAGGAGAAAAATGATGTGTTTTCAGTTTGATGGCATAATATACCAAGACATGTGTTTTTTTTTCTTTGAAGGAGAAAAATGATGTGTTTTCAGTTTGATGGCATAATATACCAAGATGTGTTTTCAATTTGATGGCATAACTGGCCAGGAAAAATTCCTCCTAAAACCATAATATACCAACACATTTCCACAATTAAGAAGAGTATTAAAAGGTTAATTCAACAATAAATGTGAATAAAAACATAATATTACAAGATTTTTTTTTCAAGAGAAAAAAAACACTGTTTTCAGTATATTAAAAGGGGAAAACAGTCTATATACCGATTACATATGTCCACCCACAGAGGGAGAGCCCATGTTTATCCAAACAAGATAAAAGGAAGACTCAACCCTGGCCAATTGTGGTAAAAAACTCCATATCAAACAGATACAGAATCAGCAGAAATATACAGTATGACCCTCATATGGGATATGAGGAAATCTGTAAAGTCAAAAGCAGAATACAGGAATGATGCATATAACTCGAGGGTAGGATGATACAGAAAAAGACATCAGACACCCTGATGATCAGTTCCACCCAAAAAGCACAAATAAAGTTCAAATACCAGCCCCCTTTGAGAGGAAATAATAGTTATGGTTGAATCAGATCTTTATCAGTAAAAAAATTTTTAATTAACAAATCTACAAGACAAGTGCTTGTTGGAAGTGGACGCAGAAAATAATATAAGAATGCATGATCACATTCGTGACCTGGGAAGAAATATTGCGCAGAGATTAGGGACCCGTCGTCTTTGGCAGCAATCCACCGAAGACATTGATGATTTGCTGGAGCAATCCTCACATGTAAGTGTTCAGTTATTGAAACCTTTGTATTCAGCTTTTATTTGAATATTTAAAGTTCAGAAAGAAAGATCTAATCACAATAAATATTTAAAGTTCAAAAAGAAAGAAAGATCTAATCACAATAAATATACTTTAACTTTCATATGCGAGCAGATAATGCCCGAAATTCGCTGGATTACGATGCGTGATTGTGGATTCGGTGCATTACGTCTAGTACGTAAATTACGATTGTGTATTTTAAGAGCGGATGAGGTGTATGGGAACAGACATATCTCCAGTGATTCGTGGTTTTAAGAGCGGATGAGGTGTATTTTAAGAGCGGATGAGGTTGTAAATTACTGAGCTGCGTGGAAGAGGTGTTACGGATCTTCAACAATTCTCGTTCTTGTGGTATTTCTAATTTGGAATTTGTTGCAACTAAAGATGGTTATTTAGAACACATATTGAAGAAAGCCCCGTCACCAAATATCAGTAAAAAAATTTTCAAATCATTTACGTTAAACACTGAACATACATATCAGTAAAAGACGACAAGAGAATTCGTAATACCCGATGACCAGCGCGACGACGAGGACGACGAGGAGAATTCGTAACACCCGATGACCAGCGCGGCGACGAGGACGACCGTGGTGACGACGACAAACAACGACAGCACCGGCGCGGCGACGAGAAACAGCGACAGCACCAGCGACAGAGAAACAGCGACAGCAATAGCGACAGAGAAACAGCGGGAACAATAAACCACATAACTTCGCGGGCGATTTATTTATAGAAAATAGTTCGGCCAAACTATTTTAAATGTAAAAGTTCGGCCGAACTCTATGTTCGGCCGAACTTTTATATAAGTTCACCGAACTTTAGTTGTCGGTTTTCCAATCTCTAGCAAAAATTCTGTTTGCCTGCGCCGTCAGTGGGCCTTCAGGCTAAACGGAATCACGAGTTCAGCTGAACGTTAAAAACAAGTTCGGCCGAACTAATTCATAGTTCGGCCGAACTCGATAAAATGTTCGGCCGAACTAGTTCCGAAAAAAAATTTCAACTCGCAATTCTCACAAAAGTGTAACCCAGGTTCAGGTTTCCGCCCATATATATATATATATATATATAAATTAAAAACTTTCAAATGAAAATGCACGTGTACATATATAAACTTATTTTCAATAATATTAAAAAAAGGGACTAAAGACAACTTGCTCAAATGTTGTGGATGTTCCTATCTCCGTCGCTAGAGTCCGCAGATTTATATAGGAAACTAAATTCAAAAAATTTTAAATAACTCAAAATATAGATCTCTCTCTCTCTCTCTATATATATCTCAATTTTTAATAGAACTTTTTGAGGTAGAATATATACATATATAACTTTTAAACATAAATTTTAAACTTGTGAAAAATTGTCCATACTTGTGGCTCATCTCCCAAGGAAGTAGAAGGTACATCTCCCAAGGAAGAAGAAGGTACCGCCATCCCAAAAACATCGGACGGAATCAGTATCTGTTAAAACATTTTATCAAATTATATATATACATACATGTACATGTGTGCACAATTATTTATTTTAAAGTCACTTAAAAAACACTAAGATTTTCCAACATATCTCGATGGTCAGACCCATCTGCATTGTTTGAACCAGAGGTCCCAAACGTGATATTAAAATTTTCATCACGCATCATGTGTGAGAACTGCAAATGGTGTTTTAACATATAATCATACATTTTTGTTAGATTAATGTACACATAAAAATAAATGTATACATGTACATACACATGTATTTATTACAAATTGTACACATGTATATGTATGTTAAAATAATTTCAAACCCTAAGGTCACTAACACATACCGTTCCGGTGCCCTCTTCCTCATGAAAAATTAGGTGTTGCAAACCATTGCGAATTTTTTTTTCATATATTCAGAGATCTTCAACATTCATGTTGTCAATCTCCTCATCTGCACAATACACAAAATTGGCACGTGCATTTTCACGTGCTCTTTGTCGATTTAAACAAATATCGACTCAACCCATTCTGCTATGTACATTGTCGATCATAACATCCCTTGCTTCTCGACTTATTTGACAAGTCACATCCATCTCTGACCGCATATTTTCGACCCGAAACGGTCGACCCACCAATGGCGGCTTAGGGCGAGGCAACTCCACATCTCTCTTAGCACCCTTACGGTCATATAATCGACCTTTCCCCGGGCCAAAAAATTCTGACGGAAGGTCATTGTAGTTGGGTTTCATACCCAAAAAAAATTCTACATAAAACATTTGTGCAAAATAAACAGGAACCTCATCGTTCCATGGGAGCCTTCCATAGGCCGCAAGGTGCCTATCATACAAATAACGAGCTATGTTTGGGTGCTTGAAATACTACACCTTCAACATTTTTATTTTTGGCCCTTCCTTGTAATTAAACATTGACTTGGCCACTTCTTTTGTAATTTTTTGTTTTACATCCTCCCATTTATCTGGACCCATTACTGTTTCTTTTCTCTTTCTCATCATTTCTACAAATGTATCATTTGTTAGCGCAAGATTTCTGTACACATTTACAAGTTCGCCCATTGAATGTGTAACTATTTCAAGGCTTTGTTGAACTCTCAGTAGGTAGAGACAAAGCCATGAGATCTCTTTGCAATTTTTCATGAAGTCTTTCATGCCTTTGTAAGGTGCATTGCGCCATGTTGGTTTCCCATGGTATATCAATAATCTTGGTCGGATAAGTTGTGCTGGGTTGACAACCTTCTTCTTGAATGTAGCAGGCTACCCTACGTCTATTTTGACCACTAGTTGGAGCATTTTCGGCCTCTGCAGGAATATATATATAATTTTGTATATTAAAAAAACACATGTAAAAAAATTTGTACAAATTTAATGAAAAAATATTGAAATTGATGGCAACCTTGGCATTGTTGGTTAGCATCTTCTCCAACATGACCCTGCTGAGAACCAAACCCAAAATGACCCTGCTGAGAACTAGCAGTTGTTTATTGGACTTCGGGGGAATAAATATCACCCCCTTCATGCAACCTGCTACCACTCATTCATGGCCCTCTAGGTGGATTTGAACCACCACCAACCTCTGGAGACGAGGGAGAAGCTTCAAAAACAAATACGAATTTATAGTCAATTGAAAAATACATTCATGTGTACATATAAATACATATACATATTCATTGATTAAATTGCATGAACCATACCATGACTGGTTGAACCATGGGCACACTCCATAGATGGAGTAGAAACCCTTCTCCTCTTACCTCCTAAAAATTAAAAAATGAAACTTATTAACAACTAATTTAACTCACAAAGTTAAGAAAAATAAATTGCATATGTACACACATGTATGGAGATTTAAGATTATATTTAAATACCGCGAACATCCCCCGATCCCTGAACCTCCATATGGGATTCGGCTGATCTTCATCGTTCATCCTCCATGATATATATATCTATTGGTCCAAATTTACACAAAATAGATTTCAGAAAATCAATTTGTAATTCAGTGTACACAAATTATGTAGAACGCAACTTTCAAAGCAATTATTGATGTGTGAAACTCAATTTAATCAAAAAAGAAATTATAAAAACGATAAGTTCACCAAATTGCGCTATACATGGTGGGAGCACACTTGGTATAAAATTTACCACTTATATACTTTAGTTTGTGGGAGAAATGACACACGTACATAGTTTACCTTAAATTTTTTGTGTTTAATGGATATTAAAATGAAGAACTTCTATTTAGATCCATTCCTGCATTGACCGTAGGGCATTTACTAGATATGTCACCTTTCATAAAAGATGAGATCCAAAGGCTACCTGGCCCTTTACAAACTCTGCCTATAGAACTTGTAGAAGTAAATACTAGAGGCATTAACAATATCAAAGAATGTTTTCATGCTCGGACATGGGAATGTGTCTCTTTCCCTACGTAGAAAAATAGTTCAAGGTCATTAATCTTCACAGACACATGTCATCAAGCAGGTCAATGTGATCATCCCAAACTTACTTTTCATGAAATTAGGCTTGAAATCCTCTACAACTTGGCGGATGGAGTTGAATTGGAACAAGGTCAAGGCCTTTACAAAATACATGCTAGTGAATAACACTTACTAGGTTACGCCAACAAATAAAGTGGGAGAACTATTTTCTCCTCGAGGTTATCCAATTCGGTGTGTAATACCAACTTCACCCATTTCCTAACAAGTTTCTCTCTTAGGTTACAAAGTGTCTTCACCGTATTAGTTATATATTTTTCAATTTCCCGTGGATTCCTTGAATTTTTTCTCCTACCATCTCCCTCTCTCACTCCCCAAATTATTTTCATCAAACATGCCCCATTGAGCATCTAGAGCAATGTTTGCACCATACTTAGAACTTTCATTGCTGCTAATTGAAATTGGAGAGTCATGTACATACTATATTTCTTGTTTAAGTGGCTCTTACTTGGAAAATATACTGAGATGAGTTTGACATGATGGTCATATGAGGTTGGAAGCTACTTGGTGTAATTTTCCTTAAATCTTGAAAAAAACAGAGCAAAAATGTTATTTTCGATCATTTTTTATTAAAGCTTCTGCATACAGTAGATGTTATCACAATTGCAACACAATCATGTTCCATGAGCATGAATTATGAATGTTGCAAGCCAAATTACAAGGAAATTTTCATTCATTTTAGGCAAAAGAAGGCTGTGACATTAAGGTCCATGTTAGAAAAAATTATGCACAGGTTGCCGAGTCTGAGCATTTCCTTACCATGTGTTTAAAAGCTATACGGAAGGGTTGGCTTTGATGAGTGTCCTCCCAAAGCTCCCCTGCCTTGGAGATGAAATTAATTCAATGTTCTACCAAAGAAAGGTGGAATTGATAGAACTATTTGATTTCTTTACCATAGATGGATATCTTCTTCCATCTATACCTTTCTCTACCATCTTATTTCCAAGTGAAATGGGAATTTTCACATTTTGAATGCCATTACCATGTAGTTTGGCAGTATCCTAGCTAGACCTATCACAAGGTTGTCATACCAAACTATTTCTCTTGCTCAACTCAGTGACCATGACACTCTTCTCACACTGCTTACCATAAGATCTTCAATTGCACATGTCACACAAAGTTGGGGGTTCTAGGTCTACACCTATTAGGTAAAGTTGTATTTTATGGAATTGTGGTCCTTAAATTTGGAGGTGTTCCACCTAAAAAAGTAGGCATTAAATATGGATGAAAATGATTTGTTTTAACTTTGATAGAATTTCCTTATGGAATTACTGAATTTCTTGACGACATCATGCTAGCTTTTCTCATAGAAGAAGGTTTTGGAGGAGAAATTGAATTCTTTCGAATTATTTTTGGCATTGAAGTTTGAAATAGTAGTTTTGATGACTCCATTGACGACCTTGCTAAGGAATTTGATGCACACAATATTGAATTTGAATATGGTTTAGAAGACGTTGAAGAAGTTGTAGATTTTGGTGTTGTCACTGAATGTTTCTTTGTTGTTGGACTTGATCAAGACACAATTTAAATTTACGATCAGATTGAAGACCTTGAAGAGGTTTTAGATTTTTTTGTTCTCACTGAAGGTTTTTGTCTAGTTTTGTTTCTTAAACCATCATTTCCATAGGACATTTTTGGTGAATAGATTCTTGACCTTGATGAGAGGATATGATACCTTGAAGAGGCTACATCTTTTGGTGACGTCACTAATTGTTTCTCTATTATTTTGTTTGTTAAAAAAATTTATCCCAGAGGAGGGTGTTATCCAATGTGAATTTGAAACCCCCCTCACATTTTTCAATGAAGGTTGTATCTGAATGTTAGGGAGCTACACAAATTATAGAAATGAAATATGATGTGCCAAAAACTTTACAGACATCCCAAAAACAAAAACCACCTATTATATGTCAATTAAATCTACATGGAACCAACAAGCAATATGGTAAAATATGGAATTACGAATCCCTTCAATTAGTAAAAAAAAAAATATGAAGAAAGCACCCAGAGGACTAGAAATAACAATATAGTAGAGAAAAATAATAGTATCTCAGTAACTATAATTGCAAGTCATAAATTAATATCATATATTCCAATTTCAGCACTAAAAGCAAACTCAAAATAACATAAAAGCATAGACATCATTGTTTTACATGTAAGTAAACATTGTTAATGGAAATATGCAACATGGATTGGCATAATCATGCATTTATCAATGAAATTTCATCAGACCATTGAACAATTGTGCGCTAGAACAATATTTAAATAAGTTAAAAGAAAAAATTGACCTATATCGTATAGTTGATGGGACAAAAATCAATATGTAGAAATATTCACTTGGTTTTTATAATTGGATAGAGGAATGACTTAAAATTACCTTGTATGTCTTCTCGTTTTAGAGCTCAAATTTGTAGGAAGGATTTAAGCATTCACATTTCAAGAATCATTAGAAGAGGTTGATAAAGAATATAGGAAGACAAAAAACTAACCAGTGGTGTAATAAATGGATTTCTTGGGAGATAGATTGGCATATGGACTTTTGGTAGCTAGAAATTTTCCAAATAAGTGAATGTATTTGAAAACCAAACCTCTATTTTATTGGTTTAGACAAGGTCTAGAATTTGAAAAGTGAGTTCCCTCTTTCTTCCTCTTACATGTCCAATGATCGAAATCTGGATTGAGGGAAAAAAATTTCCAAAATAAAAATTTTTCATTTTATTTTTTAAAAAATAATATGAGTTTTTAAAAGCTAATTAACTCCGCAATTTCTCACAACTATGTTTGACACATGTTCTAATTGGCTAACTTTAGACGATCCTAAACACATTTTTATTTAACTAATGAGGGAGATAGCCCAATAAAACTAGTTTGTCCATATTCAAATCAAGTTGGTATCAAAGTAAAATTTAGCTCATTTTATTCAAGGTTAGTTAGAAGAATTAGCTATTGGTTTATGTCTTCAATTTCCTCTCAAAATTAATGTGTACGTGCTTTTGAGAGACACACTAGAGGAATAAGGTCCAAATTTTTGATGAAAATGTGCCATGAAAGTAAAGGGTTAAAGGCAAACATGTACAAGGCATAGTTGAGTACAAGGCATAGTTGAGCCAAATGTTATTGAGGAAGGGCCTAATTATTTGGGTCTTGGTTATGGAAAACATGATGGAGAATGCTCCAAATCCAAGGAGGCACATGAAGTTGTTCCAAGAAGGAATTTTATTTCGTGTTCATTACCTCAAGCTTCTGAAGTTTGTGTTCATGATGAATGGAAAATTTTGACACCCACTTTGCAAGAAGATGTTAATAAACATGCAACTAATGAGAATGTAAAAGAAGAGGATGTCAAAGCCTAGAGTCATTGAATCTATTGCTGTGTGACCAGAGTAGACACCACTTTCACCTTCTAAATTAACACCTCTCAAGAAGGTGACAAAGGTGAATGTTCAAGGTATAAATTTGCCTTTAATCAAATTGCTTTTGATTATGATAAACATGGTAAATATTCACATAAGATTTGGAAAAGAACTTGCATGTTCCTTTTGTGTTTTGAATAATCATAATGTCTATAGATGTTGGAAGAAGATATCCATGCACATGAAACTTTCTAAATAAATGAGGCAAAAATTCAAAGGCCCATTGGACAAGGAAAATGATGTTGAAAATAAGATGCAATTGTTTTGCACTTATTGCCATAAGAAAGGTCACCTTGTAGACAAGTGTTGGACTTTGTATCCAACAAGTCATCCACAACATTTGAATAAGGTGGAAAGAGATATTGACAAGAATGGAAAAGAGGATTCCATAATCTTTGAGGGTCAGGATGATTCACATGATGATGAAGTGCAGCTGAAAGAAGCGCCATTGAAATGGTTTGGTAAGGGATGGTTAGATTTCTTATCCAATTAAGGCCTTGCATGTATTTTGATGTTTCATGAAATTCTTTGCAAATTCAAAGTATGGTGTATGTTGCATGAAGCAAGATGTTGAAAGTAGAGTTATGTTGACACACTTAATTGCAACAAATATGGAAATTTGTACATGAGCTATTATTTGACTTGAGAGTCAGTTGTTTGAAGAGGCATGTTTTTTCCACTTGTGTTTGGTTGATGGTTTTGTATAACAATATGTAAGAGTACATGGAGATATTCACATCATGTGAATTTTTTTTCTTTGAATGAGAAAAATGATATGTCAGCGAGCTATGTTTCTTGCATGATGTGTTTTTCAGTTTGATGGTTTTTTTTGTGACAAGACGTCACAAGGTTTTGGGAAGGTCCACTCTTGAGCGAGAGCCTCATGACTACAACCTAATCATGAGAATCAAATGGGAGTGCATTCTTATTTTGAAAAAAAACCTCTAGATAGGATTCCAAGCTACCTAGGACTCAAACCATTATTTTTAAATTTGAAATATCATGGTGTTGTTTCAATGCCTAAATCCACAACCCTAACATAAATTGTTTTATTCTTTTTTTACAGAATTTAGTTGGTTTTATTAAAAGTCAGTTGAATTTAAAATTCTTGGCTTAGTGGCATGAACCAAACATATTGTGTATTAAATGAGGAATTTCGCTCTCCCAATCATTTCTAAATCACCCATATCACCAAGAAAACATGTTTTAAAAGAACATGCTTTGGTATGGGAAAGACCTTAGGTCCTTTGACTGTGCACATGTGGTGTGAAAAATTGAAATTGACAATTTGCAAAAAAGTGAAATTATGAATGAAACCACGAAAACGAAAAACCCAAAAGTGGTAAATGATTTAAATTATTTACCAACATAAATTCTTCAACTTTTAGCAACTAAATGATAAGTAAAAAAAAAAAAAATATTTAATTATGGTTCGAAAGTTACATAATCTTAAGAAACATTTTAAATTAATTCTATCTCATAAAAAGTATCCCTCCTAACTTAACAAATACTATCTCTTCTCCTAAGGTTCACGACCTCCCTTCCTTAGCACACAAGACATAAATACAATTAATATTTCAATATGTTAATTCCTATCGAAACAAATGAAAAGTTGTATATAGATGGTTTCAAATATTATAAGAAGGTTTTTGATATGGTTGAGAGAATGTGGAAAATAGAATCCATAAACAAATTATTTGTCAAAACGTATTACTTTCAAAGTATCAACGAGGAATGTACAAGGGTTTTCAATGAATTAACGCTATTTATTTAAATTCCATGATGTATATCTTACTCATAATTTTAACAAATTATTAAATAATGATCTAGATTGGATAATTATATTATTTGTCATATATTTTGATGCTTATAGAGTGAAAAAACTGAAAGAATCAAGTTGTAGGGTCATTTTAATGGTGGGTGAAGAATTGGGGTCTAAAACCTTTTGGAGTCATTTTGAGGTATTAAATGACATTTCTGGGGGTCAAACGATTATCCCTTGTGTCGAAATCTTGACCATTATTCTACACATAAAGACATATCCAATGGTGCAAGAAAAACATCAAATTAAGTTCATTCAAAATTTATGCCTTTAGTAAGTTGACCTATCATGTTGACCACCATGGTACGAGACAATGTCATTTTATCCCCATTACTGATGCATAGAAAGCTAGCTACATGTGGAATTTTAAGAAGACTCTAAAAGGTCTAAAATCACAAACCTTGTTAATGGTTGACGGAGTCAAATCTTACACCTAGTTGGCTATCACGCTATGTTAAATACTTGGCCACTAGGAGGAATAAGAGTTCCATTTTGTGTTATTGTATTTTGTTCCATAGTTGAAAATACAACTAGAAGTGTGAAGTTAGAGAGAAAAATGTATGAAGTTAAGTTTTTATAGCAACCTTACATGCCAAAAGTCTTAGCTAACTCTAGAGAGATTACCTCTTTCTTTGTACTTGCATATTTTCCATACCAGAAAAGAGAGAGTAGAGCATGTTTAAATTTTAGTGTTGTTTTTCTCCCATAAGGATTTCCTAGGGAAAAAGGAGTAGAGCATCATTACTTTTTAGGGTTTCTTGTCTCCCATAAGGATTTCCTAGGAAAATAATTGTGTTGATTGTCTAGATATGTATGTGAGTGTTTCATTATGTTCTCTATTTCTTACATTGTGTTTCATTATGTTTTATATTTCTTACACTTCCGCCATCCTATTTTTATTTCCAATCAAGGTTTATAAAGTAACATGAGAAGCAACATGAGACTTGGAACAATCATTTTCATTATATATATGGAAGGAAAGAAGGATTATATCCCCTTAAGCTTAAGCTTATGTAGTTTGTCAATTTTTATCATATATATTTTTTGGTAAGGGTAAATGTTTTTTATCTATAGTAAGTCATGAACCCCAATTTTACCTTATGTAATGCATGATTCTAGGATTACCACAATTTGTACTTGGTTTTTTATTGTCATGATGCCCTGTCTCAATCACTTGGCCATCCCTCGATGGGTAGTTAAATCTTTATAACAATACTTAAGTAATATTTATCTATTTGTATTATGTGAAATGTAAAAAATGGTATACTATTTTTCATAAAATTGTGTTGAGTTTATCATATATTTCGATGAAAGTTGATTATATGACACGTTTTCTTTAAAAGGAGAAAAATTTTGTTAAGGTATGAATTTGCAATTTTGTGTGGCTCTTTATCAACCTTCACTTCCTCATTCCTAGAAAAAATCTACTTGCTCATTCGCATACCCACTTTTTATTCAAATGCATGAGTTTTGAACTCTCGATAACTATGTTTTTCCACGCAGGAAAATTATATGTCACATTTTATACTAACTCTAAATATTATTTTGAAGTTTGGATTACTGTTATTCTTTTATATAATTTAACATTAGATATAAGTTTAAATTGAAAGCTACTTAGATGAAATATAGCTTAGATATGGCATTTGCATTATTATATATTTATTGAACTATCATGGACATAATTATTACACATGTTTAATTTACATTATTGTTATCTGATGCTTCTTTGATTTATCTCCTATAGCTTAATGTAATGCTAGATATATAATTTAAGTTGAAGGCCCATGAGATAAATATGACTTGTATGTGACATTTGTATTCAATCATCTATTTGTTGTGTTATATGAACATAATTGGTATGCATATCTCATTTTCATTACTAATATGTCATGATTCTTTAATTTATCTTTTATAGATGACCGGAGCAACCCTTTTTAATCTATCCCTTTTGACTTCGGATATGTGGGCAATACTCATCCGCATATTTTTCTATCATAAAGCAGTGAGTAAAATTGTATTCCATTTGTGTCAATTTTAAGGTTAAGCACATGGATTAAAATTTTATACAAGATACATTGCCACGGTGTACATTTATATCTAAAGAGTCCAAAAGCTCATTCAAGACCATATGTTTTGTTGATGTAGGTTGATTGGTTATATTACATTGCTTTTGCAGTTGTTGTTGTGGGCCTTACCATCTATTCGTTCTAGTAATTGCTGAAACTAATCTTTCACCTTTTTATTTTAAATAGAAATAACTTTTCAAAGACATTTTAATATGTAAAATTAAGGAAAACCCTTTTTTTCCTATGTGAATATGATAATGTCTAACATGTGCTTTTTATTTCTGTAATAGTGACAAAGAGAACACTATTGTGGTTGAAAATGGTCTAAATGAAACCATACCATACACACCACTCAATGAAGAGAGAGAGCCTAATATAGCAGGAATAATTGTAACTCCCTCGTGATTAGAAAATCACGCTCTATAGCATTATGCTTCTCTCCTCCATCGTTATTTTTTTAAGCATTCATTCTTTGAAGAAATGTATTACAAGAATATTACAATGCAATTTTCATTTCAATTTTTTATATGCTACATTACGATTGTAAAATAATAAGCTAAAACTCAAACTAAAAGGAAAAAGGTTTGTTTTTTTTTTAATATTTTTAAATTTAACAATTATTTAAATAATTTTTTTCCTTTAGAAGTCATATATATATTGTGTAGCTGATGGAGAAAGTTATGATTACCACCATGGATGGGAAAATTAGGGGATGCAGCATAATGAGAAAGAGGCAATAGCAGGATGGGATAGAAATATTGGACAATCATTGCAAACAATAGATGAGGATGCAACTCATCTCTGGGTAGAAGAAATGATAAATCACCTCAAGAAGAGCTCTCCTAACGTACCAGTCTACCAGATTCTTAAATACTTGCATAGCAATATTTACTGTTGCAGTAACCCTTTTATAAAATCTACACTTGAATCCAGACTTCTCTACTTCACACAATTTAGTGTTCTTCCAAATCATAACACACAAATAATTGACAAAAACAATAGATTAATAACTCAATCTAAAACTAGAGTTCCATTGAAGCACAACTTTAAGAATAACTATAAGGAGAAGGAACATTCAACAGAAGAACAAAGACTAAATATGTCATCATTTCCATTGCATCATCAATTTAGCAAAATGCAAGAAACTCTGGTAAGAAGGGAGGATGAGAGATTCAATGAATCAGATGTAGTAGGGAAGGAGGGTTCAGGAACATTAAGGAATATTAATAGCCCAACTACAACTTTCTGTTCTGAAGGAGAAGGATTGCATCTCCTAGCTCTTCTTCTAAAGTATGCAGAAGATGTTTCAGAGGACAATCATGAAGAGGCAAACAGTATCCTGCCCTATATTTATGATCTTTCTTCACCTTATGGGAGTTCAGTTCACCGTGTGGCTGCATACTTTGCTGAGGCCATATCATGTCGGTTGATCAGCTCATACTTAGGAATCTACTCTCCTATCATGAATGAATCACGGAACCAAAGTATTGTATCAACATTCCAAGTATATAATGGTATCATCCCATTTGTGAAGTTTTCTCATTTCACTGCAAATCAGGCAATCCAACAAGTATTCCAAGGTGAAAATAGTGTGCACATCATTGACCTTGACATAATGCAAGGTTTGCAATGGCCGGGATTGTTTAACATATTGGCCTCCAGACCGGGCAGTCCTCCCTATGTGAGAATTACAGGCCTGGGAACCTCCATGGAAGCATTAGAGGCAACTGGAAAGAGGCTCTCAAACTTTGCTGAGACATTGGGTATTAATTTTGAATTTCATGTTGTTTCAGACAAGGCTGGGAATATTAATGAAAATTTAGAGAGGCTTAAGGTCAGAAAAGGGGATGCATTGGCTGTGCATTGGTTACAAAATTCTGTATATGATGTCACAGGCTCTGATATTAGAACATTATGTCTTCTGAGGAGGCTTTTTGCAAATGTTATCACCACGTTGGGTCATTTCTAAAAATATTTGTGGAGGGAACACATTATTATTCTGATGTGTTTGATTCTCTAGGTGCAGCTTATCCTGAGGATAGCCATGAGAGGCATGTTGTGGAACAACAACAACTTTCTTGCGAGATCAAGAATATTCTGGCAGTTGGTGGGCCTGCAAGAACATGTGAATTAAGATTCCACAACTGGAGAGACCAGCTGCAACAAGCTTTCTCTTGCTGGAAATGCAGCAGCACAAGCCACACTTCTGTTGGGTATGTTTCCTTGCAAAGGCTACACTCTTGTGGAGGAATCAGGGACTTTAAGGATTGGATGGAAATATATTTTCTTATTAACTGCTTCGGCCTGGAGACCTACTCATCATACCCTCTAAACCTAAAATTATAGTTTTCCACAATTAAATCTGAAGTACTACATTATGAATATCATCATGGATATGAACTTGGAGAAAGTTATAGTTACAGAGAGAACAGGTACATTATGAATATCATCATGGATATGAACTTGGAGAAATTTATAGTTACAGAGAGAACATACCTTGCGCCGACGAAAGGAGCAACAACGCTGACGGGAGGAGCAACAACGCGGACAAACAGACCAACAGCGCAGACGGGAGGAGCGAAAACACGCAAAAAGACCAGTAGTTTTCCACAATTAAATCTGAAGTACATTATGAATATCATCATGGATATGAACTTGGAGAAAGTTATAGTTACAGAGAGAACAAGTACATTATGAATATCATCATGGATATGAACTTGGAGAAAGTTATAGTTACATAGAGAACATACCTTGCGCCGAAGAAAGGAGCAACAACACGGACGGGAGGAGCAACAGCGTGGACAAACAGACCAACAGCTCGGACGGGAGGAGCGAAAACACACGAAAAGACCAGCAGCAACAGTGAAAAATACACGCGAATAATGAGACAGGTAAACAAATCAACTTCGCGGGCGACTTATTTATAGAAACTAGTTCGGCCAAACTATTTTAAAAGTAAAAGTTCGGCCGAACTCAAAGTTCAGCCGAACTTTTGTTGCAGATTTTACCATATCCGACAAAAATTATGTTTTCCTGCACCGTCAATGTGCCGTCAATCTAAACGGAATCACGAGTTTGCCGAAATTTCTAAGAAAGTTCGGTCGAACTATTAAATAGTTTGGCCGAACTTTATAAAATGTTCGGCTGAACTATTGCCGAAAAAAGTTTTCGGTCCCCGATTCTCACAAAAGTGTAACCCAGCTTCACGTTTCCGCCCATATTGTCTTTATGGAGACAATGTCTTTAATCCTATCTATTGTCTCTGTAGAGACAATATAAAACAATGAATCCAGAAAAATATCTCACCATTAAAATAAATCAATATAAAAATATTTAATTAAAAAAATCAACAATATCATTGAATAATTCATGTTAGGGTACAGTGGAGTGGAACCACCAACCTCGTGCATGGCAGGTGCTCTTCCAATGAGCTAGCACCCTTTAAAGAATTATGTGAGGAGTTATGGTGGTCCTTGAAATTGTATAATAGGCATTGATTTTAAAAAAATGTTCAACACATAATGGCATAATCCTTGTAAAATATATAATCATGCAAGCCATTATTTTTAACTTACTAAAAAAATAACTCAATGGAGTTAGCTCACTATGACACCCTTGTAGCTTGACTTGCACAAAAAGCTAATAATAAACAATAATCTACAAACAAAGTAATCTAGCTATACAAAGAAAATTAACTAGAATTAGCACAAGCAATACAAACACCACCCAAAGAGCTACACCAGCTTGCTAGTAGGCACTGATGACACATATGATGTACAAAACAAGCCATGATTTCATCTTCAACTCATTCAAGACAAATTGGGCACTCTCCTCATTCACCATTACTAATTTATCTGACCACTTCTTCAATGTAAGATTTTGAAGGTATAGAACTAGAATATCCATTAACACACATTTGGTTTCCTAAAAGAAAATGCTTTTCCCGCTTATACATCAGATAACTGTTGTGTATCACCCCAGTTTTTGATAAAGTGGAAATTGGAACAAATTTCATGCCATCTTATTTGAATTAGAGCACTGTTGTGTATCACCCCAGCTGTTATCATTGTGCATCGCCCCAGTTGTTGATAACTTAGCAATTAGAACAAATTCTAACATATCACTGCTCATAACACGATTAAAAAAACTCTTGAGCTTTGGGGCTTAACATAATGTTTTTCAATAAAATTCATTTTACAAAGGACAATAAAAACCATTTTACGAAGGACATTCTAAAGTAGAACTTTACCTCATGACAAGAAAAGGACGTTCACAACTGGCAGAACCTCAAAATAAATTCCATAATAGATGCATAATTGTGAAGAACTTGGCCTTGTTCAAAAAATTGATCAAACTGGACCTGTAAATAGAAATAAAAACCATAGATTTTTTAATTCATACCAAAATCACAACAAAAAAATGAATCAAAACTATTATTATATTTCCTTTCCATGGATCAGAGAAGTGTTTGCCTTAGATCTTATATACAAAGATGTATAAAATTCATTCTGAGATTTAGTAAACACACACTTAATTACTGGTACATCAGTAAGAGGAAGAACAATAATGGGTCTGAATATTCATGAAAAAATATTAGAAATCACTCAAAGGGACTAGACATCAAAAGCCAAATGAAAGCCCAATTCTACATTCATACCTTCCCTCTTTGCAGTATTTTTTTTGTCCTTCGCAACGTCAAGGGCCTTAAGTTAGCTTGAAATAATTTCAAACCATGTTCATCAACTTCCTCAAAGGGTTTTTGAATTATTTTATACCACTTGGACACCACAAGGTTTGAATAACAAGAAAGTATCAATTTCTGCGGAAAAAAACAAAATCAGACAAAGGAAAAAAAATGTACATGGTACTAACTATCAGAGCATCTAGTGGGCTAAATTTCACAAAATTTATTTGTGAACCCAAGGTAGATAATTTTATCTTAGAGGTTGTAGAATTAATCTACGTTCAAGGAAGAAATTTGTCCATAAAAAAGGGCATAAGCAAACTAGCAATGTAGACAATGCTCTTCAAATCATCTAGGTAGTAGACAACTCCAAGGGCATCAACTCATAGGTATTTCTTGCTTTGAAATTCAGATTCAAAGAGAATTATTACACTAAAATGTAAACATGGAAACACATACAGTAAAATATGGAGAATCATAGTGGCAGAAAATTTCAGAGATGGGAAGGAAAACTGCAACTACATTTGATTAGCATCAATTTATGGGTTGTTGTAAGAAAACTTTCAGACATGTTTAGTAAAACTGCAACTACATTTGATGAGCATCAATTTATTGGTTGTTGTAAGAAGTACAGAAACCAGAACTTACTAAACATGAATTAATTGAATGCAGTCTGAAGTTAAGGGTCAAAGGTCTTGGAATTTTTCAATTGAAGGTCTATAAGAAGGGAAGGATTCTCGTGGGTTTTCCTCTCAGTTCGAGAGGTTTTGGCCTTGGCTTATCGCCTACATCTTGTGTCCCATTGTCTCATTTTTATTTATGATTTGGTATTTTTTTTATGATAGAAAACACTAATAATAATGAATGAAAGAAAAAATTAATCAACAAAAGTAAAAACGCATCACAAGAAATTATAAAAGTAAGAGAAATCACCTACACTTGCTGCCCCTAGATTCCTGAACAAGAGCAACAATTTCCTGGGGACCTATAGTAGCAAAAAATGTCATCCTCACCAACAAAATGGATAATAGGATCATGCCAACATCAAGGGAAACCCCTCCTCAGTACTTATTTTCATTATTGCAGCAGAAGCATCCCTTCTTGAAGATTTTCCAGAGATTAATGGAAAGAGATTTTTGAAAAGCCATAATAGCTAATGAAGTAGCTCTATTATGTGCAGCCGAGGAGACAAGAACACAATTGCAAAAGAAGAAAATAGAGGGCTAAGTTGAAGCTTTTGGGAGACAAAAGCCCATGGATGGAGATATGTGATCCTAAATAATCTTTCCAATCTTTGTAAACATGATAAATCTTGGAAAAGTTTGAAATCAATGATTAAAAGGCCAAAGATCTCATTTTGTCCACAAAAATATGAAAAAAACCACGTGGTGGTTTACATTCCAAGAAATTATTACCATAGATGAAGCCTTAAGTGAGATGTAAAAATGAAGCTTAGGAAAAAGCATGGGCAGTAGCAAAATAATGGAGGACTCATAAACAAGTCTATTCAAAACTGGAGGACAAAAAGGATTTTGAGCCCTTCCATGGTGAACAAAGATCATCTCTGAACCAAAGTCACAATCTGGAAAATACCACCAAGGGGTAAGAATACACAAAATCTTTGACAGAAAGTGTATAGCTCTTATTTGTAACAATCCCTGAGCATAAATCTTGGTTTGCCCATTTGTGTTGCGAGGGTAATCTCAACTGTTCACGGAGTGTTTACTTGTTGTGTGGTTGTTGTGTTGCCAGGGTAACCTCAGCTATTCACAAAGTATTTAATTTGAAAGAGTGAGTTCACACAAACCCTGTACAAGATTAGCCAACTCTCTGGGAAGTTCTTTCATCCCTTTGAAGTTGATCAATTTCAATATTCGCAAATCTGGTAGATGCAAAAGCCTAGCGGGAAATGTTTTCAAGTCACCCGATTGCAACTTTCCATGAATTTCGAGGCACTTCAGGTTTGACGGAATCTGCAACTCAGGATGCGAAAACCATAATCAAATCATTCTAAGCAATAAAATGCTCCATTCCATATATCCAATATTTTCAAAGTAATGGGTGAAGAAATAGAGAAGTAAATATGTGAAGTAGACTTGCCTAGATGAGTTGTTGATTCAAATCCTTGGAAGGCTTGTAAGTCAAGTATCTTAACTGTTTATCTGTCACAAAACATTGTAGATCATATTAGCGAATGCTGATTAACAAAACCTATAATTTAAATGAATTACTATATTCTCCGACCACTTGGGATTTTGTGAAGTTTCCACATGCAAGGATCCTCAATAAATAAATTATAAACCAACTCTACATGTTTTGAAAAATGTGTGCAATGAATCACTATTTTAAATGATATGCATGCCAATGCTTGTGGTATAAGATCTAGACATTGTATAAAGCAAAACCGTATTTTTTTTGCAGGGGGGGGAGATCAAAGATTTGATACTCTTTCATCCTTCTCATGCAAAAAGTCCAAAGATTGACTTGCTGTAATGGATCTGAAATCCATTCTCTCTACCTTTTTGCGAGCCATTTTCAAGATGATATTCGGTATAGTTACAACAGGTTCAACCCCATTTGTGCCTTTGGTTACAACTGCTCTATGTTCTAACATGTTCAGTTCAGACTTTCCCACAATATCTGCCACTCTCTCCCATCACCATCCTTCAAAAAATGAACTAATATCCAACAATGGCTCTTTGCAGGCCTCAGGAAGATCCTCATAGGTGAAGAAGTAGGGCTCTATATTGTTCCTGAACGTTTCACCCTCCAGGTTCTCCAGTTCTTCGATCACTTTGAAAACTTCATCTTTGTCCCCTTCAAAACGTAACGCACTGGCCAATAATTTTAACATCAATAGAACTCCATCACACATCTCTATTATGTCATAGACCTGGTTAGGATTTAATTTTCCTTTCCGGTCATCACACATTTACATATTTAATAGAGTCATTGCAACATTGGATGAAATGCTTGTCATTCGATACTCTTTTGGAGTTGTTTTCATTCGACATGATTTATGCACATTTTTGTCATGTGCAGTAATAAGAAGCCTGAGCTTCGCTGCTTCATCCAAATTCAGTGGAAAAATTTGTCGCAGTTTATGTTCATCCAAATGAAACACCATATTAAGCACAATTTGAACAATTTTTTGTAGTAACTAAATTCAGAAGTGACTGTCATGATGAGGGAGGGAAAATCCATTCAAAGGTTGGACTTTGATTTGAAGTGAGTAGATTTGAAAAAGGTGACCACGCAAAGTCTGCTAACTGAATTGAACTGAGCTATTCAATGCAGGAAACAAAACACTGTTTGACTTTGTGGACATCTTCCACCATTCTGCTGATAATTGTCCTCGGAGGAGACTGGTTTAATTATCAAAGAATTTGAGTTCATTACATCCAGTGGAGATGATGATTTGAATGTTGGCTCTCAGGGGGACTTCATCATTCTGAGTGGTTGCAATGGGGTCATCAGATTGATTCGTTGGGACCATTGATTCGATCCAACCGGGATTCATAGTATTCTAATAAAGCCCGCCCATAATATTTGAATATGAAGCCTTTTACACAGTGATTCCAGTTCAACAGATCCATGAAAAGGTGCCTTTGAGTCTGATAAATATCAAACACTATGCAGTTTAGACAACCCATCTGAACTTTTCTGGTTGTTGACCTGTAGTTATCTGCACAGTCCAATGCCATAAGTTAATATGCTGAGAATAGAATTCACAAAGCGAATGCGGAATTTCCATATTGTTCTTTTTATGGCAAGACAACAAAACCTGAATTTGGCATCAACATATTGAAATGCCCAAACCCTTCATGGGGCCTGCTGCTTATGTCTCACCTAGGGCTAACAATGTGCCAAAGAGAGGCCACATTAATCTGAGAAGTCTTCCGAGCTCAGGTAGTTCAGGGAACCCATATGCTGGATACCACTTCCTTAGATTGGCACAATCCTTTTACATGTCTCAAAAGAGGGATTCTCCTCTCGAAGCCATGCATTATGCATTAAAGGAAATTGATTGTTTTGAGAAAACTAGCAATGGAAATGTAAGGCCTGAGCTTGTAATGAGACTTTACCTATTGGCTGAAACTAAGTGTAGGCTTGGGCAGTATGAAGAAGTCATTTCAATATTGAAAAAGGCACTGGCTATGTACATCCATGAGATGGGTTCTGAGATGGCTTTTGGAGCATTTGCAGGGCATATGCAGCTTGGGGATACTTATTCTATGTTGGGTCAATATGAGAATACCTTGATATCTTACCATGAAGGCCTCAGAATTTAGAAGAAGGCTCTGGGAGATAAGGATCGTTGAGTTGCTGATACTTGTCGGTATATAGCAGAGTCTCATCTGCAGGTGAGCATTACCTTGAAAGAACGAATGATATTTCAAGCTTCAATTATAATTTATTATACCTATTAGGAACCATATGTGTACTGATATTTCTTGATAAATTTCTTATTATTCAGTAGATATCTGAGTATTCTCAAGTAATATTTTTTAAGACCGAGTTCAGGAAGGTCAGCTAAGTTCCCTTAACTACCCTTCATGCGCCATGAGGCATTTGTAGCGTATGGAAGGACATAAACTGTAGAAAGTCATGGGTATCACTCATAGCTCTGCTCAGGTCATAGGGATGATAAAACCCTTACTATGTTGGTCATGCAAGACCAAGCTCATGCAGAGCTAACTTCATGTAAGGCAAGACCTTATTTGAGCAGAGCTTTATCTACCATTTCTTCTACAGCATGTACCTATCAAGATCTTTGTTCTCATCGTGTCTTATGGTTTAATCAGCTTCTGCTCTTTTTCTCTTTTTCCTCAAAAATTGTGGTACTGTTTATGCTTAGCAGATGATCAAATTTTACTTCTAAATATGAAAGTTGGAAAGATATCTTGGAGGTTGAGGGTTATTATGATGGTTCCTTTTTCATGATTCCACAGTACCCCATGGGGTTTTCGGGTTTCTGAATCAACCCAAAACCTCAGAAAATCCCTAAACACACATATCGATTCAAATCATGAAACTATATTTTGCTGAAGTTTTGGGAATGGTTACTGGAAAAGGCGTATACAGTGAGATATTTGTACAGGTATGTCAGGGCACGCATAGGAAGACTAGCGAATTTTTACCATTCACCCAAAGCCCCTGGATTTTTTGGCTCCTTTTGGGGAGGTAGTTTGGAGAGTGCCACGCGTCATTGAAATCACTGTAAACAAAATTGTGAATGGGTAGACCTGATTGTGGAAAATTTGTAAGCTGCCAATTTGCAACTTCCAAACCACAATGAGAGAGTAGGTGACTAATAAAAATGAAGTTATATTTGAGCTCTCAACATTTATTTGAGAAATAAATCCCCTGATTTCCCAAATCAATACAAAATTTAGTTGGTTCTCTGAAAATTCTAGTTTACACTACAAAAGCTTCCAATTTTTGCAGTTGTAAATTAGGTGAATGTCCAGTCATTGAGACAAGTTGAACTAATTCCATGTATTTCTATGACCCAAAAACAAAGACCTTGGAAAAATATTATGAAGCAAATTCGGTGGACACTATCTTCACATAGCCCTATTGTTGTATCTAGGACATTTATCTTCAAGAAAATTGGATAAAAAATTCTAAATTAGGAATTTGGCTTCTGTGATCCATAGAATTTATATAAAAATATTTCGGTGATAAACACATCTAATCAAATTTTGTTGACGCGTTTCAAACCAGCCAGTGTGGTTCATCATCATCTTGTCCTGATGATGAACCACACTAGTTGGTTCGAAAGGCGTCGACAAAATTTGATTAGATGTGATTATCACTGAAAGATTTTTATATAAATTCTAAATTGTTTTGACAAGGGTGTCTGTAAACTATTTCTTCATCTCATTAACATTTCTTTGCCAACTACTATTATTACAAATAGGCCATATTGCCTGTTTTTTTGGCCTTTATTGCGTATGAACTAGCCCTATAGTTGTTGGACAAGTACTAAGTGCCAATTTCCCGAGAGGAGAAGTATACATATAAAGTGCCATGACAAAAGCGAAGTAAGCATGCTCTCTTGTAACGACATCTTTCCTATTTGATGTGTCATTTACAACTTTATGTATGTAGCAACTTTTGTTGATACAATTGTCTTTTCCTTGGAAAAGCAAACTGGCGATTGAATTTTTTTACACTCAATTGACATACGATAACAATGTAATTACTGTATCTGGATGAGAAATTTATAGCTTTAGATGTGTTTTATATGTCTTAATTAACTTGAACAATGTCTAGGTTGAACAGGTCATGCAGTTCACAGAGGCAGAGGAGCTATGTAAACCATATTTGTAGAAAGCCATTCACCCCATGTAATAGATTCACATTGTATAGTTTGATCTCAGATTGTGATTGTGATATGCAGAGACAATAAATTTTAATTCTGCAAAAAGAAGGGGTCATAAGGCTGGTTAAATATTTATCTTATCGAGTAAGACCTATCAAAATAAAAAACAAAAAGAGTTTAGAAATTTGCAAGGGATGAAAGAAGCATCGTTACCAGTAATAAGAAAAAGTCCATACTCCAGCTGTTTCAGGAAAACAACACGTTTGCCATTAAAGCGTCTAGCTAGAAGGATCAGTACAGTTCTCGGAGTAATTATGGACATATATAGTCTCAAAAAGCATATTTCAAACAATGATACCGACCATTTATTTGGCAGCAAGATTACTGTCATTTGTAATGGTGACACTATGTCCCCTACCTGTGGATTGCAAAATTTTGTCCTGCATGGCCCTCCAGAATATAGAAAAAGCATAAAATATCAATCCACCCGCCCTACAGATGTTATATTTAAAAAAATAATCCGAAAGGCTTGTGAAGCAGAAATTCTTAGTGTGTGGAATCTTATATTTAAAGTGATGTATTTCACATAAAACTCTGCACTTGTAGCTTTCAAGGTATGGAGATTGCATTTTCAAAGCATCGGATGATGCAACATTGGAAATGGGCAAACTATAAAGAATTTACCATCCCAGTGGTCTTTACAAGGTCAGTTATTGCCATGCCACCAACAAACGAAGCCTGCATCAAAAAGCATCACATAGTTACTTATCAATATGAGTTGTCTTCGCATCAGTGACCTTCAGAAGTTATAGTGGGAAATGCCCATTTTTTTTTCGAGGTCAACAATAATAATGACTTACTTATGCCATACAAAGAGAAATTCTTTGGCATCCTGAAATGGATTCTATGAGCATCGAGCTGGCCATCACCCAAAATAAGAACAAAATGGGCAATCAGAGGAGATACTTACCATCCTGGCCCGTTCACCCTTCTCATCCCTGGCATCATCTTTAAATATCCTTTCAATTTGCATCAAATCACAAAACAAACTATAAACCCTAACCCTTAATTGTAGAACCCTGTCCCTGAAGCAAGTCCAGTATTGCAAAATGGAGATCAAAAGGGGTGCTGTTAACTTCAGAAAATCGGCATGAAAGGAAGCAATGGAACGTGGGAACTTACCCCCATGTCTGTGAGCAGGAAGCTTCAACTATAGAATCTCGTTCGCCCATTCGCCTCCTTTTCCCTCGAAGGCTTCTGTCCGTCGGGAAAATATTTGTTGCAGAGAAAGCGAAAGGATCGAGTGTAAAGCGAGGGATTGGTAATGTTTCAAAGAAGCTGGGGGGCCAAATGAACATGCGCTGGGCCTGAGTTCTCTCTACCACCTTCATCCAGATGACTTACGATCTCATGGGAGTGATATACATGTGACCTATTTTAGGTTATATTAAGACTTGGTGGCAATAAATGAAACGAATGAATTTGTTTACTTCCCCTCTTTTTCAGAATTTTGCCGCCTCTTTGAATGAATTGGGTTAATTTCTAATTTAATGGAATGAATTGTCTTAATTTCTAATTTAAGACCATTAAAAAGCTTTAATTTTTAAATTAAAATAATTCAAATGATAATTTAGGATTTTAAGACAAAATATTAGTTTGTCTTAAAAAAATGTTTTAAAGTATCTTTATATGCTAGTGATATAATTGTTGTTATTGTTTCATCCTTCAGTGTTTTTATCAATAGTTAAGTAGCTTTATTAATTAATGAGGATTATTACTATTTATTTTTATTCATAAGAATTATTTTAAGATATTTGTGCCGGTGTAAGTCTAAAATAATCCAATATACAATGGTGTCTTTGAGTACAAATTAAATTATAGAGGGTAGTGATGAGTTTCCTAATGAAAATTCCTGTGATTAGATGGAAAAGTGGTAAAGAATATCCATCCAATATGAAAGTAACATTCAAATAAGTGCATTGTAATGACAACATAATCCTTGTAGCATGATAACATATACAAAACAAACACATGAACTCAAAGAGATATAAAATAAGTATATTATAATTCATTTGATATGTGAATGAAGTGTCAGAAAGTAAATCATAGAGACACTATACCATGGGCTACCCTATCAAGTGCATGTAGTGGGAGTGCTCTCAAGTATGAAATGGATGAGGGCAGATGATGAGAATCTCTTGACACCTATGTAGTAAAGCCACCCTATAGAATGAGGACTTTCACCTCTCCTTTATAGAACAGAATACGAAGATAAAGAATGTAATCGATGAAATAGAAGAGGATCAAATTGTGGGTTAAAGGCCTACGTGCTAGATCATTTTGGATGTCACAATTTCTCTCTAGTTAATTTTCTCTCTTTCAAAACTAGTTTTTTTGAAAGCACACATCTCCTCAAAACACTTTGTAGCTAATGTTTTCCTTTTAATTGACAATTGTGTTTAAAGTATCTTTATTGAGGCACATGTCTTCTAAAATATGTGTTATTTTAGCATGTAATACTCAGAATAGTGCATTAAATGTATGAGAAACAAGTCAACACAACACTGTGGCACTACTTCTCCATGATATATATTTTTTTCTTATTATGAAGTTCCAACCTACTAGAAATAGTTCAGTATGGTCCCCCCTTTGTAATAACTTGTTGTTTTAATTTAGTAACCATATATATCTATTGATTATTGTTTGTATGGATGAAATAAATTTTTTTACTAGAATGATCCTCCTTGAGCACACCCTCTCCAAGACTGTTCACCGTTTGCATGGTTGAAACACGAAATATGCCAATAATAATCCCTTTTGACTACATCACCTCTCAATATCTACCTTTCTCATTGTCATAATTAACATGTGTGGATGAAAATAGGTCTAATTCGACTTCATGAAGAAAAGAAACCATGCATATATGGCTAGGTTGAATTGCATCATGTGGAGTTTCCAAGAACAGGCTCACATGCAAGCTGTGGGAATAAAGGTTTATTTTCTCTAAAATAGTATGATGCCTAGAGAAGCTAAAATAAAAAAGGATAAGGTGTATAAAAATAGCAAAAGGCCGTCAAGAAAGGCATCGCTTCCTAGGCTAGATTAGAGCTCTATGCATCCTCCAATTTTGAACAAAATACAATGGTGGAATTTCAAATAAATTGATGCCCTAACTATCACACCAAGAGGGAACCCTTGATGCTCCTTTGACTTGAGGATTTCTTGAAGGTTTGCACTTTGTAGTTCATTATTCAAAACCTATTATCTTAACTATAAATGATCATTGGATGAGCCTTTACCATGATATATCTCCCAAACCTTAGTCTCTTATAGTATTTCTCTCAAAAACAATTCATGGAAAGTCACCCTAGATTCTCCCAAAGTTCACACTTTAATTGAATCTTTCCTTCCCTCACTTTGAAGCCTAGTATAAACACGTCAATCACAAGTAAGGTATTTTGGAAGTTTTGATCTTAGGCATTCATCATTTTTTAATATTCCTAAACCCGAGGTCATCTTTCCCTCAAGCCTTTCTTGGAGAGTCCTTCTTTTGCTTCTAAAGCAAGGAACCTATTATCTGATCCTCTTCTTTGAATGGGCATTGGAAATCACATTGTGCATCATTATTCATCTCATCATTCTTGTAATTTCCCTATACCAAGACTCCTCCCATCAGTGAAAGTTTATAAAGAGCAGGGAAAATTGAATGAGGTGATAATGGGTCCTTGTCCCATTGTTTCCACTTGATCTAGTAGTAGTCCCTTTGGAACCCCTCCTAGGACCCTTACTAAATTAAGCGCTAACATTTTTCAAAAACAAGTATAAAGCAGATGGCTCACTTGAAAAGAATAAAGCTAGGCTTGTGGCAAAAGGTTTTACACAAAAAGAAGGGGTCTATTATGAGAAGACTTTTTCCCCCATAACAAAATGGGATACCATATGGACATTCTTTGCCCTAGAAACTCAAAAATTTGGAAAGTCCATCAAATGGATGTAAAAACTTATTTCTTCAATGGAGATATGAAAGAGGATTTTTTTTTGTCCCAACCAGAAGGATTTTTTGTGAAGGGTTAGGAACATAAAGCATGCAAGCGGTAAAATTCTTGTATGGCCTCAAGAAAGCACCACGAGCCTGGTATAATAAGGGGTTAGGGGAATACGGGCTTAGGGGTTAGAGGCTTAAGTTTTAGGGGAATAATGTGTTATTGGTTAAGGGGTTAGGAATTGGGGGCTTAAGGGTTAGGGGATTTAGGCTCATTTAGGGGTTAGGGGCATAATGAGTTAGTATTTAAGGGATTAGGGATTCGGGTTATGGGAATAATGAGTTAGTGGTTAAGGGGTTATGGATTGGGGGGTAAGGGGTTAGGGGAGTAATGAGTTAGTGGTTAAGGGATTAGGGATTGGGGGCTTAGGGGTTAGGGGATTTAGGCATAGTTAGGGGTTAGGTGAATAATGAGCTAGTGGTTAAGGGATTAGGCATTAGGGGCTTCGGGGATTTAGAAGTTAAGTATTTTATGGGTTAGGGGGGAGGGTTAATGGGTTAATGGTTAAGCATTAATAGTTTAGGGGTTAAGGGGTTAAGGGGTTAGGGGTTTAGGTGTTAGTGGTTTAGGGGTTTAAGGGTTTAGGGGGTTAAATGGGTTAGGGTTTTAGGGGTTTAGGGGGTTAAATGGGTTAGGGGTTGGGAATTAGGGCTTAAGGGGTTAGGGGTTAAGGGTTAGATGTTTAGGGTTTACGGGGTTAAATGGGTTTAGGGGTTTAGAGGTTTAGGGGGTTATGGGATTTAGCAGTTAAGGATTTTAGGGGTTAGGGGTTAGGGGTTAAGGGGTTAAGGGGTTAGAGGTTAAGGGGTTAGATGTTTATGGGGTTAAATGGGTTAGGGGTTTATATGTTTACGGGTTTAGGGGATTTATTAGTTAAGGATTTTAGTGGTTAGGGGTTAGGGGTTAGGTTTTGGGGGTTATATGGGTTAGGTTTTTAGGGGTTTAGGTGGTTAAATGGGTTAGGGTCAGGAATTAGGGTTTAAGGGGTTAGGGGTTAAGGTTTTAGGGGGTTAAATGGGTTAGGGTTTAGGGTTTAGAGGGTTAAATGGGTGAGGGGTTATAACCATTTATTAGGTGAACAAGGCATAATAGTTGTAGTAACAATAATTTGGTCAAGTTGTTATAGTCAAGGAAAGACTTGGTTGGGTTCCCAAGTTCAAAAAACGTAAGGGTAATTGTGAGGGCATGATAACTAAGGAGTGTCAGTGTGTGCCAAGGAATGAAAAGGCATGCTAACACATGCTAGAAAGTGTCAATGGATGTTGAGGAGTGTTAGGGAGTGCCAGGACATTGTAAGGGAGAACTAGGTCAAAATGCATGGAAATGAATGAATAAGAGTGTGTGCCAAGTAGTGCCAACGAAATCCAAGTGTCTCAAGGATAAAGTGTGTTAGGAGAAGGCTACAATAAGACGTGTAGGAGGTAAGCCTATGGTTACATAAAGGGTTGGAAAAAGTAGTTTTAGACGAAGGGAAACTTTGGGTTGGGCACAAAATTTATTTTCCAATGACCTGGTTGGGTTCCCAAGTCGCAAAAAAAGTAAGGTTATCTATGACGACATGAAGGCTAAGGAATACCAAGGCGTGTCATGGAATTCCTAGAAGTACTAACAAATGTTAGGCAGTTCCAAGGCATGATAGGCATGCCCAGATGTGGCAGGTGCGAGGGTGTGGCATGAACACATGCTAGGGAGTGTGAGGGCCAAGTGTGAGGGAAACACAAGGGAGCACTAGTTTAAAATTCATGGAAATGAAGTATCAGCCAATTCCAGGTGTGCTAAGAAGGTAGTGACATAGTATTCTAGGAAATGCCAAGGCATGTTAGAGTGCTAGGGAAGCATACAAAGATGTTCCAAGTGCCAAGGTGTGCCAATGCGTGCTAAGGAGTGTTAGGGAGTGCCAGAAAAACATAACATAGAACTAGGTCAAAATTAATAAATGAATGAATAAGAGTGTGTGACATGGAGTGTTAGTGAGTTCTAGGTGTCTCGAGGAGGGACTGACATGGTATGATAGGCAGTACTAATTCATGTTATAGTGTCAGGGCGATATGTTATAAGGTCTTATAGATTTATAGAAGAGGAAGTTGGTTTCCTTGTTGCCCTATAATTTTGTAGAATTTCTAACTTCATATTTGGGATAGGAAATTTTAGTAATTTTCGGCATAAGTTAAGATTTTTTTTTATTTTTAAGGCCTCATAGTCATTATGAAAGTTGATTCTTATGATTAGGATTACTTGTGGCATCCTATATATTTTTCAAACTCCAATACACCAAGGCAAATATGTGGAGGACATTTGGGGAAATGTGATTGTCCATAAAATATAGATCGGATTTGGGGAACTTGTAGCTCTTTTCCTTGGACCCTACTAGTTCTTAGGGGTTGTATTTGGAGTGGTTAGTAGGAAAAAGCATAATATGCCCAAGAATATTAGCGTTGGAGCACCTATGGTTTGGGATAAAGGATAAGGGGTTCTAGGAGTTAATGGGTTTAAGGGTTTAGGAGCAAGGGGTTAAGGGTAAAGGGTAAAGGGTTAGGGCTTATGGGATTTAGAGGTTAGGGGGTTGAAGGGTTAGAGGTTAATGGATTACTGGTTAAGGGATTTAGGGGTTAATATTAACCATCAAGGGCTTACATGTCAGGGGATTTAGGGGTTAAGTGCCTAAGGGTTGTGTTATTTAGGTGTCAACAGGTTAAGGGGTTAGAGATTAATGAGTTTAGGGGTTAGGGGTTATGGGTTAAGGGTAAAGGTTTAAGAGGATATGGGATTAGGGTTTATGGGGTTCAAGGATTCTAGGTTAGTGGTTAGGGGTTAAGCGGTTAATGGCTTTGGGTTTAAGGGATCAAGGCGTTAATTTGTTATGAGTTATGGGTGTAGGGATTAATGGATTGTGGCTTTGGGGTTAAAGGGATAGGGACTTTAGTGGTTATGGGTTAAGTGTGTATGGGTTGTGATAATGTGGTCCCTAATCCCCTTGTCACAACTATTGGGGGTTCCCCTATCAATTTCTCTCATTGCCTTACCTATAGGTCCCCTAGCCCCTATGCCATAAGGCCCTAAGGCTCCTTCTCATTCTCTAATGTTGAGATTATAGATCTCAGTAAACCATGATTGAACCTCTCACTTCTACCCATCCATGCTACCCTTATTTCCCCTTGCCCTGCTCAATACACCAAAAGACCCCCCTCCCCCAAAATTCATGAGAATTGAACATTTGGAGGTGATCATTTAACAAGAAATTCACAACTACTCCATTTATAATGGTGTCTTAGAGGTATTAGATGTCATTTCATTGAGCTACAGTGATAGGTGAGAGCTATGCATAACTCACTAAAGGTGTATCAAGAGGCTATTAGTATATTGGCTATAGAATTTGACTCTTTTTATTTGTAACTTAGCGAAATGGAAAAGATGTGGAGACAATCTCCATTCTTCTTCTTTCACCGAGCCATGTAAAATAAATGAAGAAAATAGTCTCAACCCCTTGGAGAAGGAAAGTTGAGAACAATAATTAGCATCTACAAAAAAGAATCCAATGAGTTAAGCTTAAGGGGTATCCCTTTGTAAACAAGCATCCATAATCTTGTTAGAGTTAGTATGAATCTTTACTAGAGGTTGATTAGTCTTCACATCACCAACTACATCCAATAGAAAGGTACCAAACCCTACAATAAAAATGATGTCTCCAAATAAGGTGTAGTTAATACCAATAATATCACCTTATGAATCTATTACAATATGATTTGGAAAGTAATTTTCCATACATGTGTGAAAGAGACAATCCATTTGGTTAGCAAAAGGAAGTCTTTTTGGAGACCTCAAGAAACCCCCTTGAAGGAGACAAGAAGGGTTTGAAACCGTAGAATACAAGTCGATCTATGAACCCTATTTCTGATGTGTTTTGTGCATGTGTTTGTTCACTCGGTTTGACATGTGATAGATAATATATGAAGCCCATTTTTCCACATATCATCTTCATTAGATAT
Source organism: Pinus albicaulis (assembly GCA_034641835.2). Lineage (NCBI taxonomy): Eukaryota > Viridiplantae > Streptophyta > Pinopsida > Pinales > Pinaceae > Pinus > Pinus albicaulis. Next base: position 506,235,941 of record CM076581.1, on the reverse strand, counting down.
CATGTTGCTAATAATGAAGTGTCTGGATTAGAGTTAAAGTTGTTTTAGTTTGTTGTCTTTTTTTCTCTTTTAGAGTACGAATATTTCTAGTCTATTGTGCTAAGGTAGTTTGGCTTTCAAATATTCAAGGAATATGTGAGCTAATATAATATCATATTGTAATATTTGAAATAACATGATGAACTATTTAGCACAATTTATGGTGTTGGATTGATTGAGATGTTTATGTTTGGACGGATGGATTTACATTTCTTTAGCCAATAGACAAAATTCACTAAGCATTGCGGCAAGTATGTTATTGACATGTTGAAGTTCCATTGAGACTTAGAGGTAGAATATTTAGACTTGTATGTTGTCACCTATCCAGGTGTGATGATACCTTGTGGAGGTAGGAAAAATTTCCATTTTTTAAACTCTTGGATATATTCTATATGCTCTTTGGATAATTTCAACCTATTAAACAAAATTACATACAAATGTAAATTCATGCAATAATTATTAATTGATTTGGGGGTGACTCAACAAATTGTAGCTTGTTGGCTTATTGAATTTGTTAGTAAGTTAGGGTTTGATAAATTTGTAAGCTTCAGTGGATTTATTGTGGTTGTATGTGTTTTAGAGAAGCGAATTTGGAGTGGTGGTTGTGCTTCCTTTATTGAATTTGATTTCTTTGGTTCTTCTTCTTCTGCATGCTCATTTTGGTATCTTCTCCTTTGCAAATATTTTCTTATTATGTACAGAAAAAGTTCTTGTTGCATCCTTGAAAAAGCTACACAATTGTCTTGATTTATCTCTGTAATACCTTGAGTTGTCTCGCTTCTTTCAATTTGGTTGGAATTTTCCACCTCAAGAGGGTTGTTAGTTGTTGTCTAGCTAAATTTTTGCAACATTTTTTCTTGTTTTATTTATTTATTTTTTCTTCAAGGAGGTGTTTCCTTTAAACTCTAGAAGAAGCATTGCAAGTGCCCTAATTATAGCATTCATCAGAAGTTGTCTGTGATCATGGGCAAGACAACCCTTAGAGGGTGAAAATTGGGTATGTTATACTTATGGAAAACTTTGGCTAACATCCAATTAGATATGTTATACATAGTTCATAATTAGGAGATCACAGACCATACAGTTTCACATAAAAATGCACTACTCCTCAAATATCAGGGTAAGTGCAAGATTATTTATTGAATATAGTTTAGTCACATCATACAACTATCCCACAACTTTATAGTAGAGAGACAAACATGGAACAAAAAACTTAAAATCGATCGATGCACTCAATTTCATGGGAATTCCGTGAACATTTTTATTTTCTTATATAATGCACTTTTGCCCACATCGTGAGATCACATGAAAATGGTATTCATAATAAACTTTTATGGGCGAAGTAATTCATTTTTCCTGCAAGATCAAGTTACGTAGTTATAATGTCTCGTGTTTTTTCGTACATTCAACCAGAAACATATCTTGCGGGAATTTTGAAGGAAATCCCACTCAAATTATCAGAGAATCTCCAGGTGATCTCATTAAAAAAGTATGTTTCTCCTTATATGTTGATTATTCTTGCTCTTCACTGTGTTTTTTATATAAATTAATTTCAATTCATTCATATCAGATATACTCCAGCTCCTGGTTCTAATTTAAAGGACGAGTTCTCAACATTGTTTGTTGTTATTTATTTGGAAAGTGCTTGTGGTTTGAAGAGGTTGCAAGAGACGAGAATCTCAAATAGTTTTTGATCGGGCCATTGCAAGTTTTATAGGTAGAATGTGTGGCTTCAATCCCTGATGTCTCAAATTTGGCCACGCATTCACGAGCTAGAATGGTCATCCTTCACCCACATTTATCATGAGCTCAATCAACTAGCAGATAAGCTCTCCGTGGAGGCATTAAAGTAGCCAGCTGATGAACTTTTAGCAAGATCAAGGTTGTGGAAACCCAAAAAAGAGGTAACTCGCAAAATTTAAGCTAACAAAAACCCCTACTCATGAAACTGACAACTTGTCTCCCTCAAGGACCACTGCCTTCTCCTTCATTAGGCAATACTTCCTCAACAACTCACTCAACTACATCGTTTATATACCCCCAACAATCTATTTATGCTATTGTGCCCATAACATTTTTCGAATAATCTGATGTTTCATAGGTGAATGGAAAATGCCAATTTACTATTTGAAAACCAAAATTTCATCCCTTGTACCTAATGAGCCTTCTTCATTGAATATATTTTTGAATGGTGTTTTGTTTACTAATTTTTATCATTCCATGATTTCTTATATGTCAAGATTCATCTCTATTTCATGCCTTACGGCAATTCCTTTGCAACATCTGGTGTAATTTCTAGTTTAAATTTTTTCACATATTTAAAAAAATAAACAATTTTAATTCATGGAATGTAACTCAATTGACAATCACCTTGTTATGAAGTATTATGTTAAAACATGAGATTCAAATTTCAAATCCCCTTGAGTAGCCAACCAAAAAATAATATTTTTTATCTATTTATTTATTAAATTTTTAGAATGTGGTTTAATGAAAAAAAAAATATAAGATAAAAGAAATAAATATGACATGATTAAATTTCATGTGGTTTGAATATCTATTTTCAAAAATAAAAAATATAATTATCCACTATCCACTCATGGATATTTCAATGCAAACTTCTGAATGCTAATGATTTTGTCTTAATTAATAACTATCTTAAATGGGTTTCATCTTAATTGTCATTGTCTTAAGTCGCCATTGTCTTAAATATAAAGTTTTGTCTTAAATATTTTTGTCTCAAAGTGCTTTTGTCTTAAATATAAAATTTTGGTTTAAAATATTTTTTTCTCAAATTGCTTTCGTCTTAAAATATTTTTGTCTCAAACTATTTTTGTCTTAAATATAAAGTTTTTTCTTAAAATATTTTTGTCTCAAACTCATTTTGTCTTAAATATAAAATTTTGTCTTAAAATACTTTTGTCTTAAATTTTTTTGTCTCAAATTGTTTTTGTCTTAAATATTTTTGTTTCAAATTGTTTTTGTCCTAAATATAAAGTTTTGTCTCAATTTTTTTTTGTCTTACACTATATTTGTCTTAAATTTTATATTTAAAACAATTCAATTGATATTAAATTTTAATATAAAATAACTAAAATAAAAAGTGACTTTTTAAGACAAAAAATTTCTTGTCTTAAAAAAATGTCTTAAAATAACCTTAATGTAGTAGTGGAGGTTCATGGAGTAAATATAAAAATAGGTTTTATTTATTTACCATACCTCTAGTTTATTTAGATTTTTAATTATTTACCATACTTCCAAAATAAGTATAAAAAGAGGTTTTATTTATTTACCATACCTCTAGTTTATTTATATTTATATTTATTTACCATATCTCTTGTGGAATAAGTATAAAAAGAGGTTTTATTTATTTACCATATCACTAGTTTATTTATATATTTTTTATTTACCATATCATTTTTTGAGTGTTTGTAAATCTCTTTATATTTTAAATTTATGTTGTTTAAATTTATTTTTAATGAATTTGTAATCGTTTATTTATATGGTTATGTAAGTTATTTTTTAACCCAACATTATTTATACTTTATATTTTAATTTTTTTTTCTTTTGACTTCGGACATACTTACACATGAGGGTCAGGGTCATAATGGGTTGTAGAATGTGCCTCTCAACACAATAACAGAGTGTTGATTATCTTTAAAATATACTTTTAAGATTTCCAAAAGTGAGATCTAATAAGAAGTGATTTCAATTTCGATTTCAATTTCAAGAAAAATGACATATCAGGGATTTCTAAAATTGGGCATGCCATAGGAAACTCACAAGGGAAACCCCTATCATAAGATGAAATGAACCAATCAATAATTTGGTTTAAACCAACGAAGAACTGGCGATGGTTTGGCAAATCATGGCCTCCAGCTTCTCCGCTCCTACAGTTTGCATTGAGCTTTCCTGTTATACCAAGTAATCATAGTATTATTTCTCATGCTTATTCTTAAATAAAACAATCCCACTAAAGGTTTCGTTTCATTTCATGACCATCACAATCTGTTTGTGTGTCAAAATTCAACTCATGAATTTGATTCTTGATACTTACATTGACCGTGAGTGTGCAGAGAATGTCTTCATCAAAGCGGCATATGTTTGAATTCATGATATGAAGAGAAAGATTTTCCAGGGCTCGCATCAGCTGCACTAATCCGACTGCCTCTTTCTTGATCTCTATTCGAACGTGATATATTCTCCCTTCCCCATATCGCAGATTTCTACCTGTTATCTCCCCCCAAAGACATCAATCATCCATGAGCCAAGAACCTCTCAAATTTCAAATTTTTAATCAATTAAAAAAAATGACGTCAGAATGAAAATTTGGCAAGCGATGATACAGAGTGATTAAGTGAAAAATAAATAAATTAACATCTATTTTGAAAATAATAATAATAATAATAATCCACTATACGCAATGCAATGTAAAATAGATAGGGTAAAAAAATATCAAAATAGTTGGTTATTTATTGACCAAAATTGTGATAATTTGATAAATTACAAAGTATAAGATTGGACATATCTCATAAAATATTGAACAATACAGAGAAGATTAGCATTATCCAAATATTCTACAAAAATGGTGAAATAGTGCAATTTTAAAAAAAAATTAGCCAACTAGTTTTCGATTGATTGATGTGGCAATTAACATGTTTGGAGTTGTCTTTAGTGTGACTTTTTGGAGTTTCAGGTGCTGGAATGCGGTGAAAAAAAGTGAGGTAAAATCTTGATTTCTTTTATTTAAACTGGTTTTTTTATTGTAAATGTGACAACCTCATTAAGAGTTAACTAGTATTAACTAGTTAAAGACAATTTGATTATTTTATTTTCTGGCAAGAAAGACTTAAATTGTTATTGTTCATAAAACAAATTATTATTTTATTTATTTATTGAGTTATTAGGAGGAACCAATTAATGAAAAGAAATCTTTTAAGCTGTTGGTAAAAAGGTTTCCAAGAATAGGAGGTGGTTAGGGACAGTTGGAAAAAAGTTACCTACTCCTCTGAGGACAAAGCTGAATAAAAAAGGAGGAGTAGGGGTTTTGCGCAAAAACTGGTAAAGGGGAGTATTTTCTAGAGTTGGTGGTGATCAGTTGAAAATAACTCATAGCAACCCTTGTAAAGCTAAAACTTTCTGAGTTTGACTGGACTGGCCATCCAGAGGTCATAGCAGAAAGAGTAGATTTATTCCACTATTAACCCGTGGCACTGTCCAGATTCTGGAGCTAGGGGGAAAGTGGAGGACGTAATAGCCTCCCTTGATGGTTGGGAGGACCACAGCTTGAATCTATTAATTCAGATAAGTATCTTTTGTTTAATTTAAGTAATTTAATACTGATTTGAAAGGTTGTTTACAATATAATAGATGGGTAGTGTACTTCTTTATTATTAAATATATGTAAAGTATGTAAATGCATGAACAGAAGATGAAATCTGAATTATGGTATTACTTTCTTCCTGTTATAAAATAGGACAGAAGAATTTAATAATAATATTAAATCTTTTCCTGTTGTCAATATTCTTCTGTGGCATGAGAAAGACAATAGATTATCATAGCAGCTGATAACAACAGGAATGCAGAGTAATGATATAAAAGAAGTAAGTGCATTCTTTTATATTATGTGTGCTATAGTAATATTTGTAGGATCATAGCTAAATGTCTCTTAACAGAAATAAGCAAGCCCTCTATAGAAGGAACGCTATGGAAACTTCGGTAAAAAGAGAACTTTATTACCTAGGTTTGGTATTACCAGACCCAACGGGCTGTTGATTTCGGTTCTGGGTCTGAACCCCAAACCAAAATATCCTCGCCCGCGGCCAATAAACCATCTAAGCTCGGACACTATATATTGGTGGTCCGGGCACTGAAATCTGGAAATCTAGTGCGTAAACAGTAAGATATTATGCTAAAGAACTTGCGAAAAGGAAACAGAGGCATGAAATTCATTTTTCAATAATGTATGGCATCAAATTTTCTTTTCGCGAGAAATATAATAATAGAAAACAGGAGAGTAACTGTAACTCTTTGGAAAAAATACTTATCAACATTTAACAGTAATAGATGAATAAAAACAGAGCTTTCTGTACATTGCACAAATCAAAATTTACTAGCAACAAGAAACCCTGACCAGGTTTACAGACAAAGAAATTTATTAACTTAGAAAATGTATAGATAAATGATGCAATAAGCGGCTAGTCGCAGAGAGGATATTACGAGAAATTATATAACGGTATTTCTTTGTTTTTCAAACAGTAACCTACAGGCTCAAGCTTAACATCAGAGCCATAAAAAACAACATGCAATAGGAGTAAAATAAATCCTTTGTCTACAAGGATCATCCTCAGGTAAAACCCTTGTAAATATCTTCTTCTCAAATGACAGAATGCCATAAGAATTGAAAAACCCTAGCTCGGGTGAGAAAACCCTTATCCGCTATTAACATTTTTCCATAATCAGAAGTCGAATGCACCTAAAGCATCGACGAAAAATCTTTGGGAGGGTTTCCCCTTTGAAATATCAAGTACCTATTATGCCATGGATGGAAACATTAGTCATGGCCATTGCAGAGATAAATCACCCAAAGGATGCGATACTCGAGGGTTAGACTCATCATACCTGCAACAGAGAAACCACCAGCAACGAAGTTAAAACCTCTATGTGTCTGCGCAGTGAAATAACGAATTTAGTTATAACCCTATTTAGATTCAGCATGAATAATTTACTTGGGTAAAGAAATCCCCATCGTGGCCGCTCTATGGAAGCCATGAGCCAGGGGTTAATTACTTATTTACAAACAAGGGTTTACTCTATGTAACATTTCCAAATCAAACCGAGACAGCCAGAAAGGGTAGACTTACCCTGTACACCGAGCTGTGAACATTATCCCATGCGAATAACATGCCTTTGAACCCGATTCGAAGCATTGCAGAGGGCAGTCACAATGACAGAACCCTGTTAAAGAAAATAGAGGAGTCGTTCAATAAAAATAGAACAAGTAAACCAAACCTAGCAGTAGAATTTTAGAGCTGATTTGCCAAGGATTTTCAGACCTGATATATGGTTCAAGGCGGAGCCTGCGATGGTGAAGTCGAGTTCAAGAGAACACCAAAAATTCAAGACAAAAAAAACTCATTTAGCTCTCAGACTAGCATGCAGAGGACTCCGGAGTTTTTCCCTCGAAAGAAATGGAGAATCCGAGGTAAATAAAAATAGTTGTACAAGGGTAGAGTAGCCTAGTACTGCTGAGAGTAAATGGAGTTGACAAATAGACTACGGAGGAGTGGAAACAGTGCCAAGTGGAGCGCCGCACATCCCAAGATCAATAAAATAACATATTACCATAAATAAATAGATTTCGCATATATCCAAAGTGCAGACTTCTCTTAGAGGTATACACTTTTATATCATTGCAAAGATCCGAACCCAGAATAGGGTCAACAAGTGAAACGATGGTATAAAACATACCGAATTAATAATATTCATACCATTGTTTTTCCATAGCGCTAACCGAATCAAATATTCATAACACCATATGAAAATATTGTAAATTAATTTTTTTACTTATATAAAAGTACAGTCACATAGTTATTTGCATAGTATGATGAATTCATTGTTAAGATGGTGTTTATTAAGGTAAGTAAAATAATTTTTTTTTAGTAGTAAATAATGAAGGATGATGGTGACAAGTGGTATCAGAGCCGGTTGCAATGCTGGGACCCTAAGGGTCTACTAAAAGTGAAGCTGTGTATGTGATTATTTCACACAGAGAGAGAGAACCGATAAAAATGAGAAGAGCTATAGCATCACAATCGCAACCAGAGGAAAATCAAGCACCAATAGTCATGAATCCAGAAATGTGGGTTCAATTAAGTGTAGAACAACATCAAAAGACTAGTTGGTTGCTCGAAGAATAGCAGCACCGAACCGGTTTTTTGTTGAACATAGTGCAGCAATGTCAACAGGAAATTTTAAGACTCAAAAAGGATAATGAGCGATTGTTTCAAAATCAAGAGAAAATTTTAAAGAGTTTATCACACAAAAAAAATCAGGAGATGGGACATCCCAGTGCTGAAAAAGAATTATTAGCTGAACAAGAAGATCATCAAAATAGAAACAACACTACATGTAGAGCTGAAAAGAGTCCCTCCCAGAAAAGAAAAAACAAGAATTATAATGAGGTGGAGTCGGGAAATTTGTCTGACCAACAAGACAATAAGAGACACAAAGTGGAATTGCAGGTGGAGTTTCGCAAAATTAAACCACCAACTTTTGATGGTGAGGCTGAGGAGGTGGCTGAAGCTTGGTTAATTAATATAAATAAGTACTTCCAAGTGTATGAATATAGTAGCAATCTGAAGGCCAAATTGGCTATATACCAGTTATGGGAAAAGGCCACCCTGTGATGGGAAGAGGTGAAAAATGTACGCAGCATTGATGAACGAGATATTTCATGGGAATTGTTTCAGCAATAATTTAAGTACAAGTACTTAACAGAAAGGTTTTATGATGAAAAAGCTAATAAATTCCATGATCTTCGGTTGGGACAAATGACCATGGATGATTATGTTACAAAATTTACTTCCCTGCTACGCTACGTTCATTACCTCTGAGAAGAAAAAGCCAAGTTGCAGAGGTTCTTAAGTAGTTTGCCTACTCATATGAGAGAACGGATAGAATTTTTTAATCCTCAGACCATGGACGAAGCCATCCGTAAAGCACGATTGTGCTATCAGCAGGCCAAGGCCAAGGGTGAAGGAGGAAAAAGCTGGCAGCCAAAGAAAAATCAGAAAAATAACTCTAATTTTAAAAGTATTAAAAGTAGGAACTTTAAAGGCTCAACATGGAATTCTATCAGTAAGCAGTTTGGTAGGAATCACCAAAGAACCAAGTTTCCAGCGGAGGAGAATCCCATAGAAGCATCTAGTAAGCCAGACCAGGGACAGATTTCTAAGCCTCCCCTACAGTGTTGGGGCTATGTGGAAGCCCATTATTATAAAAACTATCCCCAACGAAACAAAAATGAAGCTGTAACAAATCTGCAGGAATATACCTCGCATCAATGCAGCCTTGGAAGATTGGCAAGCTGATTTTCAGCCCACAATGATCGAATTAGAAGGTACTTTACTAACTAAACCTGTTTCAATTTTGGTAGATCCTAGAGCAAGTTTGAGTTACGTAAGTCCTAAAATAGTGGAAATTTTCAAGTTAAAAGGGCATAAATTTAAGAATTCCTGGTTAGTTCAGATAGCTACTGGGGAAAAACGAAAGGTAACTGCAAAAGTTCCTAACTGTATATTGGAAGTAGCAGAACAACAATTACAAATAGATTTAACTATCTTACCATTGGGGTCGTATGATGTGTTATTGGGTATGGATTGGTTGGAGAGACACTGGACCCTAGTGGACTGCAAAGAAAAGATTATTTACTTCAGAATGCAAGATGGCACGCACAAATAAATTCAGGGAATTAAAAATCCTGTGCAATTACGACCAATAACAACATCCCAAATGGGCAAGTGTATCAGAAAAGGATGTCAACTGTATGCAATTCAAGTAGGATATGCAGACTCCAAGGAAAAGGCTCTAATAATGGAAGATATTCCTGTAGTACAAGAATTTCTGGATGTATTTCCAGAAAACATTCGTGTTTTGCCACCCAAGAGGGATATTGACTTCACTATTGAATTACTGCCAGGAGCTTGTCCGGTGTCAAGACCTCCTTACAGAATGAGCGTGCCAGAACTAACAGAACTAAAGATACATCTACAAGAACTGTTAGACAAAGGCTATATCCGTCCAAGTGTGTCTCCATAGGGAGCACCAGTTCTATTTGTTAAGAATAAATATGGAACCTTACGCATGTGTATGGATTACAGGCAGCTTAATAAGCTGACTGTTAAAAACAAATACCCTTTACCCAGAATCGATGAATTATTCGATCAAGTAAGAGGGGCTAAGGTGTTCTCTAAGATAGACTTAAGATCTGGGTATCATTATATTTGGATTAAAGATGAAGATATTTGCGAAACAACATTTCGCATTCGTTATGGGCATTATGAATTCGTGGTGCTTCCTCTCGGATTGACAAATGCACCAGCAACCTTTATGAGGTTGATGCATAGCATTTTTCATCAATTTTTAGATAACTTTGTGCTTATTTTCATAGACGACATATTGATATATTCTAAAAGTGAGGAGGAACATAAAGAGCACTTGAGAATAGTTTTGGAAATGCTGAGAAAGCATCATTTTTATGCTAAGTTTAACAAATGCGATTTCTTTAAAATATAAATCCAATATCTGGGGCATGTTATATTAGCTGAAGGAATAGCTGTTGATCCAGAAAAGATCAAAAATATTATGGAATGGTGAGTTCCTTAGAATGTGGCTGACATTAGATCGTTTATGGGTCTAGCTGGTTATTATAGAAGGTTCATAGAAGGATTTTCTAAAAGTGCTTTTCCTATTACATCTTTGCAGAAGAAAGACAAGTTTTTCAAATGGACAAATGAATGTCAGAACAACTTTGAAAAGCTGAAGCAACTTCTGACTATAGCACTGGGACTGAGGGTAGCTAACCCTGATAAAGACTATGAAGTTTGTATTGATGCCAGCAAAGAAGGAGTGGGAGCGATATTAACTCAAGAAGGTAAAGTGATAGCCTACGATTCTAGAGAACTGAAAGATCATGAACATAAATATTCTGCTTATGATCTGGAGCTTAAAGCCATGGTGCATGCTCTCCGAGCGTGGAGGCATTATCTGTTGGGTAAGAGGTTTGTACTTAAAACAGATCATAGCAGTTTGACTAATTATTTTAAGCAAGTAGATTTAAATTCTAGACATGAAAGATGGAATACCTTTTTGAGTGAATTTGACATGGACATACAGCATGTTAAGGGAAAGGAAAATCGAGTTGCAGATGCGTTAAGCAGAAAACTACATGGTATTTATGCATTATACTATAATCAGCTAGAAAGCCAACTGTTGGAATAGCTAAAAGAATAAGCACAGAAAGACCTGGAATATAAATTCTTGTGGCAGCAAATGGAGGATGATAAGAAGCAAGGCAAGGCATTTGAGTATGGAAAGAATGAAGATCAGGTGCTGAATTTTCTAGGAAAAATTTACGTGCCTAATTGTACAAATCTAAAGGAGATAACATTGAATGAGTTCCAACGCAACAATTATGCTGGTTATTCGGGATATCAGAGAATTCTTACTGAAATAAGAAAGGTATATTATTGGCTTGGTATGCGTAAGAATATTGTTGAGTATCTAAGCAAATGTTTGGAATGTCAGCAGGTAAAGGTGGAGCACCAACATCTTGCAGGACTATTGCAGCCCATACCCATTCCTGAATGGAAGTGGGAGGTTATCTCCTTAGATTTCATCACGGGACTACCATGAAAAAAAAGATAGAATGACTCAATCATGGTAGTGGTAGACAGAATAAGTATGTCTGCACATTTTATACCTGTACAGTCTACGTACAAGACTGCACAGATTGCTGACATATTTATGAATGAAATCTTAAGGTTGCATGGCATACCAAAAACTATGATTTCAGACCGGGATGTTAAATTCAAATCTGCATTTTGGAAAACCCTGTTTATGGGTTTGGGAACACAAATACATTTCAGCACTACCTATCATCCTCAGACTGATAAACAAACGAAGTGGGTAAACCAAGTACTAGAAGACATGTTGCGCATGTATGTGATGCAGCAGCCAACTAAGTGGGAAGAATACTTGCACCTTGTTGAGTTTGCGTATAACAAAGGGTATCAGGAATCTCTGAAAATGAGTCCCTTTGAGGCATTGTATGGTAGGCAATGTCGAACACCTATAAACTGGAGAAGTCCAGAAAAACAATTATTGTTAGTACCTGAAATGTTGGCTGAAATGGAAGTTGAGGTAAAAAGAATAAGGCAAAATCTAAAGGCTGTGCAAGATCGACAAAAGATTTATGCAGATAAGAAAAGGTCTTATCGTGAATTTGTGGTAGGGGAACATGTTTACGTGAGAATTAAGCCCAAGAGGAGTACCATGAGATGGACCTCTTGTGCCAAATTGGCTCCCCGGTACTGTGGACCTTTCCAAATACTGGAAAGGGTGGGACCAGTAGCCTATAGGTTGGCCTTACCTAGTCATATTCAAGTATACAATGTTTTCCATGTGTCTTTGCTGAAGCGATATGTACATGATGAAAAAAATGTGATTCATTAGCAAAATATTCAGGTAGAACGGGACAGAGAGTTTCTAGTTGAGCCGCAACGCATACTTGACCGAAGAGAAATTTAACTCCGCAAATGGGTAGTTATCTAGGTGAAAGTGCAATGGAAGCACTTCGGACTGGATGAAGCTACTTGGGAGGACAAGAAATTTATGCGGGAAGCTTACCCGGAGCTCTTTGCAGAGCTGAGCTGAAACACCGAGGACGGTGTTACTTCTAGGGGGGGAAGTTGTGACAGCCTCATTAAGAGTTAACTAGTATTAACTAGTTAAAGACAATTTGCTTATTGTATTTTCTGGCAAGAAAGACTTAAATTGTTATTGTTCATAAAATAAATTATTATTTTTTTTTTTATTGAGTTATTAGGAGGAACCAATTAACGAAAATAAATCTTTTAAGCTGTTGGTAAAAATATTTTCAAGAATAGGAGATGGTTAGGGACAGTTGGAAAAAAGTTACCTACTCCTCTGAGGATAAAGCTGAATCCCAAAGGAGGAGTAGGGGTTTTGTGAAAAAACTAGTAAAGGGGAGTATTTTCTAGAGGTTGTGGTAATCAGTTGAAAATAACTCACAGCAACCCTTGTAAAGCCAAAACTTTCTGAGTTTGACTAGATTGGCCATCTAGATGTCATAGCAGAAAGAGTAAATCTATTCCACTGTTAACCCATGGCACTGTCCAGATTCTGGAGCTAGGGGGAAGTGGAGGACGTAATAGCCTCCCTTGATGGTTGGGATGACCACAGCTTGAATCTATTAATTCAGATAATATCTACTGTGTAATTTAAGTAATTTAATACTGATTTGAAAGGTTGTTTACATTATAGTAGATGGGCAGTATACTGCTTTATTATTAAATATATGTAAAGTATGTAAATGCATGAACAGAGGATGAAATATGAATTATGGTATTACTTTCTTCCTGTTATAAAATAGGAAAGAAAAATTTAATAATAATATTAAATATTTTCTTGTTGTCAATATTCTTCTGTGGCATGAGAAAGACAATAGATTATCATAGCAGTTGATAACAATAGGAATGAAGAGTAATGATGTAAAAGAAGTAAGTGTTGTCTTTTATATTACATTTTCTATAGTAATATTTGTAGGATCATAGCTAAATGTCTCTTAACAGAAATAAGCAAACCCTCTATAGAAGGAACACTATGGAAACTTTGGTAAAAAGAGAACTGTATTACCTAGGTTTGGTATTACCAAACCCAACGGGCTGTCGATTTCGGTTCTGGGTGTAAACCCCAAACCAAAATATCATCGCCCACGGCCAATAAGCCATCTAAGCTCGGACACTATATACCGGTGGTCCGGGCACCGAAATCTGGAAATCTAGTGAGTAAACAGTAAGATATTATGCTAAATAACTTGCAGAAAGGAAACAGAGGCATGAAATTCCTTTTTCAATAACGTATGGAATAACATTTTCTTTTCGCAAGAAATATAATAATAGAAAATAGGAGAGTAACCATAAATCTGTGGAAGCAATACTTATCAACATTTAACAGTAATAGATGAATAAAAACAGAGCTTTCTGTACATTGCACAAATCGAAATTTACTAGCAACAAGAAACCCTGACCAGGTTTACAGAAAAAGAAATTTATTAACTTAGAAAATGTATAGATAAATGATGCAATAAGTGGCCAGTATTAGAGAGGATATTATAGGAAATTATATAACGGTATTTCTTTTTTTTTCAAACAGTAACCTACAGGCTCGAGCTTAGCATTAGAGCCATCAAAAACAACATGCAATAGGAGTAAAATAAATCCTTTGTCTACAAAGATCATCCTCGGGTAAAACCCTTGTAAATATCTTCTTCTCAAATGACAGAATCCCATAAGAATTGAAAAACCCTAGCTCAGGTGAGAAAACCCTTATCCGCTATTAACATTTTTCCATAACCAGAAGTCGAATGCACCTAAAGCATCGACGGAAAATCTTTGGGAGGGTTTCCCCTTTGAAATATCAAGTACCTATTATGCCATGGATGGAAACATTAGTCGTGGCCATTGTAGAGATAAATCACCCAAAGGATGCGATACTCGAGGGTTAGACTCCTCATACCTGCAATAGAGAAACAACCAGCAACGAAGTTAAAACGTCTATGTGTATGCGCAGTGAAGTAATGAATTTAGTTATAACCCTGTTTAAATTCAGCATTAATAATTTACCTGGGTAAATAAATCCCCATTGTGGCCGCTTTGTGGAAGCCGTGAGGAAGTAATGAATTTAGTTATAACCCTGTTTAAATTCAACATTAATAATTTACCTGGGTAAATAAATCCCCATCGTGGTCTCTCTGTGGAAGCCATGAGCCAGGGGTTAATTACTTATTTAAAAACAAGGTTTTACTCTATCTAACATTTCTAAATCAAACCGAGACAGCCAGAAAGGGTAGAATTACCCTATACACCGAGCTGTGAACATTATCCCATGCGAATAACATGCCTTTGAACGGGATTCAAAGCATTGTAGAGGGCAGTCACAATGACAGAACCCTGTTAAAGCAAATAGAGGAGCCGTTCAATAAAAATAGAACAAGTAAACCAAACCTAGCGGTAGAAGTTTAGAGTTGATTTGCCAAGGATTTTCAGACCTGATATATGGTTCAAGGCGGAGCCTGCGATGGTGAAGTCGAGTTCGAGAGAACACCAAAAATTCAAGACAAAAATAACTCATTTAGCTCTCAGACTAGCATGCAGAGGACTCCGGAGTTTTTCCCTCGAAAGAAATGGAGAATATGAGGCAAATCAAAATAGTCGTACAAGGGTAGAGTAGCCCAGTACTACTGAGAGTAAATGGAGTTGACAAATAGACTACGGAGGAGTGGAAATAGTGCCAAGTGGAGCGCCGCACATCCCAAGATCAATGAAATAATATATTACCATAAATCGATAGATTTTGCATCTATCCAAAGTGAAGACTTCTCTTAGATGTATACACTTTCATATCATTGCAAAGATCCGAACCCAGAATAGGGTAAACAAGTGAAACGATGGTATAAAACATACCGAATTAATAATATTCATACCATTGTTTTTCCATAGCGTTAACCGAATCAAATATTCACAACACCATATGCAAAGATTGAAAATTAATTTTTTTACTTATGTAAAAGTACAGTCACATAGTTATTCGCATACTATGATGAATGCATTGTTAAGATGGTGTTTATAAAGGTAAGTAAAATATTTTTTTTTTAGTAGTAAATAATGAAGGATGATGGTGACAAGTGGTATCAGAGCCGGTTGCAATGCTGGGACCCTAAGGGTCTACTAAAAGTGAAGCTGTGTATGTGATTAGTTCACACAGAGAGAGAGAACCGATAACAATGAGAAGAGCTATAGCATCACAATCGCAACCAGAGGAAAATCAAGCACCAATAGTCATGAATCCAGAAATGTGGGTTCAATTAAGTGTAGAACAACATCAAAAGACTAGTTGGTTGCTCGAAGAATAGCAACACCAAACTGGTTTTTTGTTAAACACAGTGCAACAATGACAACAGGAAATTTTAAGACTCAAAAAGGATAATGAGCGATTGTTTCAAGATCAGGAGAAAATTTTAAAGATTTTATCAGACAAACAAAATCAGGAGATGGGACATCCCAGTGCTGAAAAAGAATTATTAGGTGAACAAGAAGATCAGCAAAATAGAAACAACACTACAGGTAGAGCTAAAAAGAGTCCCTCCCAGAAAAGAAAAAACAAGAATTATAATGAGGTGGAGTCGGGAAATTTGTCTGACCAGCAAGACAATAAGAGACAAAAAGTGGAATTGCAGGTGGAGTTTCGTAAAATTAAACCACCAAATTTTGATGGTGAGGCCGAGGAGGTGGCTGAAGCTTGGTTAATTAATATAAATAAGTACTTTCAAGTGTATGAATATAGTAGCAATCTGAAGGCCAAATTGGCTATATACCAGTTACGGGAAAAGGCCACCCTGTGGTGGGAAGAGGTGAAAAATGTACGCAGCATTGATGAACGAGATATTTCATGGGAATTGTTTCAGCAGTACTTTAAGGAAAAGTACTTAACAGAAAGGTTTTATGATGACAAAGCTAAGGAATTACATGATCTTCGGTTGGGACAAATGACCATGGATGATTATGTTACAAAATTTACTTCCCTGCTACGCTACGTTCCTTACCTCTGAGAAGAAAAAGCCAAGTTGCAGAGGTTCTTAAGTAGTTTACCTACTCATATGAGAGAACGGATAGAATTTTTTAATCCTCAGACCATGGACGAAGCCATCCGTAAAGCACGATTGTGCTATCAGCAGGACAAGGCCAAGGGTGAAGAAGGAAAAAGTTGATAGCCAAAGAAACATCAGAAAAATAACTCTAATTTTAAAAGCAGTAAAAGTAGCAACTTTAAAGGCTCAGCACGGAATTCTATCAGCAAGCAGTTTGGTAGGAATCACCAAAGAACCAAGTGGCCAGCGGAGGAGAAACCCATAGAAGCATCTAGTATGCCAGATCAGGGACAGATTTCTAAGACTCCCCTACAGTGCTGGGGCTATGGGGAAGCCCATTATTATAAAAACTATCCCCAACGAAACAAAAATGAAGTTGTAACAAATCTGCAGGAATATACCTCGCATCAATGCAGCCTTGGAAGATCGGCAAGTTGATTTTCAGCCCACAATGATCGAATTAGAAGGTACTTTACTAACTAAACCTGTTTCAATTTTGGTAGATCCTAGAGCAAGTTTGAGTTACGTAAGTCCTAAAATAGTGGAAATGTTCAAGTTAAAAGAGCAAAAATTTAAGAATTCCTGGTTAGTTCAGCTAGCTACTGGGGCAAAATGAAAGGTAACTACAAAAGTTCCTAATTGTATATTGGAAGTAGCAGAACAATAGTTACAAGTAGATTTAAATATCTTACCATTGGGGTCTTATGATGTGTTATTGGGTATGGATTGGTTGGAGAGACACTGGACACTAGTGGACTGCAAAGAAAATATTATTTACTTCAGAATGCAAGATGGCGCGCGAAAAGAAATTCAAGGAATTAAAAAGCCTGTGCAATTACGACCAAAAACAACATCCCAAATGGGCAAGTGTATCAGGAAAGGATGTCAACTATATGCAATTCATGTAGGATATGCAGACTCCAAGGAAAAGGCTCCAATAATGCAAGATATTCTTGTAGTACAGGAATTTCTGGATGTATTTCCAGAAAACATTCCTGGTTTGCCACCCAAGAGGGATATTGACTTCACCATTGAATTGCTACCAGGAGCCTCTCCGGTGTCAAGAG
The DNA here is from genome assembly GCA_034641835.2 of Pinus albicaulis. Classification (NCBI taxonomy): domain Eukaryota; kingdom Viridiplantae; phylum Streptophyta; class Pinopsida; order Pinales; family Pinaceae; genus Pinus; species Pinus albicaulis. Next base: position 506,218,388 of record CM076581.1, on the reverse strand, counting down.
CTCCTTATAGAATGAGCGTGCCAGAACTAACAAAACTAAAGATACATCTACAAGAACTGTTAGACAAAGGCTATATCCATGCAAGTGTGTCTCCATAGGGAGCACCAGTTCTATTTGTTAAGAAGAAATATGGAACCTTACACATGTGTATGGATTACAGACAGCTTAATAAGCTTATTGTTAAAAATAAATACCCTTTACCCAGAATCGATGACTTATTCGATCAAGTAAGAGGGGCTAAGGTGTTCTCTAAGATAGACTTAAGATCTGGGTATCATCAGATTTGGATTAAAGATGAAGATATTTGCGAAACAACATTTCGCACTCGTTATGGGCATTATGAATTCATGGTGCTGCCCCTCGGATTGAAAAATGCACCAGAAACCTTTATGAGGTTGATGCATAGCATTTTTCATCAATTTTTGGATAACTTTGTGCTTATTTTCATAGACTAAATATTGATATATTCTAAAAGTGAGGAGGAACATAAAGAGCACTTGAGAATAGTTTTGGAAATGCTGAGAAAGCATCATTTTTATGCTAAGTTTAACAAATGCGATTTCTTTAAAATAGAAATCCAATATCTGGGACATGTTATATTAGTTGAAGGAATAGCTGTTGATCTAGAAAAGATCAAAACTATTATGGAATGGTGAGTTCCTCAGAATGTGGTTGACATTAGATCGTTTATGGGTCTAGTTGGTTATTATAGAGGGTTCATAGAAGGATTTTCTAAAATTTCTTTTCCTATTACATCTTTGCAGAAGAAAGACAAGCTTTTCAAATGGACAAATGAATGTCAGAACAACTTTGAAAAGCTGAAGCAAATTCTGACTACAACACTAGGATTGAGGGTAGCTGACCCTGATAAAGACTATGAAGTTTGTACTGATGCCAGCAAAGAAGGAGTGGGAGCGATATTAACTCAAGAAGGTAAAGTGATAGCCTACGAGTCTAGAAAACTGAAAGATCATGAACAGAAATATTATGCTTATGATCTGGAGATTACAACCATGGTGCATGCTCTCCGGGTGTGGAGGCATTATCTGTTGGGTAAGAGGTTTGTACTTAAAACAGATCATAGCAGTTTGACTAATTATTTTAAGCAAGTAGATTTAAATTCTAGACAGGAAAGATGGAATACCTTTTTGAGTGAATTTGACATGGACATACAACATGTTAAGGGGAAGGAAAATCGAGTTGCAGATGCATTGAGCAGAAAACTGCATGGTATTTATGCATTATACTATAATTAGCTAGAAAGCCAACTGTTGGAATAGCTAAAAGAAGAAGCACAGAAAGACCTGGAATATAAATTCTTGTGGCAGCAAATGGAGGATGATAAGAAGCAAGGAAAGGCATTCGAGTATGGAAAGAATAAAGATCAGGTGCTGACTTTTCGAGGAAAAATTACGTGCCTAATTGTACAACTCTAAAGGAGTTAACACTGAATGAGTTCCACCGCAGCAATTACGCTGGTTATTCGGGATATCAGAGAATGCTTACTGAAATAAGAAAGGTATATTATTGGCCAGGTATGCGTAAGAATATTGTTGAGTATCTAAGCAAATGTTTGGAATGTCAGCAGGTAAAGGTGGAGCACCAACATCTTGCAAAACTATTGCAGCCCATACCCATTCCTGAATGGAAGTGGGAGGTTATCTCCTTAGATTTCATCACGGGACTACTACGAAAAAAAAAGATAGAATGACTCAATCATGGTAGTGGTAGACAGATTAAGTAAGTCTGCACATTTTATACATGTACAGTCTATGTAAAAGACTGTACAGATTGCTGACATATTTATGAATGAAATCTTAAGGTTGCATGGCATACCAAAAACTGTGATTTCAGATCGGGATGTTAAATTCACATCTGCATTTTGGAAAACCCTTTTTACGGCTTTGGGAACACAAATACATTTCGACACTACCTATCATCCTCAGACTGATCAGCAAATGGAGCGGGTAAACCAAGTACTAGAAGACATGCTGCGCATGTATGTGATGCAGTAGCCAACTAAGTGGGAAGATTACTTGCACCTTGTTGAGTTTTCCTATAACAACGGGTATCAGGAATCTCTGAAAATGAGTCCCTTTGAGGCATTGTATGGTAGGCAATGTTGAACACCTATAAACTGGAGCAGTCCAGAAACAAAATTATTGTTGGGACCTGAAATGTTGGTTGAAATGGAAGCTGAGGTAAAAAGAATAAGGCAGAATCTGAAGGCTGTGCAAGATCGACAAAAGATTTATGCAGATAAGAAAAGGTCTTATCGTGAATTTGTGGTAGGGGACCATGTTTACGTGAGAATTAAGCCCAAGAAGAGTACCATGAGATGGACCTCTTGTGCCAAATTGGCTCCCCGGTACTGTGGACCTTTCCAAATACTGGAAAGGGTGGGACCAGTATCCTATAGGTTGATCTTACCTAGTCATATTCAAGTACACAATGTGTTCCATGTGTCTTTGCTGAAGCGATATGTACATGATGAAAAACATGTGATTCATTGGAAAAATATTCAGGTAGAACCGGACAGAGAGTTTTTGGTCGAGCCGCAACGCATACTTGACCGAAGAGAAATTGAACTCCGCAAACGAGTAGTTATCTAGGTGAAAGTGCAATGGAAGCACTTCGGATTGGATGAAGCTACTTGTGAGGACAAGAAATTTATGCAAGAAGCTTACCCGGAGCTCTTTGCAGAGCTGGGCTGAAACACCGAGGACGGTGTTACTTCCAGGGGGGAAGTTGTGACAGCCTCATTAAGAGTTAACTAGTATTAACTAATTAAAGACAATTTTCTTATTTTATTTTCTGGCAAGAAAGACTTAAATTGTTATTGTTCATAAAACAAATTATTATTATTTTTTTATTGAGTTATTAGGAGGAACCAATTAACGAAAAGAAATCTTTTAAGTTGTTGGTAAAAATGTTTCCAAGAATAGGAGGTGGTTGGGGACAGTTGGAAAACAATTACCTACTCCTCTGAGGATAAAGCTGAATCCCAAAGGAGGAGTAGGGGTTCTGTGAAAAAACTGGTAAAGGGGAGTATTTTCAAGAGCTGGTGGTAATCAGTTGAAAATAACTCACATCAACCCTTGTAAAGCCAAAAATTTCTAAGTTTTACTGGATTGGCCATCCAGAGGTCATAGCAGAAAGAGTAAATCTATTCCACTGTTAACCCGTGGCACTGTCCAGATTCTGGAGCTAGGGGGCAAGTGGAGGACGTAATAGCCTCCCTTGATGGTTGGGAGGACCACATCTTGAATCTATTAATTCAGATAAGTATCTACTGTGTAATTTAAGTAATTTAATACTGATTTGAAAGGTTGTTTACATTATAGTAGATGGGTAGTATACTGCTTTATTATTAACTATATGTAAAGTATGTAAATGCATGAACAGAAGATGAAATCTGAATTATGGTATTACTTTCTTCCTGTTATAAAATAGGACAGAAAAATTTAATAATAATATTAAATCTTTTCCTGTTGTCAATATTCTTCTGTGGCATGAGAGAGACAATAGATTATCATAGCAGTTGATAACAATAGGAATGAAGAGTAATGATATAAAAGAAGTAAGTGTTGTCTTTTATATTATGTTTGCTACAGTAATATTTGTAGGATCATAGCTAAATGTCTCTTAACAGAAATAAGAAAACCCTCTATAGAAGGAACGCTATGGAAACTTTGGTAAAAAGAGAACTGTATTACCTAGGTTTGGTATTACCAGACCCAATGGGTTGTCGATTTCGGTTCTGGGTGTGAACCCCAAACCAAAATATCATTGCCCGCAGCCAATAAACCATCTAAGCTTGGACACTATATACCGGTGGTCCGAGTACCGAAATCTGGAAATCTAGTTAGTAAACAGTAAGATATTATGCTAAATAACTTGCGGAAAGGAACCAGAGGCATGAAATTCCTTTTTCAATAACGTATGGCATAACATTTTATTTTCACGAGAAATATAATAATAGAAAAAAGGAGAGTAACCATAACTCTGTGGAAACAACACTTATCAACATTTAACAATAATAGATGAATAAAAACAGAGCTTTCTGTACATTGCACAAATCGAAATTTACTAGCAACAAGAAACCCTGACCAGGTTTACAGACAAAGAAATTTATTAACTCAGAAAATGTATAGATAAAAGATGCAATAAGCTGCCAGCAACAGAGAGGATATTACAGGAAATTATATAACGGTATTTCTTTGTTTTTCAAACAGTAACCTACAGGCTCAAGCTTAGCATCAGAGCCTTCAAAAAAAACATGAAATAGGAGTAAAATAAATCCTTTGTCTACAAAGATCATCCTCGGGTAAAACCCTTGTAAATATCTTCTTCTCAAATGACAGAACGCCATAAGAACTGAAAAAACCCTAGCTCGAGTGAGAAAACCCTTATCCGCTATTATCATTTTTCCATAACCATAAGTCGAATGCACCTAAAGAATCGACGAAAAATCTTAGGGAGGTTTTCCCCTTTGAAATATCAATTACTTGTTATGCCATGGATGGAAACATTAGCCGTGGCCATTGTAGAGATAAATCACCCAAAGGATGCGATACTCGAGGGTTAGACTCCTCATACCTGCAATAGAGAAACAACCAGCAATGAAGTTAAAACCTCTATGTGTATGCGCAGTGAAGTAATGAATTTATTTATAACCCTGTTTAAATTCGGCATGAATAATTTACCTGGGTAGAGAAATCCCCATCGCGGCCGCTCTGTGGAAGCCATGAGCCATGGGTTAGTTACTTATTTACAAACAAGGGTTTACTCTATGTAACATTTCTAAATCAAACCGAGACAAACAAAAAGGGTAGACTTACCCTCTGCACCGAGCTGTGAACATTATCCCATGCGAATAGCATGCCTTTGAACTGGATTCAAAGCATTGCAGAGGGCAGTCACAATGACGGAACCCTGTTAAAGCAAATAGAGGAGCTGTTCAATAAAAATAGAACAAGTAAACCAAACCTAGCAGTAGAAGTTTAGAGCAAATTTGCTAAGGAGTTTCAGACCTAATATATGGTTCAAGGCGGAGACTGCGATGGTGAAGTTGAGTTCGAGAGAATGCCGAAAATTCAAGACAATCAAAACTCATTTAGCTCTCAGACTAGCATGCAGAGGACTCCGGAGTTTTTCCCTCGAAAGAAATGGAGAATCTGAGGCAAATCAAAACAGCTGTACAAGGGTAGAGTAGCCCAGTACTGCTGAGAGTAAATAGAGTTGACAAATAGACTACGGAGGAGTGGAAACAATGCCAAGTGGAGCGCTGCACATCCCAAGATCAATGAAATAGTATATTACCATAAATAAATAGATTCCACATATATCCAAAGTGCAGACTTCTCTTAGATGTATACACTTTCATATCATTGCAAAGATCCGAACTCGGAATAGGGTCAACAAGTGAAACGATGGTATAAAACATACCAAATTAATAATATTCATACCATTGTTTTTCCATAGCGTTAACTGAATCAAATATTCACAGCACCATATGTAAAGATTGCAAATTAATTTATTTACTTATGTAAAAGTATAGTCACATAGTTATTTGCATAGTATGATGAATGCATTGTTAAGATGGTGTTTATAAAGGTAAGTAAATTTTTTGTTTTTTAGTAGTAAATAATGAAGGATGATGGTGACAGTAAATATGGATTCAGCACCCTAAAAAACCCATAGGGCACTTCGATTGTGCAAGGTTACCCATCAAACTTCTATTTTCAATAAATTCCTGTCGGAATTTAGAGAAATTAAACTAGAAAAAACTACCATAAAAGCCTTCAAAAATTCGCACTATAGACTACTCGAACGTGTTTCACTATCAAATGTCCAAAAATGGAAACAAATGAGAAAATATTGTGTGAGAGCACACAGACAAAGCACGGGAGCCGCATTTTCAATAGTTTGCTATGGCCCACCTGTCAAAACAATTTAGGTTATTTAATTTTCGGTCTACAGAAATTTCAACCACTTACACGTCCTACGTGTGGGGTAGAGAAATGAGATGGATTACACGGCGAAAATCCATATCATAACGTATGGATCATGACTTTGACGATTTGAGAAATAAAGGGATGAAACGCCCAACTCTACCATACGGCCGAGCTGTAGAAATTATTCTAAATTAAGACCTCTAGCATGGACAAGCTTGAGAAATTTTAGCTTTGAGATAATAAATTTTAAGTTTTTTATAAAAATAGTATATTTTAATTTGGTGTATAACATTTTTTTTGTTTGTAAAATAAGAGATTTATTTTTCTTTTAGCTATTTGACTGCTAAAGTCTACAAATTATACATACTCTATTTCTCAAAGACATACATACTCTACCCACTCTAGTTTTCACACCAAATTGGTGTATAAGACCTCTTTGCATGTGAGATAAGGGACCCATCTCCTTAGCTATTTAAATGTTAAAGTCTACAATAGCATACATAACTCAATCCCCTCTAGTTTTGAACAGGTGATCTCTTAAGAGAAAAGAGACACTCTTAACCAATAAACCCACTCAATATATATATATATATATATATATATATATATATATATATATATATATATATATATATATATATATATATAAGGTCACAGCCAAGCAAGACACCATATTAGTGTATAAGCCTCCTTTGTTTGTGGGAAAAAACACCATCCCTCTCGTTTCTCTTAACCATTAAGTATATATATATATATAAGGTCACAGCCAAGCAAGACACCATATTAGTGTATAAGCCTCCTTTGTTTGTGGGACAAAACACCATCCCTCTCGTTTCTCTTAACCATTAAGCCCCTTCAAACAGTATAAAATCTCTATCTATAATAAGTTGTTTTATGATGGTTTTCCTACTATATATTTTCCTACTTTAATCATTATTATAGATTTTTTTTTTTTTTACTTCTTTCATCATAAATTTCCCTCCTTTAACCTTAATTATCAATTTAAATTTTTACAATATCCATCCAGATCTTGCTATTTTTTCAACCCATTACGATGTTCTCGCTACAAACTGAGATCGGGGGACTTTGATCTGTTTGGCTCTCTACCGTTCTCGGCTCAAAATAATTTTCATAAAGTCCTTCACATCCAATATTGCTCATATTTTGGAGATGAAAACCGTGATCAAAATACTCACCATTGTTGTAACGCTTTATGTATGATTCATAACTATTTTCTTTTTTAGAGGGAAAAAAACATTGTCTATTAAAAAAATAAATTGTACAGTCCAAATACATAATATTTCAGGCTGGATGGAATCACAGCACACGTGAAACTCAGCAGATTGTGTCATTCCAGAAATGTATGGGACACAAGGTAATCCCCCTGCCATTTAAACAATACCACAGCATAATGTTCAAATAATTCTATTAGATGGTGGATAAAAACAAAAACAGATTAGACTCACACAGTATAACCCTCATAACATCAAATAAATTGCAGAAAAGGCTTATATATGGATAAACATAATAAATCAGCCTCGCTTGATGCAGATCAAAAAATAAGTAGGCTCGCTTGTCTTATGTTCCATTCATAGCAAGATGAGGACACCGTTACAATAAGAGACGAGGTGAACTAGGCTTGCTTGATGTGATCTCCATTAAAGTAGGAGGCTCATCCATCCAGAAATGAAAATCTTTGACAATAGCGCTCGCAGCCATATGAGCTATTCACACATATAGCCGAATCCACCCAGTTGGAACCTATAAAGAAAAGACATAAAAACAAAACAAAAAAGTTTATGGCTCACTTGATAAATAACACTAGATTCATTTCATCCCATGATATTCATGGTATGGGAATCATTGTTTTCCAAATGATCTGTTCATTCCTGTATTGATTAACCTACATTAAAACAAATTCCATTCCTAGACCTTTTTTTGATAATCTGTCAGCACTGGTGTTATTTTCCCTTTAGATGTGATGTATATCCGACTTGTTCATTTAAATCCACAGATGTTGTGTTCTCAAAAACCAACCCTGAACTCTTGGAGTAGATAGTATTGCCTTCCCATACATGGCATCAATAATGATTTTAGAATCCCCATAGATACTGACCTCGTTTAAAGACATATTGTGGGATGCAAGAAGGCCACCCTAGAGGGCCATCAACTCCACCAAATTATTACATCCCAATCCTCCATTCCAACATATGTGAATCTGTTCATATTGTGATATTTTAATCCATGCCTAGCACCCCATCATGCCTTCCTGACATGCACCATCAAAATATATTGCAGGAATGCTAATGGTATGTGGTATTCCTTAAGGATCCATCCCCAACAATATCCATAATAGATCTCGTTCATTTATCCACTACATAATGGAAGTAAATATATGTACTTTTGAAAAAATTATCCCATAAAAAATAAGCATGTTCCTAGCAAGCCACACTTCCCAGATGAGGAAAAAAGGAAGTGATTGAAATTTCCCAGATATCTTATCCCATTTTCTAGCAAAATTCATGAAATCCATTGGATTCCATGGTGGCTCGAAAAGATAGCAGCTGAAGAGCTTCCAAATCTCAAGTACTTGTGGGCAAGAATAGAAGAGGTGATCAACAAATTCCTCCTGTAGGATAAATATAGCACATCTACCCGGCCCATGGAACCCACGTTTGATGAGTGAATCCCATGTGAGAATATTCTTCCTCCATACCAACCATCCAAATAATAAAATCTCGGTTGGAATTTTCCTATGCCAGAAAGGCCAAAACTCTGTGGTCCTAATCCCCTGATATGAATGTTGATACAAAGATGAATATACCTCCTTTACCATCAAAAATCCCTGTTTCATTTCTCCATCCCATACTATTCTGTCACCCTCATTCTTGTAACATAGCCCAACAGCCTTGACATCCATTATATACTTCCTCCACTCCATTGCATCCAGGCCAGTGAAGCTAATTTGTTTAATTGATTTCATAATAGAAGCTCTATGTTCCTAGTAGTAAATAGTCTGATAGAAATGAAAAATTACTCTATGTGCCAGTCGATGAATGATTCGTTGATTTGGAAGTGAATCAGCGGGCATACCATAAATGCGATCACAGCCAATAGTTATCTTCGGGCCATTTCCAAACATCCGTATTAGCCTCTCAACAAATAACAGGATAGTTTTCCTAAACCCAAGCCATATTGCCAAAATTTTCCTTGGGAAAGTAAATTGCTGACAATATATATTGTAGAGGGTGTCACCATTTAAATACTTGAAATTAATAATATCATTCCATATTCCATTGCCTGTGATGGCCCTCCACATTGATTTTATGAGGAGAGCAGTGATAAATATTTTTGCATTTATGATACCCCATCCCCCATGCTTTTTTAGTACACATAAAAAATCCAGCTTACAAAGATGCTGCTTGTTAGCCATATCAGCCCCTCCCCATAGAAAATGTGACAGAATTTGATCAATTCGTAAAACAATTTGTTCCGAAATATAATATAGATGACCCCAAAACACAATGAATTGAGTGAGGACCACCGGTATCATGATAAATCTTCCACCAATTGTGAGCCACTTGTGATTCCATTTGCTGATCTTGAATTTGAATTTATCTAATGTTTTCATTCTGGATCCCAAAAATAGAAAACCTTCACTTTCGTTTTTGATGTGGACTCCCAGAAAATTTGCAATGAATTTGATCTCATCCTCGCTACCAAATTCATAGATGAGAAATGACTTTTCCTTGTTAATACAAAGCCTGGAGGCATATCCAAAATGAGACAGCAAAAAATGTATGTATAATCAATGATTCCTGGTAATTTTGCAAAATATGAGATGGTCATCCATAAAAAGCGAATGAGTGATACTAATAGCATTCGAAAATGGGAGTCCTGAAATATAGCACGACCTCCTCGCCATCTCCATGAGCTTGCTGAACCCATCCATGATCAGTATGAATATGAGAGGGGATAGGGCATATTCCTGTCTCAATCCTCTCCTAACCCCAAAAAAATTATTAGGCAAGCCGTTGATGATCACTGCAAATCTAGCCATAGTTATGCATGACATTATCCATCTGATTGTGTGTATCGGGAGTCCAATCTTCAGTAGTACTAGTCGAATGAAAAACTCGTCCACTATGTCGTATGCTTTGAATAAATCTATTTTCAGAATGAGAGCATCCATTTTCTCAGAGTGCATTGAGTGCATTCATAACTATTACACATTTCTGTCACACAGTCAAAACCAAAACCAGTGAAATCCATCTCACGAATTCCTCCACACACAAATCTACTTCATTCAGGTGTTAGTTGTCCACTATTGGCTTAAGAACATGTGTGGTTTATGCTCCAATTTATTCTTCGATTGGTCAAATCTTTTGTCTTTATTATTTATATTCTATTATCTACCTTCTATTACAATAATCTAATTTTCGTTAAACCAAAAAAAATAATTCGATGACGCGAAGCAATATCTCCAATATCTTATATAATTCCAAATCTCAACGCATCTCTAAATTAATTGATTAGTTTTACTTTGAGTATTTTATTCTTTCTTGGTTTGATATCATAGGGACACATGATAAAGATAGAAAACGACATGTACTAACATCATATTTATGTTTTGAAACTCGAAAAAAGCTATCATTATACTATTTCTTTTATAAAATTAACTAGCACAATCACATTTACCAATGTGGTTGATATATGCCGATAGGCGTATATGAAATAGATTTACAACCACATTCACTAATGTGTTTGATATACGCCGATAGGCCTATGTCCACCACCCACCACATGTATTTTATCAAAATAATGATTATATATTTATCAATATAATTACCAATATATCTTATATATCTACTTGTAATATATTAATAATATAACCTATATTGATACTATTTATTAAACTGATATATATATATATATATATATATTATTTGATAGTAAAATATTATTAAATTTTTTCAATACATTAATAGTTATAACTCAAACTACCGGGAGATATGGCCTCTTCTAGGGTTTCTTCAGGCCTAGCCGCCAACGCTGTCTATGCCTCTGCTCTGTTCGGCTCTGCCGCCACCGCCGACACCACAGCAGGACTAGTGGGCTATGAGGTCTACACCGCCACAGCTTCTTGCGGCCTCCCACGCCCGAATCGGCTCTAGCCGCAGACTCTTCACATCCAAATGGCCACCGACATTGCCAAGGTTGAATGTCTCGGGGTCATTCCTGTGGGTGCTTATGAAGATCTTGCAGTAATGCTAAATGCACAAGATGTTGCCTCCGTTTGCAAAAAAAAAAAAAAAGGTACAGGAGCTGTGACTCCAGCACAAGTCCTCAATGCCAGCCAAATCAAGGTTGCAGGCTCAAGAAATCTTGCAGCCTCGACCATCGCCGAGTCCCTGCAGAGGCTTAGTCTCAGCCTCACGGATAGGCAGGGCATGTTGGAAAGGAGACTGCCGAATATAGAAAGTTCCCAGCTTCAGGAGGGCTTCGATCTTCATCCAATTGCTTTCACCGCCAAAGTCCTTCCGGATCTGGGGATACAAGTATTATGCACAGTTCAGACACAGATCCGAAGCGAAGAGCAGAGCTTTTCAAATCACATACCCTCTGCATATCCTATCTAGATCTCTCTTCTTTCTGGCAGATCGAAGCTTCTCTGACGAATCAAACTTTCTCTGGGTGCGCACCACGGATCTAGTATAGGACCTCTTGCGAGATCTCGAACTCAGACTGGGGATCCCCTCAGATCTCCTGAGATTTCTTTACAAAGGTAAACAACTCTAGGACCCTCTGCCCCTGTCATATTACAATATTGAAAAATATGCTTCAGTTGGGCTCTCCCTACGCTTTAAAGGAGGAGCATCTGGGCAAACCTCCTCAGCTCTCGCCTTCTCCTATAAGGATGCAGTTCATGCATAGCCCTCCAAGAGAGCTGCTAAGCCAGTTGAGGCTCCCAAGCCTTTCTTGGTGGAAAAAATGGAGGAAACACCCTCCATCAAAATAAATCATCCATCGTTGGATGATCAATACCAAAAGTTTGCAGAAACAACCATCATTTGCAGATTTAATGGACTATGGCCTCGATCTGCAGATCTATACCAGTGGATCCATTCCAACTAGACCAACAACTGAAAGGTCTTATTTTGCTTGGAAGGCTTCTTCATTGTGGTATTTGCCTTCAATGAAGATTATCAGAAAGCCTTAATGGAAGGCCCTTGGTTCTGGGGATCGGCGGGGCTCTTACTTTCTCCGTGGTTTCCATACTTCAACCCTTCCACAGCTGTCATCACCAAGCTTCCCATTTGGGTTAGAATTCCTAACCTCCCTGCGCATCTATGTCACTTCTCAGTCTTCCAAGGGATTGGGGATACCTTAGGCCGTTTCCTGGCCATGGATACCTCAAGGGGGGAGAAAGGAATATACACCTTTGGAAGAATATGCGCAGAAATAGACATTAGCAAAGGGCTACCTGATCAGATCAATCTCAAAATTGGGGACTTCCATTGGACTCAAACCTTGGACTATGAGAACACTGCCTTCTGGTGTTGCCACTGCCATCAGATGGGGAATCTCCAAAACTCATGTGCCACATTCCTCGATAACAAGAAGAATAATAAATGTAAATCCAAATCCAAGAGCTGGAAACCATGTGATCCACCCCCCATGGATGACATAGACTCCTTCAACTCGGATGAGGAGGAAATAGAAACAGAAGAAGAAAATTTTGAGCACCTGAAGGACACCCCCTTGGCCAGCCCTGAGGATCCTTCTGCACCTCTGATCTCGCAGAAACTCACGCATATGCCCTCTTCCTCTGATTTAGATAAGGATACTCCTCCTTCAGTGCAGAATAGTCAACAACAGGTTCCTGTCCAGCCAAGTCACAATGGCTAGGTGAAAGTCAGTAAGAAGAAAGTGAAAAATGTTGTTTGGAAGTTTCTACCCACTCTGGGTAGATCCATCTGTCTTGCACTCTATTTTTTTCTGCTATCTTTGTAATCTTCTGCTTTTTCCAAGGCTGCATTCTGGGACCGGGACCGAGGTTGATAATCTATCATTTCTGGCTCCCCTGCTTTTTTGCTCTACTTTTTGCAAAGCCCTGATTGTACCATATGTTTTTTCTTAATAGAATTAGTCTCACTTAGAAAAAAAAATAGTTGTAACTCAAACTATACTAAAATTAAAGTATAACATAATACTAGTATTTTATTACTATTTATAATAAGTATATATCTCTTACAAATATACGAAGGGATTATTAATAGTATAATCCAAAATAACTAATAACCCCAAGGGTCTAATATTATAAACTCAAGGAATTGGTGAACCCAAGGGGAAAATATTAAAAAGTTAAGAGATCAAGAAGCCCAAGGGATCCATATTAAAAAGATAATAGATTAATAAAGCCTAGGAATTAATATTTTAAATTCAAATGAAAGATAAACTCACATGATTATTAATATTATAAACCAAAGAGAACAATCAACTTTAGGGATTATTATTATTATAAACCCAATGAATTAAAAATATAAATGATTAATAAACCCAATGGATTGATATTAAAAACCCAAGGAAATAATAAAACCAGGGGATCAATAAGGCCAAGGTATTAATATTAAAAAGGCAAGAAATTAATAAAACCCAAGAATTAATATTTTAAACTCAAAAACCTAGGATATTAATACGATAATAAGCAATATTTTAAACTCAAAAGGCTAATAAACCCAATGGATTATTAATATTATAAACCAAAAGAATGAATAAACGCAAGGGTTTAATGTTATAAACCAAAGGAATAGGTGAACCCAAGGATTAAATACTAAAAGCATACACGACCAATAAGGCCAAGGGATCAATATTAAAAACACAAAAGATTACTAAGCCCTAAGAATAAAGTTTTTAAACTAAAAAACCTAAGAAATTAATAAACCTTAATAATTAATATTTTAAATTAAATAGATTAATAAACCCAAGAAATTATTAATATTATAAACCAAAAGAAGTAATAAACCCAAGGATTTAACACTATAAACCAAAGTAATTGGTGAACCCAAGGGATAAATATTAATATTATAAAACAAGAAATTAATAAACCCTAGTAATTAATATTTTAAACTCAAGAGATTAATAAACCCAAGGGATTATCAATATTATAAACAAAAAGAACTAATAAATCAAAGGGTTTGATATTACAAACCAAAGGAATTGGTGAACCGAAGGGATAAATATTAAAGACATAAGTGATCAATAAGGCCAAGGGATCGATATTAAAAACACAAGAGATTAAAAAACCCTAAGAGTTAATATTTTTAACTCAAAAACCTATGAAATTAATAAACCCTAAGAATTAATATTTTAAACTCAAGAGATTCTAAGACCAAAGTGTGGTTTAATATTATAAACGAAAAGAACTAATAAACCAAAGCTTTTTATGTCATAAACCCAAGGAATTGGTGAGCCCAATGGATAAATATTAAAAACGTAAGGGATAAATAGGGCAAAGGGATCAATATGAAAAACAAAAGAGATTAATAAATCTTGCAAATTAATATCTTAAACAAAAAGGTTTGATAAATTCACATGATTATTAATATTATAAACTTAAGGGAATAATATTAAACCTAAGAGATTAATATTATAAACCTCAAGTATACAAAAACCTTTAGATAAATACTATAAACAGTAAAATAAACATGGGTGAGCATGTTTGACTTAAACATTGAGACAATTATTGTCATAATACGATGTTGGACGAAGAATGACCATGGTTTTCCATGGTCAATTTTCATATTGAGACAATATTTTTGACAATGTGACATTCGACCATGGAAGGCCTTGATTAACTATGACTAACTATGATTAACAATGGTAGCCCATGATTGTTTTTCATATAGAGACAATGTTTTTCATAATGTGACATTGGACCATGCATTAATATTAATGTGTATGACTAATATTTAATGCCTAATAGTACCAACCCAAAGAATTAGGAAACTTAAGGGATTAATAAATCATAATAATTAATATCTAAAACTCAAAATGCAAGAAATGAATAAACCCTAAGAATTAATAATTTAAACTAAAGAGATTAATAATCCTAAGGGATTATTAATATTATAAACCAAAAGAACTAATAAACCCAAGGGTTTAATATTATAAACCAAAGGAATTGGTGAACCCAAGGGATAAATATTAATATTATAAACCAAGAAATTAATAAAGAATAAGAATTACTATTTTAAAGTCAAGAGATTAATAAACCCTAAGACTTAATATTTTAAACTTAAGATATTAATAAACCCAAGGGGTTATTAATATTATAAACCAAAATAATAAACCCAAGGGTTTAATATTCCAAACCAAAGGAATTTGTGAACAGAAGAGATAAATATTAAATACCTAAGGGATCAATAAGGCCAAGGGATCAATATTAAAAACACAAGTGATCAATAAACCCTAAGAATCAATATTATGAACCGAAATATTATAATACCTAATGTTATAAACTATAAATATTAAATACAATATTATAAACCCTAATATTAAATCCAATATATTAGGATCTATATTATAACACAACATATTACGCCATGATGTAAATAATAATATTAAAACTCAAAACAGTAATAAACCCAAGGGATTATTAATATTATAAACCAAAAGAACTAATAAATGCAAGGGTTTAATATTATAAACCAAAGGAATAAGTGAACTGAGGGGATAAATATTAAAAACCTACATGATCAATAAGGCATAGGGATCAATATTAAAAACAAAAGAGATTATTAAACCCTAAGAATAAATTTTATAAACTCAAAAACCTAAGAAATTAATAAACCATAATAATTAATATTTTAAATTAAATAAATTAATAAACCCAATACATAAAGCAAATGGAGTAATAAACCCAAAATTTTAATATTATAAACCAAATTAATATTATAGAAAAGAAATTAATAAATCCCAAGAATTAATATTTTAAACTAAAAAACCTAGGATATTAATACCATAATAAGCAATATTTTAAACTCAAAAGGTTAATAAACACAGTGGATTATTAATATTATAAACCAAAAGAACGAATAAACGAAAGGGTTTAATGTTATAAACCAAAGGAATCGGTGAACCCAAGGGATAAATATTAAAAGCATACACAACCAATAAGGCCAAGGGATCAATATTAAAAACACAAAAGATTACTAAATACTAAGAATAAAGTTTTTAAACTAAAAAATCTAAGAAATTAATAAACCTTAATAATTGATATTTTAAATTAAATAGATTAATAAACCCAAGACATTATTAGTATTATAAACCAAAAGAAGTAATAAGCCCAAGGGTTTAACACTATAAACCAAAGTAATTGGTGAACCCAAGAGATAAATATTAATATTATAAAACAAGAAATTAATAAACCCTAATAATTAATATTCTAAATTTAAGAGATTAATAAACCCAAGGGATTATTAATATTATAAACAAAAAGAACTAATAAATCGAAGGGTTTGATATTACAAACCAAAGGAATTGGTGAACGGAAGGGATAAATATTAAAGACATAAGTGATCAGTAGCCATCAAAATAAGGAGGTGTTTTTCCTGGGGAGGAATATCGTTGTGGTGAGTAGCTTTAACAATTGCAACATATATGAACATTAACAATATATTATAAGTTAAAGCTAAACATGGCTCTGCTAGGGTTTAGTTTTCCTTTGCAACAGCACTGCTACAAATGACAAAGGAAGACTGGCTAAGCTGCTTGTGTCTTGCCAAGTGACCCATCGGTGTCCTGTGCACGGGCCATGGTAGCTTCTGTGAGGGGAGGCAGTCCGCCTCCCCCTACAAATGAGGATCGAAATGACGTTCCAATGGATCAGACCAGAACACACTCAGACAAGGGAGGCACAGAACAACAGGGTGAAGTACCATAGGCGCAGGCCTCTGCGGATACCTTGGAAACACCTGCTACGACCTCAACAACATGCAAACCCGTTGCGGCCGAAAGACCCAAGATTGACCTTCCCAGTCATCGCATAAATGCCCAAATCCAATACATGAAATATCATTCCCTTATAGGAAAGTTCATCAGCTTCTGGCCAACAGAGAAGGCCCTGTAAGGATGTATTGCCATGAAATGGAAGCCCAAGGGTCATGTTACCCTACAGCTGGGGCCAAAGGGTTTCTTAAATGTTGTTTTTAACTACATAGAGGACCGAAACAGAGTGCTGGATGGGGGACCTTACTTCTTCAACTCTGCTGGTTTATACTTAAGAGATTGGATAGAAAGATTCAACCTGGACAAAGAAAACTTCAACTGGGCTCCGGTCTGGATACGCTTGTAGTCACTGCTGCTTGAATACTGGGATGAGGAATCACTCAATTCCCTAGGAAAAGGGTTGGGCGAATTCATCAAGATAGCGGAAGAGACAAAGCTCCGAAGATACACTTCCTATGTCTGAATATGTGTATACATGCACCTCGAAAAAGCTCTTCTGGATGCGGTAAGTTTGTTCCATGATGATTTTGAATGGATTCAGCTCCTTGACTATGAACATGTTCCTTTTTCGATGTCGTAGGTGTCATGCCCATGGGCATATTTTCAAGGAATTCCCGCTAAACAACCCTCCCAAGAAAAAAGAAGCTGAAGACAAGCCTGGAGAAGATGGGTTCACCAAAGTGTCTAACCGTAAAAGGCACAATAAGAAGCCTCCCTCAGCTAGCAAAAAACCCAACCTGCAGGCCAATATCCCCTCTACCAGTAATCTCTTTGATCTCCTGTCTCAGCTAGATCTTTCAGCTAACACTCACCCAAGCCCCCCCCCGATCCCTCATCCAAACCCTCGTCATCCACCGATATTCCAGATCCCTCTAACCCCAAACCTAGCCCTCAAGATCTGCAAAATATGGAAACCACGGGTCCCAAGTGTCTTTCAAAAAATGAGCTTTTCATCTAGAAGCCAAACAGTATGGATATATACAGTCCTCTTCTCGACCCCACCCACTCCAAAAAATAAAGCCCCCAGAGCAGTCAGCCGAGCCACATGGATGAAGATTCCGAAAGCTTTGACCTGGGTGGGCTTGATCTTCTGGGATTAGACGACGCATGCAGATGAAAGAAATTTGACAAAATCCATCTGAAACAGATAGAAACCCTAGAAGTGATCCTTGTCCGTGCACATCAACAAAATAAACTGGGCATTCAACCAGGCAGTCACTGGGATGGGCTAAAGGTTACAAAGGAGTCCAAAAAAAAGAGGTAGAAAACTAGATTGGCAACGCACCATCACTTTAGGGGAGATGCTGGTGGAGTCAGGAAGATACCCCAAGTTAACACGGTTCTTTAAGACGCTCTCCAACAGCTCCTCATGAAGCTCAGCTCATGGAACTTAAGAGGGCTAAACAGCCTAGGGAAATATAGAACGCTTAAAAACTTGATTCATCAAGAAAGACCTCATATCCTCTTTCTTCAAGAAACCAAATGTAATAGTTCTGCTCTTGGCACCATCCTAAATAAAGCATGGCTAGGATGCTATTCAATAGCCATTGATGCCTCAGGATTTTCGGGAGGTTTAGCCACAGAGTGGGAGACACAAAAGATCTCTCTCACAGACTATCATGCCTCGCATAACCTCATCTAGGCAACCTTCCGCCTGATAGGAATGGATATTCATGGGCACCTCTCAAATGTCTATTTTCCTCAAGATTTAGCAAGCAAGATAGCGCTCTTGAACACTATGGAGACTCTCAATTCCAATAGAACTCACCCCTTATGGATAATAGGAGGGGACTTCAACATGATCACCAAGCTTGAAGAAAAAACAGGAGGACGACCACGATTGGAGCTTGAAAGTGCCCACTTCAAAGAGTTCATCAATCGAAGTTGGCTCATTGATCCGCCTTTCTCCAACGGCATGTATACTTGGAATAAGAAGAGAGCTGGGAATCAGCAAATAGCATCCAAGCTGGATCGCTTCTTAATATCAGATAATGCCATACATATGGGGGGAGACATCTTTTCTTCCATTCTTCCCATTACAGGCTCGGACCATTAGCCTATATCTCTTCAATGGTAGAGACCCTGCAACCTATCCAAGCAGCCCTTCAGGTTCGAAGCTTTTTGGCTTGACCATCCCACCTTCAAAACTGTGGTTCATACAGCCTAGAAGAGATTTATTTTACCAGCTGGCTCAAAAATGTATCAGTTATAGCAAAAACTTCGACATCTAAAATCACAAATTAAAGCTTGGAACCACTCCATATTTGGGAACATTTTCCACGAGAAACAATTGCTTGAACACAGCATGGCTGAGATTCAATAGGAAATCATCAAAAAGGGAAGAACAGAACTCCTTGTCACTCAAGAACAGAGACTTCAGGAGCAGCTAGATGAGAGAAGAAAACAAGAAGAAGTTATTTGGCGGCAAAAGTCCAGAATTCGATGGTTAAAGGAAGGTGAAAGAAACACAAAATTCTTTCATCACTCTACAATCAAAAGAAGAATGAACAACCACATTTCCCACATCACCACTCAAAAAGGAGAACATCTGGAAAACCATGAAGACATTGAACGAGTACTTCTAGAGCACTTTAAGAATGTCCATTAAGAACCTCCAATCGACCGGCAACCAACAATCAGAAAGATCACTCAGCACATCCCTAAAATCATAATAGAGGAGCACAATAAAATTCTATTGTGACCAATCATGCTCTAGGAGGTTGAAACAGCTATGGCCCAATGCAAGGAGGGAAAATCTCTAGGTCCGGATGGCTTTACCTCAAACTTCTCTCACCATTTCTGGGATCTAGTTAAGCTAGAAGTGTGGCAATTAGTGGAGCAATCGAGATCAATGCATTGGCTGCTCCCCTCTCTCAATGCTACTTTCATAGCTCTAGTACCAAAAGAAGACCAGCCAAGCACACTGGACAAATTTCGACCCATAGCTCTGTGCAACGTCATCTACAAAGTAATATCAAAAGTCATTACCAATTGCCTCAAGCCATTGCTCCCGTTTCTTATATCTCCTGAACAAACCATCTATGTGGAGGGTCACCAAATTCTGGACGGGATCATTCTAATGCAGGAGGTTATTCATTCCTTAAAGATCAGCAAAAAGGCAGGTATGCTTCTTAAAATCGATCTATCTAAGGCTTTTGATAAATTAAGCTGGAATTACATTCACCAGATTCTGGCTGCTTTTGGCTTCAGTCAAATTTGGTTAAGATGGGTTATGAACCTCATCTCTTCCACCTTGTCCTCCATCTTAGTTAATGGGATACCCTCTCACCCGTTTTCTCCTTCAAGAGGCATTAGACAAGGCGACCGTCTATCGCCTCTTCTCTTTGTTCTCATGGCTGAAGGACTGGGAAGGTTAATACAACATGCTCTTCAAACTCAAAATTTGAAAGGTATATCCCTCCACGGCTCCCCAACTACCACCCATCAGCAGGTCATGGACGATAACATTCTATTTGGCCAACCCTCAGTGCAAGAAGCCCATTCTTTTAAATCCATCCTGAATCTTTTTTCTGAATCCTTTGGAACCTCCATTAATGCTGCCAAATCTCAGATTTACTTTTTCAACACCCCTTCCCAAACCCAAGCCAATATTGCTCGCATTCTAGGCTTCTCCATTGCTTCTCTCCCTGCTAAATACTTAGGAGCTCCCCTCATAACCTCTGCCATCAAGCACTCTTCCTAAAATATTCTCCTCGAAAAATTGGAAGCCCTCCTCTCCTCTTGGACCTATAGAGCCCTCAATATGGCGAGCTGTTTAATCCTCATCAAAGCTGTCCTATAATCTATGCCTCTTTACCTATTCTCAGTTCTTGCTGCGCCAAAATGGGTTCTCAAACAGATAAGATCTTTGCAACGCAACTTCCTTTGGGGCTCTTCAGTTCAAAATCGCAAATGGGCTCTAGTCAAATGGAGAACGGTTTGCACTTCTAAAGCTGTCGGAGGACTTGGCCTCAGAGATCCCACTCATAGAAATGAATTTATGGGAGCGCGAATCTGGTGGAAATGGATGTCGGCACCTCACACCCCTTGGGAAAAATTTTGGACCGCAAAATATGCAAATAACAGACCTCTAGAGGACCTGATCAAGATATCCCCGGAAGACACAGGTTCGCTAATTTGGAACGCTGCTAAACAACACAGTGCACTGATACAAAATCATAGTTTTTGGGAAATCCGCAATGGAGGCACTGCTCATTTCTGGGTGGACTCATGGAAAAAAAAACCCAATATTACCTACATTCTCAATCCCCACAATTTGGGAAATCTGAACATCAATCTGGAAGACAAGGTTCACCAGCACTGGCTTCCTATAAGTGATAACAGGTTCAGGCAATGGAGGCACACTGATCAAGATGCCCCCCAAGCTCAGGTCGACTCATGGAATGCTCTCAACTCAGAACTTCAGCAAAGAAATATCAGATATTTGGAGCACACAAACATCATTCGGTGGGGATACACTCCCAAAGGTATGTTTACCACAAAAGAGGCATACACATTGATGCACTTGACCCCTGATCCTCTTGATCCTCTGTGGCTACGCATATGGTCTCCCAAGATTTGGCCTAAAGTCTCAACTTTCCTATGGTTCCTCAGTCACAAAAGGATTCTCACCTGGGATAATTTAATCAAGCAGGGCTTTACAGGTCCCTCTCGATGTCCTAACTGCAATCAAAGCAACAAGACAATACAGCACCTAATGGTCTCTTGTACTCTTGCAAACACACTATGGGAAAAGATAAGCTTTTGCTGCCAATGAAGCAAACCTTCCAGGAACATTCTTATCACCATATGCAACTAGCCTGAGAACCCATACAACAACGCTCTTCTCAATGCTCTTTGGCGACTTATTCCAGGCCTTCTCCTATGGACTATATGGAACGAGAGAAAAAAAAGAATCTATAGGAGCCAGAGCACATCTTTGGAGATAATATGGGGCATCTTAAAAAATAACCTCCAAGAATCACTGGCCCTTCAAGCCTGGAAGGAAGAAGATCTCCCTTCAAAGCCTCAGGAAAAAGCCATCTCGGAGAACTGGCAACTCACGATTCCTCTCAGTCCTACCAATAATGCTACAAGCACTCTGAATATTCCATCTTATTGGTCTCCTCCCTATCCTGGAATTATCAAAATAAATTTTGATGGCGCTTCAAAGGGTAATCCTAGACAAGCAGGATTCGGGGGCATTTTTAGAGATTCCAAGGGCACTCCTATATATATCTATTACGGATCCATTGGCTGGGACACCAGCAACTCAGCTGAGTTGGAAGGTTTGTGGCAAGGATTATCCTTAACTCAGTAGCACAAATTTCCCATTGTCATTGAAGGATACTCTCAGGTGTTAATTAATATGGCTAATCAACTTCTATGGGGAACCACAACGGCCAAGGTAACCACCAGCTGGAGACTTTCCACGCGGCTCGAATTGATGAAACGTTGGCTCAAGACTCATAAGGCTGTCTTGTTCACTCACATTAAACAGGATGGCAATAAGGTTGCTGATTTCCTAGCCAATATTGGAGTAGAAAGAATCGACACTCTCAAGCACGGTCCCCTCAATATCCTCCATGAGAGTGCTCTTCTACAGAATTGCATCAATCTGGTGCACAAATACATTGCAGTTTTGGATGCGGATGATCTATAGTTACGATGGGACATACGTCCCGAAGGCAGGTGTGTGGGGTGGCCATCTGGTCACCCACCTGCACATTAATCCTCCCATTAATGTTGCCAACCTGGGCATTAAACTCCGCAATCGAGCCATTAGCTCGTCCCACTACCATTTTCTTCTGCTCTCCTGGTTTATTATGATGACACCTGATCATGCTCATTCTCATTCTGCTCATGCTAATCCTGTTCCTCAGAGCTACTACTGCCCTCCTGCTTGCGCCGAGCCAAGTGCTTGCACGCATACTAGGAGGTGTTGTTGGCTGCTTGGTTGCCTAGAAACACTGCTGAAATTCCACTTCTCTCAGAGCGAGTTCTGTTTCAAGGCTCCTCTCTCCAGTTTTACGCAGGCCAATCCTCTGTCTCTTACCCAAAGTTTCTATCGCTCGCCTACCTGTTCCTGCGGATTGCACTCAATTTCCAAAATGCCTCAGATTAGCCATAGAATGCTAAGTCGCAGAGGAAGTAGCAGGGGCCAAGCAATTCACGCCTAGTCTTCCTCTGGAAATGATTCTTCGTTTGAGGATGTAGCCTACGGTCATTTCCCAGAAACTCGTAGCAAAAGAGGGCGAGCTTGCCTCTTTGGGCAGGAGCACTCCACCCATGGCTCTCAACCTCTCCACACCGCATCTACTTCGCAACCTATTTCTCAATCTGCCACTCCCCATGTAGCCCTTTGCCACACCTCCCAACGAGATGAATTCCAATTTTTATGTACTATGGATCGCCCGATTCTCACCGTCGTCATAACTTTCCCTCTCCAAGAGGACGCTACTAGTTCCAATCCTATTGACGAGCCCACCCTTCAGCCCCATCCGGTCCATGATGCTTCGTAGGGTCTGAAAAGAGATGAAAACGCACAGGAACAGATGAAGGATGGGACTGCAACTGCTGCTTGCGCCACCACTGACGAAGAGGATAGCAGCAGTGCGAAGTGTTGCTGCCACATAGAGGAGGAGCCTCCCTCTCCTGCCGATGACAAGTGACCACTGCTATCACAACTGGAACACGGTGCCGTAGCCCATGAACAATGGGGGGCTTTTTGTGTTTTCGTTTAAATCCCTCTTGCTGAGCGAGAAAAACATCATTTATCTTAGTCAAGTTTTGCTTTCATGGTCTTACTTGTTACTATGTTCTTACTTAATGCAGGTTTCCCCTACGCGGGTAGCAAGATATGCATCTAAGGGACTAATTCCCCCTTCTGGGGCAGTCCAAAACCATGTTTTTTTTTTAGCTTCAAACCCAACCTTCACGCTTACTTAGTTGAAGTTGTGGTAGTTTTGTACTAATATGTTACATAAATATAATTAGAATTATTGAGAAAAAAAAAGACATAAGTGATCAATAAGGCCAAGGGATCAATATTAAAAACACAAGAGATTAAAAAACCCTAAGAGTTAATATTTTTAACTAAAAAACCTAAGAAATTAAT
Organism: Pinus albicaulis; assembly: GCA_034641835.2. Taxonomy (NCBI): domain Eukaryota; kingdom Viridiplantae; phylum Streptophyta; class Pinopsida; order Pinales; family Pinaceae; genus Pinus; species Pinus albicaulis. Next base: position 506,194,304 of record CM076581.1, on the reverse strand, counting down.
AAACCCTAAGAATTAATATGTTTAACTCAAGAGATTTTAAGACCCAAGTGTGGTTTAATATTATAAATGAAAAGAACTAATAAACCAAAGGTTTTTATGTCATAAACCCAAGGAATTGTTGAACCCAATGGATAAATATTAAAAATGTAAGGGATAAATAGGGCAAAGGGATCAATATGAAAAACAAAAGAGATTAATAAAGCTTACAAATTAATATCTTAAACAAAAAGGTTTGATAAAATCACATGATTATTGATATTATAAACTTAAGGGAATAATATTAAACCTAAGAGATTAATATTATAAACCTCAAGTATACAAAAACCTTTAGATAAATACTATAAACTATAAAATAAACATGGCTGAGCATGTTTGACTTAAACATTGAGAACATTATTGTCATAATGTGATGTTGGACAAAGAATGACCATGGTTTTCCATGGTCGATTTTCTTATTGAGAAAATATTTTTCACAATGTGACATTCGACCATGGAAGGTCTTGATTGACTATGACTAACTATGATTAACAATGGTAGCCCATGATTGATTTTCATATAGAGACAATGTTTTTCATAATGTGACATTGGACCATGCATTAATATTAATGTGTATGACTAATATTTAATGCCTAATAGTACCAACCCAAAGAATTAGGAAACTCAAGGGATTAATAAACCCTAATAATTAATATCTAAAACTCAAAATGTAAGAAATGAATAAACCCTAAGAATTAATAATTTAAATTGAATATATTAATAAACCTAAGGGATTATTAATATTATAAACAAAAAGAACTAATAAACCCAAGGGTTTAATATTATAAACCAAAGGAATTGGTGAACCCAAGGGATAAATATTAATATTACAAACCAAGAAATTAATAAAGCATAAGAATTAATATTTTAAAGTCAAGAGATTAATAAACCCTAAGACTTGATATTTTAAACTTAAGAGATTAATAAACCCAAGGGGTTATTAATATTATAAACCAAAATAATAAACCCAAGGGTTTAATATTCCAAACCAAAGGAATTTGTGAACATAAGAGATCAATATTAAAGACCTAAGGGATCAATAAGGCCAAGGGATCAATATTAAAAACAAAAGAGATCAATAAACCCTAAGAATCAATATTATGAACTGAAATATTATAATCCATAATGTTATAAACTGTAAATATTAAACACAATATTATAAACCCTAATATTAAACCCAAATATTATAAACCCAAAATATTAGAATCTACATTATAACACAACATATTACGCCATGATGTAAATAATAATATTAAAACTAAAAAGAGTAATAAACCCAAGGGATTATTAATATTATAAACCAAAAGAACTAATAAATGCAAGGGTTTAATATTATAAACCAAAGGAATAGTTGAACTAAGGGGATAAATATTAAAAATTTACATGATCAATAAGGCACAGGGATCAATATTAAAAACAAAAGAGATTATTAAACCCTAAGAATACATTGTTTAAACTCAAAAACCTAAGAAATTAATAAACCCTAATAATTAATAATTAAAATAAATAGATTAATAAACCCAAGACATAAAGCAAAAGAAGTAATAAACCCAAAAGTTTAATATTATAAATGAAATTGATATTCTAGATAAGAAATTAATAAACCCCAAGAATTTATATTTTAAACTCAAAAACCTAGGATATTAATACCATAATAAGCAATATTTTAAACTCTAAAGGTTAATAAACCCAATGGATTATTAATATTATAAACCAAAAGAACGAATAAACACAAGGGTTTAATGTTATAAACCAAAGGAATCAGTGAACCCAAGGGATAAATATTAAAAGCATACATGACCAATAAGGCCAATGGATCAATATCAAAAACACAAAAGATTACTAAACCCTAAGAATAAAGTTTTTAAACTAAAAAATCTAAGAAATTAATAAACCTTAATAATTAATATTTTAAATTAAATAGATTAATAAACCCAAGACATTATTAATATTATAAACCAAAATAAGTAATAAACCCAAGGGTTTAACACTATAAACCAAATTAATTGGTGAACCCAAGGGATAAATATTAATATTATAAAACAAGAAATTAATAAACCCTAATAATTAATATTTTAAACTCAAGAGATTAATAAACACAAGGGATTATTAATATTATAACAAAAAAGAACTAATAAATTGAAGGGTTTGATATTACAAACCAAAGGAATTGGTGAACCTAAGGGATAAATATTAAAGACATAAGTGATCAATAAGGCCAAGGGATCAATATTAAAAACACAAGAGATTAAAAATCCCTAAGAGTTATTATTTTTAACTCAAAAACCTAAGAAATTAATAAACCCTAACAATTAATATTTTTAACTCAAGATATTCTAAGACCCAAGTGTGGTTTAATATTATAAACGAAAAGAACTGCTAAACCAAAGGTTTTTATGTCATAAACCCAACCCAATGGATAAATATTAAAAACGTAAGGGATAAATAGGGCAAAGGGATCAATATGAAAAACAAAAGAGATAATAAAGCTTGCAAATTAATATCTTAAACAAAAAAGTTTGATAAACTCACATGATTATTAATATTATAAACTCAAGGGAATAATATTAAACCTAAGAGATTAATATTATAAACCTCAAGTATACAAAAACCTTTAGATAAATACTATAAACTGTAAATAAACATGGTTGAGCATGTTTGACTTAAACATTGAGACAATTATTGTCATAATGCGATGTTGGACGAAGAATGACCATGGTTTTCCATGGTCGATTTTCATATCGAGACAATATTTTTCAGAATGTGACATTCGACCATGGAAGTCCTTGATTGACTATGACTAACTATGATTAACAATGGTAGCCCATGATTGATTTTCATATAGAGACAACGTTTTTCATAATGTGACATTGGACCATGCATTAATATTAATATGTATGACTAGTATCTAACACCTAATAGTACCAACCCAAAGAATTAGGAAACTCAAGGGATTATTAAACCCTAATAATTAATATCTAAAACTCAAAACGTAAGAAATGAATAAACCCTAAGAATTAATAAATTAAACTAAAGAGATTAATAAACCTAAGGGATTATTAATATTATAAACCAAAATAACTAATAAACCCAAGGGTTTAATATTATAAACCAAAGGAATTCGTGAACCCAAGGGATAAATATTAATATTATAAACCAAGAAATTAATAAAGCATAAGAATTGATAATTTAAAGTCAAGAGATTAATAAACCCTAAGACTTAATATTTTAAACTTAAGAGATTAATAAATCCAAGGGGTTATTAATATTATAAATAAAAATAATAAACCCAAGAGTTTAATATTCCAAACCAAAGGAATTTATGAACAAAAGAGATAAATATTAAAAACCTAAGGGATCAATAAGGCTAAGGGATCAATATTAAAAACAAAAGAGATCAATAAACCCTAAGAATCAATATTATGAACCAAAATATTATAATCCCTAATGTTATAAACTGTAAATATTAAACACAATATTATAAACCCTAATATAAAACCCAAATATTATAAACCCATTATATTAGAAACTATATTATAACACAACATATTACGCCATGATGTAAATAATAATATTAAAACTCAAAATAGTAATAAACCCAAGGGATTATTAATATTGTAAACCAAAATAACTAATAAATGCAAGGGTTTAATATTATAAACCAAAGGAATAGGTGAACTAAGGGGATAAATATTAAAAACCTACATGATCAATAAGGCACAAGGATCAATATTAAAAACAAAAGAGATTATTAAACCCTAAGAAAACTCAAAAACCTAAGAAATTAATAAACCCTAATAATTAATATTTTAAATTAAATAGACTAATAAACCCAAGACATAAAGCAAAAGAAGTAATAAACCCAAACGTTTAATATTATAAACCAAATTAATCGGTGAACCCAAGGGTTTGATATTACAAACCAAAGGAATTGGTGAAACGAAGGTATGAATATTAAAAACCGAAGGGATTAATAAGGCCAAGGGATCAATATTAAAAACACAAGAGATTAATAAAGCCTAAGAATTAATATTTTTATCTCTAAAACCTAAGAAATTAATAAACCCTAAGAATTAATATTTTTAACTCAAGAGATTCTTAGATCCAAGCGTGGTTTAACATTATAAAAGAAAAAATATAATAAACCCAAGGGATTTATATTATAAACCCAAGGAATTGGTGAACCCAAGGGATAAATATTAAAAACCTAAGTGACCAATAAGGCGAAGGGATCAATTTGAAAAACATAAGAGATTAATAAAGCCTAAAAATAAATATCTTAAACCAAAAATTTTGACAAACTCACATGATTATTAATATTATAAACTCAAGGGAATAATATTAAACCTAATATATTAATGTTATAAACCTCAACTATATAAAAGCCTTTAGATAAATATTATAAACCTGAAGTATTGAAAAACATAGAGATAAATAGCATAAACCATAAAATAAACATGGTTAAGCATGTTTGATTTAAACATTGAGAAAATTGTTGTCACAATGCGACATTGGATGAAGAATTACCATGGTTTTCCATGGTTGATTTTCATATTGAGACAATCTTTGTCACAATGTGACATTCGACCATGGAATACCTTCACTGACTACGACTAACTATGATTAACAATGGTAGCCCATGTATGATTTTAATATTGAGATAATGTTTTTCATAATGTGACATTGGACCATGCATTAATATTAAAGTGTAAGACTAATATTTAACACCTAATATTACCATCCAAAAGAATTAGAAAACTCAAGGGATTAATAAACCCTAATAATTAATATTTTAAACTTAAAACATAAGAAATTAATAAACCCTAAGAATTAATAATTTAAAATGAAGAGACTAATAAGCCGAAAGGATTATTATTATTATAATCCAAAAGAACTAATAAACCCAAGGGTTTAATATTATAAACCAAAAGAATTGGTGAAACCAAGGGATAAATATTAATATTATAAACCAAGAAATTAATAAAGCATAAGAATTAATATTTTAAACTCAAGAGATTAATAAACCCTAAGACTTAATATTTTAAACTGAAGAGATTAATAAACCCAAGGGGTTATTAATATTATAAACCAACATAATAAAACCAATAGTTTAATATTACAAACCAAAGGAACTGGTGAACCCAACGGATAAATATTAAAGACCTAAGGGATCAATATTAGAAACACAAGAGATCAATAAACCCTAAGAATCAATATTATGAACCGAAATATTATAATCCCCAATGTTATAAACTCTAAATATTAAACACAATATTCTAAACCCTAATATTATAAACTCAATACTAACTCCTAATTATAAACTATATATATTATAATCTATATTATAACCCAACCTATTACGCCATAATGTAAATCATAATATTAAAACTCAAAATATTAATAAACCCAAGGGATTATTAATATTATAAACCAAAAGAACTAATAAACGCAAGGGTTTAATACTATAAACCAAAGGAATAAGTGAACCAAGGGGATAACTATTAAAACCTACATGATCAATAAGACCAAGGGATCAATATTAAAAACAAAAAAGATTATTAAACCCTAAGAATAAAATTTTTAAACTCAAAAACCTAAGAAATTAATAAATTCTAATAATTAATATTTTAAATTAAATCGATTAATAAACCCACGATATTATTAATATTATAAATGAAAAGAAGTAGTAAACTCAAAGGTTTAGTATTATAAACCAAAGTAATTGGTGAACCCAAGGGATAAATATTAATATTATAAACCAAGAAATTACTACACCCTAATAGTTAATATTTTAAACTCAAGAGATTAACAAACCCTAATAATTAATATTTTAAACTCTAGATATTAATAAACCCAAGGGGTTATTAATATTAAAATCATAAAGAACTAATAACACCAAGGGTTCGATATTAAAAACCAACGGAAATGGTGAACCAAAGGGATAAATATTAAAAACCTAAGGGATCAATAAGGTCAAGGGATCAATATTAAAAACACAAGTGATTAATAAAGCCTAAGAATTAATATTTTTATCTCATAAACCTAAAAAATTAATAAACCCTAAGAATTAATATTTTTAACTCAAGAGATTATAAGACTCAATAGTGATTTAATATTATAAATGAAAAAACTAATAAACCCAAGGGTTTTATATTATAATAATAACAATTATTATTAATATATTGTCAAAAATTCTAATTGATATTTTAAAGTTAAAAGCATTTAAGTAAAATTCCAACATCTTATTATTATTATTATTATTAACCAAATCTCAATATATTCATGTTATATATTTGAATAATGTAGTTAAATATAATAATTATGTATTAATGATTTAGTTAATATGCCAATATAATAATGGAAATATAATAATTATTTCACTTTATTATTAATTAATATTAATATATTTTTTTATAGATTTTTGAATTAATCTTTAATGTTACAAAACATTTTTTATATAAATGTTTTAATTACATATTGTAAAATGTTTTAATTAATATATTAATCAATAATGTTTAATTCTCCAATTTATTAGTATGTTAATGTTTTAATTAATTAATTAATGTATATTAATTATGGATTGTGTTAAAATACAATTTACTAATCTGTATAATTTTTTTATGCTTACAAGATTAAAATATTTTAATAAAATAGATTCTAAATTTATAATAATTTATTATTATTATTATTATTTTATATAACAATAATAATAATTTAATAATATAAAGTAATAAAAAATCAACAACAAGAATAATTTAATAAAATAATATTTTGTTTTTTATTGTAACTTGTGAATTGACATACATTTGAATGGCATGCATATGCAACCACTATGGTAATAGAGTGGAGAAAAGTTTAAACACACATTTGCCTAGTGGTAAGTTTTTAAACGCACAGTTGCCAAGTGGTATACTTTTGATAATGTGAGCAGTTATAATTTTCAAAATTAATCCACGTTACAATGCATCTTTTATAATTTTTTTTTTCAATTTCATTTCTAACTAATTAGCGTACGTGATTATCAACAATAGGCACAATAAATTTTTACTCATGTTGTGTAAAAAATTAATTTAAGTATGGTTTAAACATGTGATTTAGATATGCAAGGAAGTTATGAATTTTAATTACATTCATTGATGGAGTGGCAACGACAAGAATATACGGGCATCATCCAATTCACACCATCAGATCAAAAAGATTAATTAGAAAAGTTATTAAAGTAGCCACTTCGAACCGGGAGGACGCCTATTGACGTAACGAGAATATACGAGCATTATCCAATTCACACCATCTGATCAAAAAAATTAATTAGAAAAATGATTAAAATAACCACTTCCAACAGGGAAGACACCTATCGGTGTAAATATATTACTAAAAGTTAAATATGTTAGTTAGATACTTACTCTTTTATCACAAGATATACTTGCTTTTCCTCCCTAATATTATAACTCAAACCGGGAGATATTTATATTACTCAAATATGCATTAAAATGTGTGCAGCAAAGTTGTATGAACACCGTATAGAGTTACAATCATGTAAAGGAAATGGGCTCTAAAGATTTATTATAATCACAGTGGGAAATGTAAATAATTAATATGGAAAATTATATAATAATTTTAATAGCAAATTCCAATGAGTAGAGCAAAGTCTTTGGAGATTTTGAGGAATTTGGAGATTAGTTCGAGTCTCGGTTTAAGGCGGGGAAGGAAAAACCTCATATTTAGCAATGAGTCTAAGAATTATTTAGAGAAGAGTGTTGAGTTCAAGAGTTAGTAAATAGACTAAGGATGTTCTTAGATATATTGTTGGGGTAGAATTTGGTTTCCAAGAAGTTGATTTTATTGGAGGTTTCTAAATGTAGCATATGTCATATATATTTTAAATTTCGTGGAAGAGTTTCTTATGTTGAATTTGGATATCTAACTTTCTTTCCACGTTGACTTCCATGACTTCCATGTTGGTGGAACACGTTTAGAAGACATCAACCGAAGAATGGAGCTTTTCTATTTCTCGGCTAGGTTTCTCCGCTAGGTAATGAAGGGATGACTTAAGTTCCCTCATTTCTTGGTGGTCAATGAACTCCATACTAGTACAGTAACTTTAAACCAACAATGAAGAGTAAGAAAGAAAGATAAAGAATACACACAGAGAACAGACAATAAAAAAAGCTATTATAAAATGAATAAACATTGTACCATGTTGGACCATCCATGACTACCTTTCTCATATAAGAATAAACCCACATTCTGTGATGATGGTGCTTCTGGAAAGTAGAATCCAGCAGAGAGCGGACGATCCCTCCACGATCCAAGAGAATTCTTGAGAATAGTATAACAGGAAGGGAAACCTTGTCCACTGCATATCATAAATTCAAACATGAAATACAGAGTTTGTCGTTTCGCGTATGTGATTTGGATGTTCATAGATTTTCAGTCATTCTCCTGTAATTCATAAAGTCGCCCACATTTTATATCACGTAGGGATATTTTATGGTTCGTTGGGGTGATTTGGGAGTAGCGATATTTCCTGGTTCATCGTTGTGATTTGATTGAGTATTATATAAGGAGTATTTTTATGTCATCAACAGAGAAGTTAAGAATCCCAAGATTTAAACGCATTTGAATATTTACATATGGATTATTGCCAGATTATTTCAACGGGCCTTGATTTGTATACATACTATGATATCACTGGAAATCAAAATCTAGAGATTGAATCAATAAAAATCAAATCAATAACAATCTAAACTAAATTTCATAATTCTCTTTTATTATAAAGTGCAGAGATTTGACACTTGTTTATATAGTTATTATTTCATATGTTATATTAAGTAGAATATAAAATCACTTGATTGTCAATCTGTTATGGGAAAGATGCTTATTAATGTCAAATTTCACAAAATTATTCAAGATTGGCATATAATTTACTTTTGACCATGTTATGAGGAATATTTTCTATTCTATCAAAAGTATTGAATAATTACATGGTTTTCCATTAACTAAGTAGTGTGATGGGTACTTTATTTCATCAAAATTAAAAACAACTTTCTCTTAACCTGATTCACGTACACTTGAGAATTTAAACCAGATTTTAATATTAACATCAAATCTTATTATTTTAACATAAATATTATCATTTTATCATGTCAACAAGTATGCTTCATAAAACACTACTATTTAATAAAAGACAAAATATAAAAAACACATAGATATAAAATAAAATCATACAATTTCCACTTTAAACAAGAAAAACATTGCAAATAACTTATCCATGGAAATGTCCTTGACCTCCTTTAGCCATCCATATTGATTTCCTTAATTACTCACTCCATTGGAAATTTTTTTACATATTGACATTTGATATGGCCACCATAAAGATGTAAAATAAAACACATGAATTAAGCATAATTAGTGCCTTGTTCTCCATCATGAAACATACTCAAGCAAATTCAACATAAACATGATTAGTTAATCCTTGGAAATTTCCTAAAAATATGACATCTACCCCATGCAACATTATAACACTTAATCCTTTCTAATTTCCACATAAAGCCCATTAGGTCCCTAACGACATGAGAATTAACTAAAACTTGCTAATTTCTATAACATCCATGATGCCTCACATGAAAAAATTAATCCTTCATAATTTTCCCTACCTTCCTATGCACCCCACATGACACCACTACATTTAAATCTTATCGTTTTTCACGTAAAACACATCAAGGTCCTTGATCCGCATAATAATTGGTTAATCATTGGAAATTTGCTAGACTCCTAATGCATCATCCCTGAACCATGGAATTTTTTCTCCCGCTAATGTCTTACATTGCACCTCTACAATCCACATATTCGTCATTTTCAAATAAACATAATGAGGCCCCTAACCTACTAATTCTTAGCATATTCCTAGAAATTTTGATAGGTTACAATTAGGTATCTAACACATTTCAAGTGTAGTCTAGTATTGGATTATTTTCTAACTATAATTGAATTCAAATTTTCCTAGAAGAATAACATAACACTACATTTAGATATCGATTGAGTCGTTTCCTATATAAACATCTTGTTTGATATAAAAAAAAAATTGGTATATTCTAATTAGCCATGTTGTATGCCCTTCATGAAATTAAGCGTATTATTGAGGCTTATATGGAAGATTCAGTTTCTTAGTTAAATATTCGGTTTAATCATCTTCATGAAATATTTGAAAGATCTCAACAATATAAAATTTGTTTCAAATCTCATAATTGCATTTTTTCTTGTTCTTTTTCTTTTTTTTGGTCTATTCAATTTCTTAGTTCCATTATTTTCTAGTATGGAATTATGTTTTTTGACTTAGTTCCATTATTTTCTAGTATGGAATTATGTTTTTTGACTTATTTAAGGCAGATCAAATAATTCAATTTCCTCCTCTACATAACATTTTCCAAATTCAAATCTTTCAAGGAAATGAAAACATTCCGTAATGATTAATCAATAATTACAATGAGATTATGAAATTCTCGTGCACCTTTTCAAATGGGAGTCTTATTTATGTGGTATTTTTATGCATAATGATTATTTGATTCTTTGAAAAAGGATTTGATTTTATGATCTTTAAATTGGCATGGATATTCCACTAGGTCAACTAAAATATGTTTGAAATCCAAAATCTACATCATAAGGTTTATTTTTCCTTCGATTTCTAGGTTCAATAATTATTGTGTTATGGTTGTGCATAGAATAGATAAAATATGGATAAAAGATAATAGTGTTCAAATAAATAAATAAATAAATAAAATGAACACAAGATATGATCTGGGAAACCCTTCTAAGAGAAAACCCAACTAGAAGGCGAGGTTACTTTTCTCTCTCTTTCTTTGAACGGAAATGGATGCAACTACAAAGTAGTGAGACTGCTCACTCATAGGTTTTTACAATACACAAAACCTCTATGTTTTTTTTTCTCTCTCTTGGTATCCACTCACAATTACTCTACTCATCTATGGAACAAAAAGAACTATAATATAATATACCACCATTTCCTCCTAGTGGCTCAATTTTAACACAACTCTATAGCCAACTAGCAGCTAAGTTTAACTCCTTCAAACCATAACTAGAGCTGTGATATTGAATATTATAGAGTCTTTCCCATCATGATCATGAAACTAGCCCCATTTTCATGAATAATGTGGATTAATGAGGCATCCTCTCAAATCATAGTGGTAAAAGTAGGAAGGTTAACTTCTTGGTAGCATAACTTTTGCATACAGCCTACGTTTGAGGTCTTTCTTAGATATTTGGAAAGGTATTTAATTGTATAACAATGATAGGGAGCTTAAATCTTGATAGTGGAAGTTTTGACAATAAAAATGGTATTTAATACTTTAAACTAATTCCAGAAGGTTTCATACCCCAATTTTCCAAATTGCAAGCTACTAGTAAAATTGGTCCAATAATCTTGTAACATCCCTCATGAGAATTCCATGTAATAAAGTTAAAATAATAACCACAGTTGATGGGACACTTATTCCAAGCTCAATGTTGGGAAAACATCCTAGCGATTGTTCAGTTCGGTTATTATGGAGAAAGGGAATTGGAAAAGGCTTTGGAAAGGCAAAATGGCATTTTTGGTACACTTATTTATGAAAATAATGAAAATTAGGAGAAAAGGGAGATGAAAGGTCATAAGTTGCATGTGAGGAGGAAATTAAGGAAAATAATGGAAAATGAAGAAAATAGAGGTCTCTTCTATAAACAGGCTTATCAGGATCAATTGGTAAAATTTTGGCTCAAACATATTTTCATTGCATTTTTGGAGCTCTCTCATTATTCTCTCTCTCTCTGATACTCTTGGACACTTAGATTTTTTCTTGGAGAACTTTGGCATGGGACCAAGAAAGTCAAAGAAAGAAAGGAAGAGCAGGAATCAAACATCCACATTAGGATTCTTGGCAGGCATCGATTTGAATGTGTGTTTTGCTTGCTAGATCTGGCATGCATAGTATTGCATGTGGTTCTTTTCTATCTTGGCATGGGTTTTTCCAGGAGTGACAATTTTTTTAGCCTAGCTTTTCCATTTCCGTATATCTTTGATGAGATGGGTTTCTGATACTTCAATTGAGTTGGATTTTCGGATGGATTTGAAGCTCAGTGGGGTGGATCTATTAAATGAAAAACACATGGCATTATGGTCCGTGAACCAGAACTTGGATCGCGGTAAAGCCACTAGCCTAGTAACCCCTGAACCATAATATGGGTTGAGGTAAATCTATATTGTGTGCCTCGGTGGGCCTAGGAATCATTGCTAGTGAATGGCAGGATATATGGTAAAGCCAAGAGATGGATTTCTCTTTTTTAGGCCTATTATTCTTGGGATGGGATGTACGGTAAAGCCTGGAGAGTGGGTCTCATTGTAGGACCTATTGATCTTTGGATCAAATTGTGGATTACAATAAATCTTGAGAGACTAGAAGGCTCTCAAATATCTCACGGTGTAGCATAGAACTCCAATAGAATTAATTCTTATTTAGTTCTTTTGGTTGGTTATGATTCCCACATTCATGCTTGGAATATGGCACGAGGGTGATTGACTGAGGAGATAGTTTTCTCTGTCAACCTATGGTTGGGTGGAACATGGTAGTCTCATCCCCAGTTGGTTTCTATATTCATTAATGAGAAATTCATTCCTTTGGTGTTTGATGTATAATTATACTGTTTATTATGTGTATTCTATTGTTGTTGTATCTATTGTATTGATGTTGTTATTATGTTGGTTATAAGAATGTATTTTATCAGTGATGATGTATGTCTCTCTCAATGTTTTTACTTGTAAATGAATACACTCTATATCTATGGTCAAATAGATTGTATTGTAGCTAATGGTGTAAGGGAGCAATGCTTGTTAGAGATTCTCAGATAAGTATGAGACCCCTATGCTTCAATCTATTGTTTACACCTATAGATTCAATGTTTGTGACATGTTTGAAATAATCTTTGTCATGGATAGGAGGGGTCCATATGAGTTATTGTTTATGTGATTTATTTCGTATTATTTTCCTATTGTTATTTTTCACCCCATACGTTTTCATGAAGTTCTATGTAGTGATCTGGAATATGGGCTTAAAAAGGTGGCTCAAATCCCAGAGCCACAGGCACATAAATGAGCATTTGAGGCATTAGCTACTCGCATGCAGTGTTATGCCTACGAATATAGCCTCCTGGCCACTGGCATGCATTATTATGCTTGCTGCTATGGCTCAAAGAGGAAAATAGGCTAGTGTGACCTACGGGTAAGAGGTTTGAAAGGTTGGGTTAGCTCTTGGGGGTGTCATTGATGATGTACAAGGTTTGTATGTTGTGTTTCTGTTAGTTCCACTTCCTTAAGGTCACCTAGGAGGTTGAATCCCATATAGTAGCATCTTTTCACATGTTTACCCCGGTTGGATGGTTACTTGGGTAGATGTGGGAAGAGGGTGTTACAGAGTGGTATTAGAGCATGGTTGCACTCTCCTTGGGTGGTGTTTAGTTCCCATTCTCTTTGGTTCACATTTGATACCATAGATTGGTATCATAGCATGGTTCAACCCTTGGACTGGATGGGAAGTGTGTTGGTCATGCTTTTTGATTGGTTGAATATGTTTTTCTCATGCCTATGGCGTATCTGTTTGTTGCATCTATGTTGTGTTGGCCATGGTGGCAATGATGTCGTCATGAAAGGGTTAATGGTGTCATTGTTAACATGTTTTCATGAATGTATGAAAATTTATGTGTTTTTCTTGCTTATGTATTGATCGTGCATGCTTTCTTACATAGTGTACATGCATTTCTTGCTTATTCCACGGTTACATATTGGTCATGCTTTGGTGCTATCCGTGTATGTGTGCTTGTGTGATGCCATATGTTGAACATGCATTGGTCGTTCATGATTGGTTATACATGTCAAGTGGGTGCATATGGTAAAGTTTTCATTGTTTTGATTAAGGTTGTTATACATAAGTTCATTGTATGAAATTAGGTCAACATGATGATACTGGTATGTTATGATGATAATGTGTTGGATAAGATAGAGTAGGAGATGCAAACCATCAATGTGAAGTTGCAACAATGGGCGTTGAGGCAAGAGTATGTCATCATATAGGTTTGGTTGTTGGGCATGTAGTTATGTAGGTTAAGGATTGTTATATGCATTATGGTTATGAGTATCCCTTTCATTCTATTGGTGTTGTGGTTACATCCATTATATATGATATTTTATTAGCGTGGTTAAATGTACATGTGTCGGATATTCATGAATGATAGAAACTTGTGGTGGTATGCATTTCTATTATTGTTTTATGTTAGATAACTTATATGTGTTGATGAGCACGTTATGGGTTAACTTGTTGTTGTTGTATGATAGTTAGCTTGATGATTAGGTTACATGTTGTTGCTGAGAATGATATATAACTTGTTTTTCTTACATGTTAGTGACTTGATGGTTAGGGTTATGACACTCAGGCATGAGTCCACGTAATTTTGATAGTGTGTTATATTATTTCTAGACTGACTGTACATATGTGATTTTTATGCATTAATGACAATTGTTTATGAGTTTAGGGTGTGAACATGTTAGCTAGATATTGATATGGATACCATGACCTTATTTATGATTGGGTTGATATGTTGTGAAGTTATATCATGCTAATATAGATTAATTGTGCAGACAAGATAGCCTTTCGTGAGATACATTAAAGTATGAGCTTTCTTATGTCATCTACTTTGTACTTGAAAGTTTGATTGTGTCATATATTTGGTGTTTGAGTGTTGGTGTCTATTATTTCATCTATTGATATTTTCATCTTTGATTAATTGCATGAAATGAGGTTGTATCTATAATATTGCATGAAGTAATGATATTGTTTTAAGAAGGTTGTAATAATGTGTATGCGTTGAGATAGTTGATATGTACTTGAGTGTAAGTAGGTGAAAGTTATAAAATCATGTATTGTGATTGATGACTATGAGATGATTTTTTATTATGACATGGTTTTTAGACTTAGTAAATGTTGATTTCAAATTAATAGATGTGTTGTCTTCATATTTGGAATATGTGACTGATGTGTGTGTGTTTAGTTACAAGGCACCATGATTGGCACAACAAGGTAAGATGACTAGTGTATTGTTATATTTATTTATGCACTGAAAGTTATGTTTTTATGTCAATATGATGTAGGGGATTCCATGGAAAAAGAGGCTGCCATGAAATCTTTGAAAAGGCTCGGGTTGAGCTTTCCCTAGGAAGATTTTGGAACCCATGGGGGATCGATTCATGGTGTTTTTTGCTATTCTTGATCTTTTGATTTTCATAATTTTTTTGTGCTTGATTTTTAGTTTTGTTTATGTCTGGTGCACGACCCTGCCATTTTTTTCACTGTCGTATTTCTTTTGGTTTTTCATGGTCTTCCTCTTCTTTGTTCTTGTTCTTTCCATTTATGTTTTTAATTTCTTGTGAATTGGTTCTAGAAAGAGGAAAGTTGATGGAGCTCGGAAAGAGCTCTGTGGTACCCAACATGTAATGAAAGAATCGGATGAAGCTCAGTGCATGAGTAAGCGCAACGAAAAATAAGGATATGACAGTCAGTTGGAATGGTTGGGTCCATTGTGGTAAATGGACAGTGGCAATACAGTCATGAGAAATGTAATAATTTAAGTTTAAGTAAATAGTTTTTAGGCATTATATGCCTTGGCTAAGATTGGGAACTACAGTTCACAATGTTGTGTATGTTGTGCACAGATAAAGGAAGTTCTCTTAACCTAGACCTTATGATACCTAGAAATTATGTTATGATCATGATCATGCTAGTGTTTATATATGTATACATGAAAGGATGGTGATTGTTTTATGCTAATTTTTATATAGGTATGTATCTATGTATCTATTTCATTGTCTGATAGGGTTGTCAAGGATCATTCTTGTAGAGGAATGATTTCCTATGCAGGTGAATGGAATGAAGAGGTTGTTAGCTATGAGGAATAAAGTGGCAGAGTATCCTTGACGGATCTATGAGGTCAGTATCATGTGGAAATGAATTGATATTATATTTTTATACTATTCCTATGTTTATGTTATGTACAGGTAATGATGAGGGGTACATCAGTGAAGTGAAATATGTGTGATATGCAGCATGCTAGGATAAGCATGGATAGTGGAAAGACACTAGAAGCAAGGTTTCTTATGGGGCCAGTGTGTGGTCTATGGATGTGCGGTACTATTGTTGTGTATATGTTGTGCATGATATATTCAGTAATTGTACATATGTTGATGTCTCCATGTAGCATATCTAGTATTGTGTATATATGATGTTGTATGCTTGTTTTATTTATGGTGTTGTGTCTATATTTCATATGTAGTTCTAGGTATATATGGTGCTATGTACATCTTGGATATGCATTTTTGTGTACATATCATATTGTGCGCATGTTGGATATGTGGTGTTGTGCACATGTTGGATATGTGTTGATGTGTATGTATGGTGTTATGTATGTGTGGCATATGCAGTGCTATGTACATATGGTATTGTGTGCGTGTTGTACATACGGTGTTGTGTGCATGATTGTACATGTGGTTCCCTATGCATTTGGTGTTGTGTACATGTTGTACATGTGGTGTTGTGTGCAAGTGGTGTCGTGTATATGTCATGCATGTAACGTTGTGTACATGTGGTGTCATGTATATGTCGTGCATGTGGTGTTGTGTACATGTGGTATTGTGTACACATTGTACAGGTGGTGTAGTGTACATTTGGAATTCTGTACATGTTGTGACAGTGGTGTCGTGTACATGTGATGTTGGGCACATGTTGTGCGGGTAGTGTTGTGTACAGGTGGTATGGCACAGATTCGTCAACTCGTGCACATATTGATCCCTTTGTTGCCACAGCACAATCCATTGTATGTAATTGTACTCATAAATCCCCATGGGATAATATTGTTCCTTGATGGCATCTTGGAAAGAATTCCAAGTGGGTGTGGCTGAGAACAGAGAGGGTCTTGTCTCGTCCTTTTAATCACAGTAGGTTTCCCACCAGTCCTTAACATGGGGCGGTAGCTTTGAGGAGTGAAAACATAATGTTATCCCAATCAGAAATGTCATGAAATGATAAATGTTCTTCTAATAGATTTAACCATCTATATATGGCGTCTGCATCTATTTGGCCCTCAAATATGGGAATTTCAAAGTTTACTTGTACCTTAAAGGGAGTCGCACCACCATAGTGGCTGCCGGATGCAGATGTACCGCCCATGGGCAGTCATTGAAGGATCTAGGCAAATTTATCCATCATCGTGTTCCTTTTTTTTTCTAGGCCCTTCTCGAACAATATTTTGATAGGATCTCATTCTTCCTCATCTTTCTTTTTGTCCCCCATGGGTGAACATTGGGTTTTGTGAGTTGATCTTGCAAAGGTTCAACCAAATCGAGCCCTAACTCCTTATACCTCGACCTTGTTGGGGACATGCAAAGAAGGATTGAGAAAGAGCAGACCAATATAATACCACTGATCCAGATTTATGCAGGAACGCAATAGAATACACACATAAAATACAAATATGCAGCAAAAATAACACTTCATTTCATTAATATCAAAGAACTAAATTTTTTTTACAGAAAAAAAGAAAATAAACTAGCTAGGGCGCTAGTAGCTTATCTATGAGAAGAAATGTGGTGGCTACAAGCCTCCGAACTATGTTACAATGAGGCTTGAAGGCCTATTCATTATTTAGAAGTAAAACCATAAACATCCAAAAACATAACCCTATAAGATGTAGCGCCAAAACTATGGGCCTCATTTGGGTAAATTGGTACATCAACTTCCCGATGATGTAACTTTGGCATACGATCTTTGTTTGATGCTCTCAATACCTCGTTAGAAATATATATTCAAGGACTACAACGTTTGAGTGAGCAACATTGGTCTACAACCCATGTTTCTCTTGTTTTTCCCAAAAAACGTAATTTAGGGGCCCCAAAATGACTCCAGAAGTTTAGGACCCAAAAAACTACTAAAAATATTAAATTGTGCTACAATTAAGGAAAATGAAGAACTGAAAGAACCAATGGTGGGGCCCCAAGTGGAATAGGCAAGCAGCCACCAATATCCACTTGGATCATTGACACACATTAGCATATCATAGCACCTAACACATTGTTTCATTCCTTAGCATATGACATGTCTTGGCACTATTTGGCACATGTTAGCACACCCTAGAACTTCTTGACATTCCCTTACATTTCTTGAAATGCCTTGGAACTACCTAGCATGCCTTGTCACTCACTCCTTGGCACACCTGGCACTCCTTGACACTCCTCGACACAACATCTTATTCATTTATTTCTATGCATTTTGAACCGGCACTCTGTTGTGTTTCCCAGACACAACTTTGTTTCCTTACTAACAAATTAATTTCTTTTCAGATAGAATTTGTACATTAACATAGCCAAACAAAGTCCTGAAAGTAATATAAATTTTTCATTTTCCCAAATATCCTATTAAATAACTTTTTTTCCTCATGCACCTCTTCCTAATGTCACCTTCTACCTTTCCCAACCCATTTCCAAGAATAATTAGCATCCCTAAATAAGATTAGGAAAAATTTGAGGTAAGGGTTAAAAGAATTCAAGTTAGTTTAAATAATTTTGTAGGTTAAACCCTATCCCCTCGGTCATTAAACCCTAATTTAACTCATCTACCATATTTCAAATATTTTTGACAATTATTTCCCATTATTGTGTGTTGAATCTATCATAGACTCAAGGTTAATGAAATGTTTTTGAATATTACCTATTTTTATCTAATATTCTAACATACAATTTGAGTGGCCCTGATGGTTAAGATCATGTGTTTCCTCCTAAGAGGTCACACGTTCAAAACTAGGTGGGGTAGAGTATGTATGACTTCATCGATTAGAAATCAAATCATTGCGCGAAGGTGGATCCCTTGTTTCATAAATAAGGGGGTCTCATACACCAATTTGGTGTCTATCTTGGTCGTGACCTTAAAATTGGATAATAATAATAATAATAATACACCTTATATGGGCAAGAATGTCTCACTTGAGACACATATAATAATTCTCATTAATAAAGAAAAACATGTTAAATATTTTAGTGGGGATCACATTCCTTAAGTTATTATTAGCATCTACTTAAACCGCTATAACTAACATCATTGAGATAAATAAGAAACAAACATAAATCACTCAAATATAGTACAAATACAAAAAAATAGGTAGAATAGTAATTAATTATATTAATAACATGCATGATATTACATAAGTCTAATCTAAAATGAACACTAAAAACTGATAACAAATGCAATCCCTTTACAACTACTCCCTAATATTAAATCTATTATGACTTCTCCCTAATATTAAATTTATTATGTTCCTTACAAACCTTATATATATATGAAATTAAAATAGCTTCAAAAGACTCAAAATTATAATATAGAATCTACCTAGCATAAGCCACTCAACACACTAATAAAATACAAAAAAAACCTATTTCTTTACAGAGATGCACAAATTAAAGAAAAAAAACTAAAACTAAATAGAAAGAACATATGACATGATCTATAGATCAACATATTCAAACTTCATGTTTATTTCAAAAAATTCATATTTTTCAAATTTTATTGAACGTTTTTCTATGCTAAAAATTATTGCCCCGACCATGCCTTCCAACTCATCGCTAAGTTTAAAATGCCCCGATTTTATGACTATTATTTAAGCCGCCATGAAAAACACGCACATTTCATGTGAAAATATATATATATTTTTTTTCAAATATCAAATTTTGTATTTCCCTCGCATTGCAGGGTTTGTCCAGGGTAGGAGGAGAAAGGGTGCGGCCATGTTGTGGTAGGTTTGATGTAATACCTTTGGTTGAACTCAAGAAATTGGATCCCCTATGCCTCCAATCGTGGTGATTTTGTTCCACAAAAGGAATTGTCACAAGACTCCCCACACTCCTAGGGGATGCCCCATCCATCTCTCTTAGCAACTTCAAAATACTTCTGGACAAGCACAACAAAGCACTCAAGAGGTTGTATGTTCAGGATTCCATGGAGGAAGACAAAGCTGAAGGCATGCGTGATAATGTTTGCATTAATGAAGATGACAGGTGCCTTTCCGACCCCAAAAACAGTGAAGAAAATAAGCAGAAAAGAGAGAAAGAATGAATATGATGCTGAGGAAATCAACATGGAATTAGACAAGCACAATTGAGGTGTCACATCAGAGGAAAAGCTTCCAGTTGCTTAAGGTAGCTACCTGCATTTTATTTTTATTGCTTAATTATAGGTTTATTATTTAATAATAGGAAATACTACTTTAAACTTGCCTATGAGGGACTTCCATTGACGTAAGTGCCAGGTCTGAATGGTAAATCTGGGTTTTGTTTTCCTGCTAAAGATTTGATTTCTAGGAATAATGTTTATCTTCTAATGTGAGTTAGACCGTTAGCAATACTCTGTAACCATGCCATGCATGTTAGCAGTCCAAAGGTACTGATTGCTGAGTATTATAATGATTAATAAAGATTACTTTGAATGAAAAATCCATCGATTTTCATTATGCACTAATTTCGAGTGATCTTGGTATTTATTATCATGAATAATCATGCGAGGCCTTAAGATAATTTATGTTATAAGCATGATGAACATTTAGTAACAGACGATAAACACATAAAAATTGGAGACCTTTTTACTTGGACAAAACATATGGTATCATAGATAACGAACCCACAAATTAAAAATATCGCAATGGGGATCTCCATGATGATTCAGAACAATTTAAACAAGCACACAATTTTGCAGTGATGTTGCACTTGCATAAAAAATTATTAGTAATAAAATCTATACTCAGATATCATTCGATGCAAATGCTTTTAGCTGCACAAGCTCCACAATAGAACTATTGAGGCAAATGCAGCTCATTTCCAAAGAATTGTAGCAATTAAAGAAGAAAGGTATTTTTGTGGACCTAGATTTTATCATTTTCATGAATGATCTATGGTGCATCTATATGGCTCAATTACTTCTATTCTCCACAAATATCTTGATGTGGCATTGTTAATTTTAGTTAACAATGGTATGTTCTATGCTTAGCACAATTACTTCAATGTTTCTTTAGCAGCCCAATGACAATTTTAGTTAACAATGGTATGTTCTATGCTTACCACAATTACTTCAATGTTTCTTTAGCATCCCAATGACAATTTCCAATTTAGATTTCCAGTAGAAATAACATTAACCATTAATCACATTGATAGCAGACGTAGATAGAACATGAAACAACATTCAGAAGACAAGCCAAGACAAGAGGACACCAAATGTGAAAAACCCCAATGTGGGGAAAAAACTTTGATCAATTATTGTTATTATTATATCAAAATGTTTAGCAGAGAGAGAGAGAGAGGGAGTACAAAATTCAAATTGACTTGACCAATTGAAAATCAAAACAACCTTGTCAAAATTTGCAATCAACTGTATTCAAACTTTAGTCCTAACAAGAAATCACAAATAGTCAACGCAACAGTCAAACTCCTTTGAATTTTGGTCAAAGGTAGTCAAACTCTGCCTCCATCAGCAGTCAAATTCAACCCAAACACAATCATAGAATATGTGGTCAAACTTGGTCAACCCTGTTGTCAAATAGGCCTGTGGCCAATGCAGGTCAAATTCCTCCTTTTCCCTTCGTTTTTGTGCCCAGAAATGTGGCCTGATGAGACAAAAATATTCAAAGAAAATCAAAATCAAATGATGCCCAGAAACTCAATGTCAATGCTGGTCAAATTGTAGAATTTTCTAAGATTTTTGGCCCTGCGATTCTAAACTGAAATTTCATACTCCTTGTGCCACACGTGGGAGAGATAAAATGCCCAATGTTGTACGAACCATTGAAATAAGGAGAGAGAATGTGTGTGATGAAGATGACAAATGAGGTGAAAGGTCACTTGTATTTATACAATTCGTTGTGGGTGAAGAGACATGTCCATTGGGCTTCTTGAGCCTACATGTTGATGTGAGCGACCTGAAAAATTTGCACATGTGTGGGCATAAATTCAAAAATTCAGTTTTGCTTGTCCAAATTAGATGATATTTATATCAATTTTGGTCCTCTCAGAAAGAGGAATTTAATGCAATCATCATCTCCATCAAATGAGTTTTCCTAAGGTGGAACTTGGTCCTAGTTTACAATTTTAACACTCCCTCTCAACTAGGGAGAATTCCACCTGCCAATCCATCCATCGTTGTCGATCATAATGACATCATGTGGTCATGTACCATATTTTTGTCTCATCTCATCTCTGCTCTACTGAAACATGATGTAATAATGAAGAAGAATGGATTGAGGGTGAGTCACAAGACCTTACCACTCTCCATTGACAAAGGTCAGTCTAGACGTAGAACCTCAATGGATCCCAAATCAAGTTGTTGAACACCATGCATCCTAGGAATAGGGAGTATGGAATTACACGATGCGTCCATCAATATAGCTATGGTCCCTATCCAATTTTCCCAACTCATTGGCCATATGAGAGGTACTTCCCATGAGTCCCGAACTACATGCATAGGATGTATGCTTGGGCATCAACTAGAGAAGGTGAACTGCTCATCTTGCTCATATGCCATAGTATAAGGTGAACCACTCATCCTATGCATATGCCAATCTTAGGGGAAGTTTAACCACTCACCCTACACACATGTCTTATCATGCGTAGGGTAAGTTGAACCACTCACCATACACACATGTCAACCATCATGGGGTATCACAGGGGAAGGTGAACCACTCACCCTGTACATAGTGCACCAATAGGCAAAGGTGAACCACTCACCCTATGGTCACTCATAGCTCCAAGAAGTACACCATGCCCCGCGAATCTCACAGAGCTCAATTTCCAACTCAAGTGGTACCCTCATAGGAGGGTCTTTATACGACTCTAAGTCTCTCTCAGAAGGCTAATAATTTGACCTTCCCTAAGGGTTTCATGAGGATGTTTGTGACCTGCTCATCAGTCCTGATTTGTTGGAGCCTTATTGTTCTCTGTTGTACCATTTCCCAGATAAAGTGGTACCTGATATCAATTTGCTTGGAGCAGTCATGGAACACATGATTCTCTGAAAGGCGAATCTCACTTTGATTTTCGCAGTAGATCACAGTGGTATCCAACATGTGCTCAAATATATGACCATATAACTTTCTCAACCAAACAGCGTCACAATAGGCCATACTAGCAACAATGAATTCGACCTCGATGGTGATTAAAGCAATCGATTTATGTTACCAATAATCTAATAAATTTAATCACACCCTAATGAGTAGCAACATTCAGACGTGCTTTTACAATCCTCCACATTTCCAGGTGAGTAAACATCAGTATATCAGTGTAGCCTCAAATTCCCAAAAATGTATTTCAAACCATAATTGATTGTACCATAGAGATATCTCGAGATATTCTTAGCGATAATCCAATGTATGTGATGAGGCTCGACCATAAATTGATTCAATGTATTCACAATGAAGCATATGTCCGGATAGGATTTTACCAAGAACATTAGGGCCACCACGAGTTGTCAAAACTCGGAAGGATTTTCCAATTCGGGCCCAACAACACTTCAACATAGCTTCCTAAAGTTGAGTTCTATCGGAGTAGACACTGACTTGCAATCCACCTTCGACATCTCTGGAGCAACTTCACAATGTTTGAGAAAGGAAAATCTCACTTGTCTTTTTCCAGACCTCTAGGCCTAGGAAGTAGTGCATTAGTACTAGGTCCTTCATCTCGAACTCAGAAGGAAAATCCCACTTGCATTGATAAATGATAGGGTCGGCACATGTCAGAAAGAGATCATCTACGTAAAGGACCAGAATGAAAGGCATGTCCTTTTCAACCTTAAAATATAGGTTAGGATCAAATTTTTTCCTTTTAAATCCATCTTTATAAGATAACTATCAATCCTCACATACTAAGACTTAGGGGCTTTCTTCAACCCATAGAGGGCTTTCTTCAACCTGCATATGTGTGTCCTTCGATCTTGTACTTTGAATTCCTCTAGCTATGAAAGAAAACAATATTAACATCCAATAGGTGTAGGCTCCATCCTTGAGAGGCAGCGACAGAAATAATAGATCATATAGTGGTATATCGGGCAACCATTACAAATATCTTATCATAGTCCACTCCTTCCTTTTGAGAGAAGCCTCGAGCAACAAACCTGACCTTGTATTTTTTAGCACTCCCATCAACTCCATGTTTTATTTTGTAAAGCCATTTATAAATGACCACAAACATGTCCTTGGGTCTAGGAATCACATCCTAGACATCATTCTTCATGATTGATTCATACTCCTCATTCATCGCATCCTTCCATAATTGGTGTTTCATGACTTCTTCAAATGTACTTGCTCATATTGAACAATAGTACTCATAGGAGCTAAATATGCTTGATATCTATTCGGCTTCTTACTTTCATGAAATTCCCCTCTTGAAGAAATATGTCTTTCAACATCTTTGAGAGTGTCTTTGAGAAACAGAGGTATTTTCCTTGAGGTGGAGGAATCACTAGGAGATGGATCAATGGGATTCATCAGGCCTTCAAAATTGGGCATCGGTTCATATGTCGGAGATTCATCTTGCTTTTCTGCAATATCATCATTGCCCTTCCTTGGGATAGGGATATCTCTAGCTTCCCCAAGGGAATAATCTTCATCGAAAGTGAAATCATGGCTTATTTCCAATTCTCTTTGATCAGGCACATAGATTCTATATGCCTTCAAAGTTTCACTTTAGCCCACAGATGTTCCTTTCTTCCCAGATGCTTCTAACTTGTTTATTTTCTCTTTAGGGACATGAAAATACACGGGACATCCAAATATTCTAAAATGAGAAAGATCAGGTTTCTTACCAGTGAAGACTTCTTCAGCTGCGTTGAAATCCAATGCTTGATGCAAGCTCCTATTTTGAACATATACAATATTTTTGGAAGCTTCTTCCCATAAGAACCTCGGTAAGCCTTGGTTATGAAGCATGGCATGGATGGCTTCTATGATTGTTCAATTTTTCCTTTCAACAACTCCATTTTTCTCAGGAGTATATGGAGTGGTAGTCTCCCTCTTAATTCCAACCTCTCTATAAAAGTCATTGAATTCATTTGATTCATATTTGGTTCCATTATTGGTCCTCAATATTTTGATCTTCTTCCCTGTTTTATTTTCAACAAAAACTTTAAAAGAACGGAACCACTTGAACACTACATCCTTATTCAAGATATAGATCCATGTTTTTTGACCGAATTCATCCACAAAAATTACATAGTATAAGTATCCTCCTAATGATGTTACAATTAACATACCAGATAGATCAAAATGGACCAATTGAAGAATGTTGGTATATTGACTTTCACTTGAAGGGAATGACCCCCTTGTAAGCTTTCCAGCTACACAACCTTGAAAAACACCTTCATGATTTATGTTGAGCTCGGACATACCTGTGACCATGTTCCGTACCCTAGGTAAGGCTTTGTAATGAAGGTGAGAAAATATTTGGTGCCATAATTCAGAATGAAGGGAATTATCACAAGTTAAAGCTCCCAAAGGACTTCCTTGAACTTGATAGAGACCTTTCTGATTTCAAACTTATGTGATCTTTGTTTTGTAATGAAATTGCTTCCAGATTCATTGAATTGACTGGGTTTTTTTCTTCTTCCATTGATATTTTGAACCAGCTACCAAGGTTCATCATCAAGATAAGATTGAATGAGAGAAAAACTGATCTTAGGTATGGTGAATAAATAGTGTAGAAGGTTTTTTGTGAAAAGCATTTTGAGAGCCGAAAAAAATTAGATCTCAATTTTAATGGTTTATTTTGAGAATTAGTTAACCCTAAATCCAAGTGTAAATGCATCTTGACGGTTTATTTTCCAAATACATACCTTTCCATCAATGAATTCTACCTTGAAGCCTTTATCTTCCATTGCCGAAATAGACACCAAGTTCTTCTTGAAATCGGGTACATACTATACTTCTTGTAAATGAAGAGTTTGACCTTGATTAAGTAAAGAGTGACAAGTTCCTATCCCTTTCACGCGGTAGGTGGCATTGTCTCCAAGTATGATCTCCAAATTCGTCTTATTTTCAATCAAATTTGAGAGGGCCTCCTTGTACCTAGTGAAGTGCCTTGAGACACCACTATCAATCAACCAATGATCCAAAGTGTCCAGAGGAGAGGCAGTAGTGAGGGTGGAAATGAGATAATTTTTTTGTTTGTTTTTCTACAACATTAGTTTCCTCATACCTAGACCTTCTCATCTTGTTGGGGGGTCGACCATTACCATATCGGCAGCGGGAGAATTCCTCTTTCCTTTATTGTTGAACCTGTTGTTCCTTTGAAATTGTTATGATTGTTGCTGTTTTTTTCATCATCTCGTAGAGTATCATTATTGTGAGGAAATTCTCTAGCATAGTGGTCAAACCTGTTGCAATTTTAGCATCTTCCTTTTCTTCCTTCTTTGAATCTCTGCTTGAATCCTTTACCTTGTCTCTTTGGACCAGCATTTTTCTTCATCTTTGCATGAGTGGAGAAATGAGTAGGTTCATTTCAATTTGAAGGCTTATCACTCTCCATCATCCTCATCTCTTCTTGAGTGCATCTAGCCAATAATTCATCAAAGCTAGGAATTATTGTTAATAATAGTGGTGTTAAACACATCTCATGCTCTTTTCAGCAATAACTTCTCGAATAGATAGAAGATCATTCTTGATCTCTGTAATCCTTATGAAGTAGGATTTGATAGACTCTCCTCTATCCATCTTGATGTCCCTCAACTTGTTCTTGAGAAAGAGGATTTGATTTGAAGTGTTTATTTTGAATATCCCAATAAACTTATAATACATATCCTTAGATGTTCCTATATAAAAAATATAGACAACCAAATGCTTTTGAATGGAATCAATGATAATTATTTTACCTTTGAACTCACCTTTCTTTTACTTTGTCTTTCTCTGTAGGCTCCACCACTTTTCCCTGCACGTATTCCATAGCATCATTCTCTTCCAAAGTCAAGTCCAAAGACATATTCCATTCATGATAATCAAATTTGTCCTTGAGCTTACCCTCAGATTTGAAATATGATGTAGTTGTCATTGAAGCTAGACAAATATTCTTGTCTAACAAATCTTTCTTAGTGATTGTGTTTCTCTCTCTTTCTTGGGGTTTGTCTTCACCTGAGCTATAATACCATGTTAATTTTAGTTAACAAAGGTATGTTCTATGCTTAGCACAATTTCTTCAATGTTCCTTTAGCAGTCGAATGATAATTTCCAATTTAGATCTCCAGTAGAAATGACATTAACCATTAATCACAATGACAGTAAAAGTAGGTAGAACATGAAACAAAATTCAGAGGACAATTCAAGTCAAGAGGACACCAGATTTGGCAGATGCCAGGGAAAAAACCCAATGTGAGGAAAAAAAATTGATCAATTATTCATATTATTATATCAAAATGTTCGACAGAGAGAGAGAGTAAAAAAGTCAAATTGACTTGCCCAATTCAAAGTTGAAACAACCCTGTCAAAATTTGCAGTCAACTCGAGTCAAACTTCAACCCTAACCAGAAATCACAAATGGTCAATGCATTAGTCAAACTCATCCTTTGAAGCTTGGTCAAAGGTAGTCATACTTGGCCTCGAGCAGTGGTCAAATTCAGGCAAAAACAGTCACAGAATTTGCGATAAAACTTGGTCAACCTACAGTCAAACAAGCCTGTGGTTATTGCAGGGAAAGTATTTTTACCTCGGTTTTTGCGCCCATAAATGTGGCCGGCTGAGACAGAAAAATCCCTAGAAAATTAAAGTAAAATAATTCCTGGAAATTCAATGTCAATGCTGGTGAACGCTGGTTGAAGTGCAGAATTTTTTGAGTTTTTCGGCCGTGCAATTTTGTCCTGAAATTTCTTCTTCCTTGTGCCACACATGGTAGAGAGAGAAAGACCAATGTTGTACGAACCAGTGAAAGGAGAGAGAATGTGTGTGTGATGAAGATTCCAAAGGAGGTGAGAGGTCACTTGTATTTATACAATTCATTGTGGTTGAAGAGACACATGCACTGGGCTCTTTGAGCCTATATGTTGATGTGGTTGACCTGAACAATTTGCACATGTGTGGGAAATTGGAATAAATTAAAAAATTCACTTATTCTTGTCCAAATTGGATGATCTTTATATGAAATTTGGTCCTCTCGAAAAGAGGAATTTAATGTAATCATCAGGCTGCATCAAATGAGATGTACCAAGGTGGAATTCGACCCTAGTTGCCAATTTTAATAGGCATATACCAAAAACTTGTTCCTTGTGAATAAATCATTGCAAGATAACTCTACTGACCATTTATTAAAGCAATCTTAGTTGTTAGGGATCTATGTTCTTTCTAAATATCTTGTCGATTGTTTTAAAGGCTAGCTTACTTCCATCAACCCTCAAGAATGTACCAATGAGAGCATTGCAACTCATAGTGATTGACAACACTACAAGGAAAAGACCCTCTAGAGGATGTTTTTGAGGAACCCCTTATAAAAATACCCCATACATCCGTTTCTAGCGGAGGTTGGCGGGCGGAGGGTTTTTCGGATGTTTTCTACTCAGTGCGCTTATCATCCAAAATCGCACCAGTGCTCTCTACAAGAGAAAGCACCGGTGCACACAAAACAATGGCATACCAGACACCATGTGCTCCGTACACACCTGACCGGTGCGTCGTATTACTAAAGAGCACCGGTGCTTCACAACTCTTTTGCGTCGGTGCATCATAAAACACCGCGCCAAAACAGAAATCGACCGGTGCATTCGTACGAAATAGTATTGTTGCGCCTATAAAACTCGCGCACCGGAACAGGGTTAAAATCAAAAAAAAAAATTACGGCCAAAAAACTACATTTTTCACTTTTCTCAGTGCTCTAGATCTCTCAATCACCAGTGCGCTCTATAAGAGAAAGCACTGGTCGCACAAACCATTGGCACGCTGGACACCGTGCACTCTGTACACACTCGCTCAGTGTGTCCTATTACTATAGAGCACTGGTGCTTCACAACTATTCTGCCTCGGTGCATCATAAAACACCATGCCAAAATAGAAACCGCCTGGTGCAGTCTTAAGCAACCGCATCCGTGCGCCTAAAAAACCCCGCGCACCGGAATAGGGTTAAATAAAAAAAAATATGACCAAAAAACCGCATTTTTTACTTTTCTGAGTGCTCAGGATCTCTCAAGCACTGGTGCAATTTATCCTTGTCTGATCTGCCCTGACATCAGTGCTCCCATTTCATGCACTGCTGCTGTGCATTACCCACCAATCTCTAGCCTGCATTTTGCAAAACGGTGGGTAGATTTTCTTTTGCAATTTCTACAGCTAATATGCCTCCTCAATGGTGAAATGTACAGGTATTTTTCTTATTGTTCAATAATTAAGCTTTTTAGGGGATTATAATTTCAAATAACCTTAAAATTAACCATTTTAAATGAAATTTTTTTTTTGTCGCGCAGTGCGCATGAGCCATTCGGCTTGCACCAATAAGCGGTGTTGCCTGTAAAATTTACAAACTTCATCGCTATCGGTGCTAATGGTATTTGCACCGTGTCTGGGACGGTACCGAAAGGTGCCCCACGTTATTTTAAAATTAAAAAAAAATGAGGTGTGGTCATTTAGACGATCGCACCATTGACCATGGGAATAGCAATGCGGTGCGTTGACGGAAATATCTGCCCTGGTGTGTGTAAGCGCACCGCATTCGACATTCCGACATGGTCAACGATGCGGTCTGGTAAAAGACCGCACTATTAAATATGTAATTTTTCAAGAAGTTGGTGCGCTCACACAACTATACACACTAGGGCGTATATTTTAGTTAGCTCACCACTCTTCTAACACCATTTATAGTCAATGGTGCTTTAAAAATTTTGAAGTGCACCAGATACGGTGCATTTTATGTCATTTAGGGAACCACCTCCGGTACGCTACAAACAAACACTGCACCGGAACCAGTGCATGATTGTTTTTGTGGCGCACTGACTGGTCTATTTTTTTTTCCAAAAAAAATTATATATGTATATTCCTAAATACATGTCTAATTTAATAAAAAAATTATTTATTATGTCAATGATTAAGAGAGAAGAGGAGGAACAACAACAAGAATAGGTGGAGCAGTATGACATGGTTCACCTATGGGAGGCATGAGAGAGGGAGATAGATGTGTACCTTTGCCCTATTACAGCAGATACCCAGGGGCTCCTAAGGCAGGTAGGCCTCCTCAAGTTCTATGAGGAGGCTACTTCCCTAAAGGCCCATAGTGTGTTTTTGAGACATCTTATCCATAGGTGGAATGCCCACCAACAGGCTTTCCAGGTTGGTCCTAACCAATAGTACACACCCACTAAGAAGGATATATATTTCATTACAGGGCTATCGAGGAGAGGGGTGGATTTTCCCTCATTCCCAAAGGTTCCAGCTGGTTGTGTAGCAGGGAGTCAGTTAGTTTATTCCCAGAGATACATTGGAGCATCAGTATTGTCTCCTTCAGGGTTTCAGGTCACTGGAGATCCGTTACATATTGGTGCATTTGGTAGAGAGAGCGTGTAGTGCCTCTCACTTCTTATTTCGACCATTTCATAGAACACCAGTGACGGGAAATGCACTAGTTGCTCGCTTCTATATTATGTTGATTCTTTAGTACAGGAGCCACAACTTCTCAAGTGGTCTGCCATTTTTTTGCAGCAGTTTTGTACAGCCTTAGATAGATGTCCCGCTCATGCATAAGGGAGGGCCAACATCCCTTTTTCTTCAGAGTTTTTTTGTTTATTCTTTTAGAGGTTTCCAGAGATGAGGCTTACTTTTGTTTGGCAGCCTTGTAGGCTAATGTTGGAGGTACGGATGCACATGTGGGGGTAGATGATGCCCAAGAGGGGAGAGACTATGTTTCCAGCCAGGATATCGCATGATGCACTTGGCTTACTAGCCAGTGTTGACGAGATGCATCCCTTCACTATGGTCCCCTTTCCTTATGCTGGATTGGATTGGTGAGGGAATGCCAACATCGTCTTCACAGATGATGAGGCACCAGATGATAGAGGTAATATTTATTTTTTTATTTATATTTATTCTAACATGTTCTCTAACTTGTTTTTATTAAATTGTGTAATGAAATTGTCTAATTGTTGTTGTGTACCTGTATATATTTTGCAGAGATTGGCTCTTTTGAGGGCGAGGAGATGCCGGCACCACCACATGATCCAGGTGCAGATCTTGATGACAATCAGGGCATGCCAAATGCCGAGGATCATCAGGAGGCCGGTGCAGAGAGACATGCTCCGGCTAGTGCGCCAATACTGCCTTTTTGTAGGTGCGGTCGACCTAATACTAGATATAGGATGGAGTTGGGTGACCAACTTAGTGCATTGATTGTCGAGGCGAGCATCAAGCCCGCTCATTACCGAGACATACAAGCCGATGATAGGCTATTACAGATGTGGAGAGGCATGCCGCGTGACATGTACAGGCTAATGCAGCATGTCGTAGGAGCTACGACAACTGTTACGCGACTATGGAGGATTGTTGCATGTTATAGGCATGGTTGAGCCGCATCACATGATGGAAAATCCACGAGCAGCGACTCATCATCTCATGATCGTTCACCTCATGTCGCGCTAGATTAGCATGAGGCTCCACTAGCATTTAGCAGTCATCATGGAGATGAGGCTGGACCATCGGCCACATCCAGTCAGCAACCTTCTACATCCATCAGTACTAGTCATGATCATGAGTAGGCTAGACCATTGACCGTCTAGGCTACACCATTGACTGAGAAGGCCTCCACTAGTACTGCTATTGATGTTGTACTAACACCAGCTGATCCATGACATTTATATTACATTTGTATATTTTTAACATTATTCAGTTATATATATATATATATATATATATATATATATATATATATATATATGGTCCATGTATTTTATGTTCATGTTGCAGTTGTACTTAAATTACATGTTGGTGATCATCATGATGTGTATATTGTTAGGTCATGTTAGATATGTTCATTTAATGTGTAGCTTGCAGATAGATGTGTATGTGATAACATGAGTTATTTTGACATGAGATGTTTGAATGTGTTTTTTAGTCGAATATGATGTTTATATGATGGTTATCATGATCGTGATGTTTATTAATTAATTTAATATTAAGTGATCATGAAATTTATTAAATATTATGTCGTGATTGTAATTGAAATTTAAATTTTAATTGTATGTAAAACTGTAAAATTGTATTTGTATTTGTAATTTTAATTTTAATTGTAATTGTATGTAAAACATTTAATCTAAAATTTTAATTGTAATTGTAATATTTAATTTATTGTGAAATGATTGTAAATGTAATTTTAATTGTAATTGTATATATGGAAAATTGTAAAATTGTAATTGTATGTAAAATTCTAAAATGTTAATTGTATTTGTAATTGTAATTTTAATTGTAACTGTACGTAAAATATTTGTAAAATTGTAATTTTAATTGTAAATGTAATTCTAATTCTAATTCTAATTGTATGTAAAATATTTGTAAAATTTTAATTGTATTATAGTGAAATGATTGTAATTGTAAAATTTTAATTGTATTACTATGAAATGATTGTAATTGTAAATGTAATTGTATGTAAAATTAAAATTGTAATTGTAATTCTAGTCATAATTGTATGTGAAATTGTAAAATTGTAATTGTAATTTTAATTGTAATTGTAATTCTAATTGTAACTTTAATTGTAATTTTAATTTTATTTGTATGTAAAATATTTGTAAAGTTTCAATTGTATTAATGTGAAATGATTCTATTAAAATATTTAAATTTGTAAATTTGTAAATAATTGTAAAATAATATGAATTTTTGTAACATAATAAAGTTTAGAAAATAATGCAAATAAATTCATGTACTTTAGAATTATCATTATTTTATTATGATCTTACATACAAAAAAATAACTTTATACAGTCTGGTGGGCTTATCATCATAACACGCATCGGTGCGTCTTAGTACTCAGATGCACCGGTGCTTCACAACTCTTCCGCACCGATGTGTCATAAAACACCGTGCCAAAACATAAACCTCGATCTTACAAACTGCACCGGTGCGCCTATAAAACCCCGTGCACCGGAACATGGTTATTCTGTAAATTACAGTGTTGGAGCAGCAGAGGGTTCGAATCGTGGGCAAGTATTTTTCTGAGGAGATGAGGGTTTGAAAAGACGAGAGTTCGAATTTCAGCTGAGAAGTTTATAGAAGAGAAAATGAGTGATTCAAATAGAAAGACAGACAAAGATGCTTACAAGGATGCAGACAACTACAGAGCTTGACAGAGTACAAAAGGAGAAAAGGAGTACAGGTTGATACCAAAAAAGCGCATTCGATTGAGGCCGACGATAGGGTTAAGAGGTCCCATGATGGAGAAATAGAGAGGAGAGTTGATGGCAGAGAAAGATCAATCAAGATAGTTGATAAAGACAAGAGGCACCATGAAGGGAAGGATTCTCATTCCCTTAAGGATAGCAGAGAAAGATGAATTGATGTTTTTGATCGGGCTGGTAGGTCCCATGAAGTGAAATATTCTTGAGAATGCATTTAAAAGCAGCTGCGAGTATTGTCTAAGCTTCGGTTGGCTTACATAAAATTTTACCGGAAAAACTGACGTCGCATAAAATCACATCTTTGTCTTTCAATTGAACCTGAATGGCATCCCCAACTTGTCTGAGTTGTGGTCATGTGGATGAAACTAGTAAAAAGTCTGCTTGTATTACAAATGGAAATCCAATGAACATTTCAGTGGGAAGAAAATCACAGGTACCCGCAACTACCATATTTCCACCTGCAAATCGGTTTCCCATTGGAAAATCTAATGTAATAGCCCATTTTGCAATGTATTTCCTCTGCTTAACCCTATACTCATTTTCTATGGGAAACCATTGCCTCCACATGTAATAACTGCATCGTCTAGTAAAAAATCGGTCTTCTTCTGCTAACAAATGCAGAATGAAGGACTCATTGTCATTGCTCCTAGAACGTTTAAGGTCAGTTTCTCGTAAAACATAGATTGTATAAAATTTTTTAAGATCAAGATAGAAAGCAAAAAGGAGAAAAGAGGAAAATGGATGCCAAGATGGAGGAGGAACTTACAAATGGGCAAGCAGATCATGGTTCAGCAAGTAGATCATGGGGCACCTTTTCTTGTTGTAGGTTATGGAAAGGTTCAATTTTCTTTTTCTGAAAGAAGAAGATGTGTAGCTTTGAAAATAAATGGCCCAAAGCTTTTCACAGAAAAATGTACATTTCCAACATGTCTAAAAACTAATATATCTCCAACTTCAATAAAATGCTCAGAAAAAAAACTTTCCCAACCATTTGTGAAAACTTCCCACATCTTAGCATAGCATAGGTTCACATGCCACAATTGCCCTCTTGTGCCCTGTAGTATTTCATATTCACACGCCCCACGTTTCATTCTCTCCACATAATCAGTGGGGACCTCCTGCAATAAACAAAATGCATTGGAAGAATAATTATTTCCATAAATAATTTATCCAATTCCAATTCTCAATTCTAATTCTAATTCTAATTCTCAAGAATAAACAAAATTCTAATTCTCAATTTCTATGGTTGGAGTTCACTAAATTTTGGTGTACACACCTAAAAGTAATTTTGGTGCCTTAACCACAAATCAGTGCTACTATACATATAATGACATCGGTGCGTTTTAGTTACTGCGCACTGATGTTGGTGTTACAAAATGATGCATCGGTGCGGTGTTATTAAGTGATGCACTGGTGACGAATAAACACAAATAAAAAAA
This sequence comes from Pinus albicaulis, assembly GCA_034641835.2. Taxonomy (NCBI): domain Eukaryota; kingdom Viridiplantae; phylum Streptophyta; class Pinopsida; order Pinales; family Pinaceae; genus Pinus; species Pinus albicaulis. The sequence continues at coordinate 506,159,363 of CM076581.1, read as the reverse complement.
GTGCAACTTTATTTTATTTAAGTGAAAAAAAATGGTAAATTGAAAAATGGGCGGAAAAATATTTTCGAAAATCTAATTTCATAAAACAATTCTTTAAAGACTAAACACTTTTCATTATTTCACTATTTTTGCTAAAATTTTCAGCCAGAGATTTGCAGGAGACATACCTGGAGCAAAAGAGCAAGAGAGCATTGTGAAGCAACGAAATACGTTTGAATAGAAGTATTCAGGCAATTAGAAACCAAACCTCTGGTGATTCAAACCCTGTATTTATTTCATTTTTATATTTTTTAAGTTGTTTTACAAAAATCATCATTAAATGTCTTCAAAAAGGTGCTAACGTACAAAGAAGAACCATTAGATGAATTGATTGAAATTGGGTTAAATATGGGTTGTGAGTATCTGTTGGCATATCAGAAATTAATTGTTGAATTTGTAAGCATATATCGATATTGTTTTACTTAGCTCTGTCTATAATTAATAGAACAAAACAAATTTTATATTAAATATATGATTTGTTATGGGGTATAAAACTTGCAGGAAACAAAGTATGGAACTACGCCAACAGATGAAATTTTGAAAGATGGCATGGTACATGGTTTTGAAAGAATGTGTGTAGTTTATGAGTCAATTGTTGCAATGGTACGTCATTTTTATTTTCGATTTACATTGATTTATATTATTTAATATTGCAATTTTCATTATTCTCACCAATGTATATACACTCATTTCAATTTAATTTTATGTTTGTAGATGTAAGGTGAAGAAGAAGAAAACAATCAACACCGTGGACAAAACATTCCTGAAAGGAACCCAAGTCATGGAAGTAGCTCTAGCAGTGACAACAGTTCAAGCGAAGAATGATGATCACTATGTTTGGATATCAAAGCAAGGTGTTGTATTTTTTGAAATATGTCTGTGAAATCAGAAATTTTGTTTAATATAATGGACATAGTGTCCCAATTGAAAGACAAAGGGATACCAATAACTGTCCCATTTTGTATGACAAATACTGTCTTATTCATACATATATAATAAAATATGTTTTAATTTATTCTATTGCATTCTCCATTATCGTTCTCAAATGCACTAATAAAAATTTAATTCATATTAATATTGTTATAAGATATGTATGTGTCGACTTTTGATGAATAATGAATTTAAAAAAACCACAATAATTATGATATGATATAACAAATTAATCCAAACATCACATTCAAATTCATCAATAAAAATTTAATTAATATGAATATTATTATAATATGTGTCAACTTTTGATGACTAATAAATTTAAAACAATCACAATAATTGCATTGTCACAGGTCGATGTTTCAAAAAAATACAAAATGAAAACCGGTGCGTGTTAGTTACTCTACACCAGTGCGTTTCTACGACCTATGAGCACTGAACAAATACCAAAACCAATTAAAATTATCGGTGTGTTTGTGCGGTATGGTGCACCGGTGCGTTTATGTGTCTATACGCACCGGTGTCGTTGTACGACCTATGGGCACTGCACGAATACTAATACCAATTATAAATCTAGGTGCGTTTGTGTGATACTGCGCACTGGGGCGTTTATGTGTCTATAAGCACCGGTGAATTTGTATGACCTATGGGCACCGCACGAATACCGATACCAATTATAAATCTTGGTGCATTTGTGTGATACTGTGCACCAGTGCATTTCTATAAGTCTACGCATCAGTGCGTTGATACAACCTATGGGCACCACACAAATCCCAAGACCAATTAGAATGGCCCCATGTGTTGTATCACCAACACCACGACCGGTGCGGTTTTATACCTTGACGGCCTAGTGCATTCTCCTTCGACCACCCCAGGGCACCTTCTACATGTACGCACCAGTGCGTTAAAGCCAGAGTAGTGCACCGATGAAAAAAAAAAATTGTAATAACCTCCGACCGCCCATTTTTTTTAGTTGTGTTGAATTTCCATTGAAAGCTCCACCAAAACCTTCGTAACCATAAACTGATGTTGTAGAAAATGTTTTTTTTACAATTTTGGCCAATTTTGTAACACTAAAAACCTCCATTATAACCTCCGCTAGAGGGTCTTTTCCTTGTAGTGCTAGTATCCTTAATTGGTTATTCTGAATCATGTAAATGTGGAAGTTCTTTCAACAAGTGAATTTTAATTCTCCCATGATTTCAAAATTACAGAAATCAATCTCTAGAACAAGAACTCTAATTTTCAGAAGCCTCAACTCAATACATTTTACCTCGAAAAAATATTATCATTTTTTTTTATGTTTTCTGTTGTACCCCTATTTTAAATTTTAAACAGTTGATAAATAATTATTCATATAATGTTTTATGTGCCGAAAACCCACATTGAACAAGTTGTTGGTCTAGGAAAGCACAATAAGTTTCATCTCACATGAGCACAAACAATAAGAGATGTGTCATAATTATAGTGCATCGGGTTGCACTCTAACTGTGAGTTGAAGCACTGGTCACAAAATGACATAGGTTCAAACCCAATGGGAATTCTCGAGGAAAATCTAAACATGTAAAAAAGAAAAGTGTGTGAAATCTGTTGATTCTTAAATGACTTAGAAGTAAGCAAATTTGACCAACTTAAAGAAAATGTGCATGGTTTTATGGTTGTGTATTCTTCTGTAGTGAGTTATTATGTGGAAATTTGGGATTTTCCTTTCCTTGGGAGATTCTCATGAGAAAATTATGGTGTGTTTATGCCAGGAACATCGTGGTACAGAAAAAAAGGAAATAAAGCAAGATGTGATGAATGCATTTGAACTTATCTCCATGTCCCAGGGTGTCGATCTTGGCAATATCTTTGAAATGGACATGGTAAGTGCCGAATAAATGCTTAACAGAGGACAAAACATAGACCCATGAAGTTTCGAACCTATATTTTTTCGACGCAGTGGAAAGGATTGATGACTTTGATACATGTGCTGAAACAATTGGACAGATTTGGGTTTAATAGCTAGGCAAATATTCTATTGCTGATAGATGTTTCTCAATCTCTGTTTCTAACCTTACCCTTTTACCAAAGTTTACCTACATATTGAAGCATATATATTTCAATATAACTCCCTTCTAGCTTGTAATTCTTGTTTAGTTATCACATCACCACTTATCAAGAGTAAAATAAAGATTGAAATATGGTGTTGGAAACATAAGTTTCAATGCAAAATTTTTGGAGACATGTCTAAAGTGGAAGAAAGAAAAGAAATTATATTAATGTCCACTAGTGGCCAAAATTTGTCTGCATGACTACGAACAAAAATGTTTGCCAATAAAAAATAGTGCCTAAAGCATCTTCAAAAGAGTCTAAAACCCAGGTTAAAGGGTAAAAATGAAACATTATACAATAGGACAAAAAGGGGTGAACCTAAAAAAGGAGAGAGCCAAAATAATGAACCTAAAAAGGGAGGGTGAGCAAACTCTAAATAGTGAATTAGATATTACATTGAAAGAAAGTGTTATCACTCCTTAATTTTCCTAGGCTGGGGAGGAAATTGCATATGTAACCACAAAACCACTTGCAAAGCTGGGATTTTTCCCTTCCAGCTTTAGAGAGGGATCTCTCTCACTAAAATAAACAAAGGTTTGATATTAGGCTAGTTATTAAGAGCTATAGGAAAATGAAAAAGTTTGAAGGTTGAAGGGAAATAGAATGGAAATATCCATTTGGAAATGGAGTCAATACATCTCTCATGAAGGATTTTTAAATGAATCCTGAAGTTACATATCTAGAAGCAAGATAGAAAACCTTTGACTAGGACATCAATTTTAAAGAGGGTGAAAGCAGAATTGAGAATTTGGCTAAATAGGGCATACAAAGATTAATTATATCTAGAAAAAGTGGAAACACATTGGTTTCTTGAATATTATGAAATAGAGCTTGAACATATGAATTCTAAATAATTTACTCTTATCCAAGCAAAGAAGAAATTACAAAATGGAAAACTGATAAAAAGCAGAACTGATAAGTTTTCTAAACAAGGCATACAATGATGGATTCTCTCTAGAAAAAGAGGAAACACACTCGTTGCTTGAATATTATGAAATAAAGCTTAAACATAAGAATTATACATCATTTACTCTTTATCCAAGCAAGGAATAAATTAACAGGATGGAAAACTAATAGAAACACTTAATACAGGAAACACTGACCATCAAGAAGCCTACACATGAATCTCTGTGTTGAAAAGTGTAACTAGGTTCGGTTTTCATAATGACATGTAATTATGATTTTATGTAAAGAAGAGACAAAGAAAAATAAAATATATTTATTGTATTGCTTGCATCACGGGTTTCATGAGCAAGAGATTTTATTTATAGGTCAAAGACTTCTTGTTGATGTCTTTAGGATTTTTTCATCTTGTCATAAAGGTAATGCATTCATTGTCTTGTTACACTTGTAAGAAGACTCATTTTTCTATAGAAAAGTAATACTCCAAGACCTTGTCACTAGGCCTCTCCAAGTCGGCCTAAACACCATAAGGATCCTCCACCATGAAGTCGACTTACCTACAAAAGATCATGTCAGCCTAAATGCAAAAGAAAAACACTATATACATATAATGTGATAAGGGCTCATTACAGCACATATCTTTCAGATAAGTCTGCAATTAAGTGCTAAGTACTGTACGTAAAGAGAAGACAAAACAACGAAGTCAAGGTGGGAAGAATGAGGCAAATCAGTGAAGTTTTAAGGGTGATATGGTTCAGTCTTGAACATGATATCTATCTCACGTGTATTAGAAAACAAGTCAAGGGATATTAAAGCATATAGAGACTTCGGTATTGGGAAAAATAGATACATATAAGGTCTATAAAGGAGACCGAGAAGTATGCTTAAGCAAGCCAAGGAAAGATCGAAGGAAATCAAGAAAGAGCACTAGTCTTGGAGTACTAGAACATAGAGACTAAGTTTCTCTAGTGAACAATGGAATATAGTGCAGAAAAGAAGGATTGAAGAAGGATATGAGAAGAGCAGTGAAGCATAGTGACAAGGGTATTGGAGGAACACTTGTGTCAAGGGTCTTTGTCATGGTATTGGTACTCGTCAATTTAATATCTATAAGAAGAATATCTGATTAGGTTTTCCTCTCAAAGAGTGGGAGTTTTTGGCCCTAGATCACTAGCCTATATTCTAGGTCTCTTGTGTATTTGATAATTGACTTGATGAGAATAACTTAATAATCTCACGAAGACAGGATATAATAAATAAGTATAAGGTAGATCACAAGTAATTATCAAAAAGTGAATTTAATAAAAGCCCTCTATTTCTCAACACTCTGAAACATAAAACTTAAGATTTTATTATATTCCTTCAGAAAGTATTTACAAGGTCCAAGCCCAAAACTATGTTACAATAATGGTTGAAAACTCTTCCCCCTTTTCCTTACTTTTTTACTCGCTTATTTATAAGAAATTATAAACTAACTATTACAAGCGTTTTAGAAGAAATATTAACAAATAACTAAAAATACAATAATATCTAGGCTATTGAAAGAAATCTATAAATTGTTGTCAAAATTTCAAATGTCTCAAATTGTGAAAGGTTGTTGGTAAAATCTCCTTGGAATTTAGAATTTATTTGACTTTTGATGCCAACAAATACCTTGTCACCTTGGAATTTGGAATAGCACTAAAAGGAAAAGACCCTCTAGCAGAGGTTATAAAGGAGGCTTTTAGTGTTATAAAATTGGCCAAAATTTTCAAAAAAACACTTTCTACAACATATGTTTTTCGCAACGGAGGTTTTGGTGGTGCTTTTAATGGAATTTCAACACAACTAATAAAACTGGGCTGCTGGAGGTTATTACGGATGTTTTTTTCATCGGTGCGCTACTAAAGTGTCAACGCACCAGTGTGTGTCATCCAGACAGTTGGCCCTGGGTGGTCAAAGGTGCATGCATTGGGTCATAAAGGTATAAAACTGCACCAGGCACATTGTAGGCTATACAACGCAGGGGCCATTCTAATTGGTATTGGGATTTGTGTGGTGCCCATAGGTCGTATCAACACACCGGTACGCAGTCTTATAGAAATGCAATGGTGCGTAGCATAAAACAAACACACCGATTGTTGTAATTCATATTGGTATTTGTGCAGTTCCCATAGGTCGTACAAACTCACTAGTGCGTAGTCTCACATAAACGCACCAGTGCACAGTATCACACAAGCACACAGAGATTTATAATTGGTATTGGTATTTGTGCAGTGCCCATAGGTCATAGAAATGCACCAGTGCGTTGTATCATACAAACACACTGGTGTACAATAACTTACACACACCAGTGTTCATTTTATATTTTCTTGAAACATCGACCTGTGACAGTGCAATTATTGTGATTTTTTAAAATTAATTATTCATCAAAAGTTGACACATCTTATAACAGTATTCATATTAATTGCAATTTTATTAATGCATTTGAATGTGATTTTTGGATTAATTTGTTATATCATATCATAATTATTGCGATTTTTTAAAATTCATTATTTATCATAATGCGACACATATATTATAACAGTATTCATATCAATTAAATTTTTATTAGTGCATTTGAATGTGATGTTTGGATTAATTTTTTATATCATATCATTATATTTCACATCTTTTCATTATAATATTTAATCATCCATAAATTTAATCAGTGGTGTTACATTTCACAGCGAAAATGGAGAACACAATAGAATTAATTAAAACATATATATATATGTGTGTGTGTGTGTGTGTGTGTGTGTGTGTGAATAAGACAGTATTTGTCATACAAAATGGGACAATTATTGGTATCCCTTTGTCTTTCAATTGGGACACTATGTCTATTACATTAAACAAAATTTCTGATTTCACAAACAAATATTTCAAAAAATACATTGCCTTGCTTTGATATCCAAACATAATGATCATCATACCTCGCTTGAACTGGTGTCATTGCACAAGCTACTTCCATGACTTGGGTTATTTTTGGGAATGTTTTGTTCACGATGTTGATTATTTTCTTCTTCTTCACCTTCCATCTACAAACATAAAAATAAACTGTAATGAGTGTATATACATTGCTGAGAATAATGAAAATTTAAATATTAAATAATATACATCAGTGTAAATCGAAAAGAAATGACGTACCATATCAACAATTGACTCATGAATTATACACATTCTTTAAAAACCATGTACTATGCCATTTTTCAAGATTTCATCTATTGGCGCATTTCCATACTTTGTTTCCTGCAAGTTTTATACCCCATAGAAAATCATATATTTAATATAAAAGAGTTTTTTGTTCTATTAATTATAGACAAAGCTAAGTAAAACAAGATCGATAGATGCTTACAAATTGCACAATTAATTTCTGATATGCCAACATATACTCACAACCCATATTTAACCCAATGTCAATCAATTCGTCCGATGGTTCTTCTTTGTATGTTAACTCAAGTTTGAAGACATTCTGAATGATAATTTTTTTAAAAAAACTTAAAATATATAAAAATGAAATCTAGTTAAGTTGTTATAAGGAAGTAACAATTACTCTTTTCTTGATGTGTTATCAGTATTTTTGTTACTTGATCTCTTATCTCTTGTCAGCCATTTCTTTATCAATATGAAACTTTAACCATATCATTCATTAATATATTTTATAAACAAATTATCAACTTTTCAAGTAAAAAAATATATATATCAAGAAACCGGTGTGCTTTTAAATGATGTATGCATTGACGTCGGTGCGTTGTGTTCTTATAAACGCACCGCCCAAACAGTATAAAACACTGTAAGGTGCTCTATGTCAGCAAGGAGCACCGGTGCGTTACATGTTAACCACCGCATTGATTAACACAGAAAAAATAATAAAAATCGTCTAGTGTTAGTTTTGGTAGCATATGGTGTCGTGGAGGGGACGGTGCGGCCTATTCTTATAAATGCCCTATGCAAACAAGGGACCATCGTATGGTGCTCTGTGTCAAACACGGTATGTTATATGTTACATGGTGCACTGATAAACACAAGATAAAAATTTGTTTTTGTGAATCAGTACGTGAGCGGTGCGCTATAATGAAATAGCGCACCGGTGACGTATTTTACATATGGAGCATGGATTAAAAAAAATTATTTTAAATCTTTTATCAAAGAGTATGTGCATGGTGTGTTGGGATAAGCCATCACACCAGTGCGCTAGGTTACGTAGGGTGTACCGATTAAAAAATTTATATTTTTTAAAAATTCACGCAAGGGCCGACATGGATTGGGATCCGACTATGAAATTCCTCCCGTGGGTTAGATGTCATAGGCCTATATATATAGAAATACAAACCATGTAAATCTAAAATGAAAAGCCCTGATTCTGAAATCATAGAAATGGGAAGAAGCAAGGGCAGAAATAAAAACAATGAAGGGTTTAGGGTAAAAATGGATTTTTTTTTGTTTTTAGTTTCTGAAAATGAACAACAAATTGAAATTTTTTACTTACTGCGTAAAAAATACTGTGGAAAATGTAAAAAAAAACAATAAAATTTAATCATGAGATCGTTTGAAATTATATGCTACAGGGTTTGAATCACCAGAGGTTTGGAATGCTGATTGTCTGAATAGTTCTAATTGAAAGTATTTCGCTGCTCCGTAGTGCTCTCGTGCTCTCTAGGAATGTCTCATACAAATCTCTGGCTGAATTTTTTTCAAAAATAGTGAAATAATGAAAAGTGTTTAGTATTTAATGAATTGTTTTATAAAATTAGATTTTCAAAAATATTATGACGGCCATTTTTCAATTTACCGCTTTTTTTCACTTTAAAAAAATAAAGTTGCGTTTTTTTTATTTGCGGCTTTTCATCACCGGTAAGTCAATTAATAACACCGCATTGGTGCATTAGTTAATAACATGACACCAGTGCATGGTAACTAAAACAGCCCCGATGTGGTTATCTGTACATAAGAACTGATAAAAATAAGTCCATTTTTAAGTCTTAGGATGCACCGGTGCGTAATATTTGTAAAGCACCAATGCGCTACATTAATAAGATGCATTGGGCGGGTTTGTATCGAGTGCACAGTGTCCCAGTGTGTGGATGTTATGTGCACACTAGTGCTTTTTCTAGTTGGACGCACCAGTGCAGTTTAGGATGATAAACGGACAGGAAGAAAAAAATATGCAAAAACCTCCACCCACCAACCTCCTCTAGTAACCTCCACTACAAATGGATGTCTGGGGTATTTTTATAAGGCGTTCCTCAAAAAAATCTGCTAAAAGGTAATTTCCTTGTAGTGTAGCCTACAGATTTTTGTGCTCAAAATATGCAATGTGAATTTCAACTTGTTGATATCTTTCTAATTGAATGTATTATGTTAATATTCTACCTTGTGAAAGAATCAACAAGAAAGAAAAAACGTGTAGGTACCAAACTGAGGCCATAACTCCTCTTGATGAACCTTGTTCGCAACCTACCAAGAAAATTTGAACTCAAACAAAATCACTAGAAACATGGAAGAAAATGGCATCAAGAACCATGCTTGTACATCATGGCATCTATCCATATACCCTAAATATAAATTATTAGCTCTAGTCACTACAGAACTATGGGAGACTCCATACAAGGACACATGCATCTTCTCCGGCACTTATAACAGTACTTTGGTCACTAAAAGATAGGTCATAAACAACTCCCAAGTGAGCCCCATAAATTTTAATTGGGATGGATGCTAGTTTTCCCACCTCATATAATAATATGCAGGTGTCAAGAGAGCCTGTTGCCACTTTAGAGTTATCTGGAAACCATGCAATACAATTTATACGTGAAGTGTGGTAAATCATGTTCTTAAGCTTCACCTTCCTAGTAATGTGATCCTACACAACTTATTTTTATTCAGGTCTCCTGATGAAAACATGGATCCATTAAGAGAAAATCCGATTGCATTGATTAGACCACGATGTATTTCAAGGACTGACTCTGCAATAAGAGTGTGACCTTTAATGCAGTACACGCTATTTCCCATCCTGACCACCAACCACGTCGTTTGTTCAATCAGTTGATATTGGAGTTGCAGTCACTACATCTAGATCCTTTGGTTGTGCTCCAATGTCAGTTTCTTTTGACTCTTTATCTTTCTCTGATAGCAGCGGTAGCCTTCTCACATTATTATCATAACCAGAAGTTACCATCTCTTGTTGAATTGTTGCCAGGAATTTGATTTGGGTATTATCTTTCCTCTCTACATGACCAACATAGAAAAATCCAAGAATCCATCTAACATTTACGCCATCGTAGTTGCTTGAATAGACGACACTTTGTCCACTTTGAAGAGATAATGCAATTGCATTTATATTTTTCATGTGACCAGAAATTGTCGTTGGTGGTTTATCTAGATCAGTTGTAGAGAATCTTATCACACCACTAAGAGAAACAATAATCAAATGGTCATTTAACCAAAGGTATCCAACTAGCATGTCATCAACTCCTCTCTGGCTTCCAAAATTTAATGTCTTGTTTGCCATTCCATTACCAGTTTCACTAATATCCCATATGTTATAAAACTTGTTTGTAGACACAGTAAGTACCTATTTATGGCTAGGGCTCCAACTAGCAGCAAAAATATTACCTGTGTTTTCACCTTGTTTAGACAAATCTGCAATCCTTTCACTTGTCTTTCCATAAAAAATCGCTCCTTTTCTATGTGAACCAACAGTAACAAACTTGCTTCCAACTAGAGCGAACCTTCCACAAATCACATAATTTGAATGATCTATATACAACAAGTATCTGAAATGGTGGTATAGACTGATGATACTGTCTCTTAATAATCATATTTGATCTTTCCAAGAAACAATGGTTGGTGTCTCAATTTATTCCTCTGACAAAATTTCTCCATAATTTCCAAGCTCTCTCAGGATTGTTTTAAAGTTTGAAGCACTAAGCATACCTACAAATTCTACCTTGTTCAAATTCCACAAGGGGGCCAAAAAAATACCCTGTTCATATATTACACGGAATGATTTCTTCACAGGAAAATTAACATCCAAAGCCACAAACTTTCCTGACTTGGGAAAAAAATTATTAGCAGTGCGCGCAGATAAAAGTCTCCAATTCGGCATTGTGAAACTTCTATCTCAACATTTGAAATTCGCTGGACTGGCTCTACCCTCTCAAAGACATCATGATCTACATCCATGTTGGATCTTAATCCCAATGGTTCCATAGTTACAACTGTAGGTAGAAGTTTTGGCCCAATAACAAGCAAGACATTGTTGACAGTCCCAAAGGTAGGTTTCACGATGGGTTGTGGTTTATCTTTCCTAGAGTCTTTATCAACAATAAACTTGTATTGATGATATCATTGTGGCAATTTGAAAATAGCTTGAAATGTTGAATTCCTGAGCCAATCAATTTCCTCAATAGAACACCATTTGTGAAGAAAATGAAATATGAATGCTTGCCCCCCCTTTAACTCGAATCTTATCTGATACCCAATTCTCCTCGCTCTAAAATTGAGGAAGGAAATATTCTCCGAGGTTGTGTACACAATATTTTACAGTTTTTTCCTTGGTTCCACATATGATCCAATATAAATTGTGGGACCTAATATGGACACATATTGTCACCATTGGAGGAATCAATGCATGCCATAAACATAACACTATGACACTTTGTTTTGAATCTTGACACCTGCGTAATTTTTTCAAATTGTCTCTTGTTTAATGGCAAGGTACTTCATTTTTTTCCACAATATATTTGCATGTCGATGAGATTTTTTCATATTCCAATGTAAGAGCAAGATTCCTCATAAGAATCCAAATGAAGATTTGGCCTGGAGTTCAGAGGCACATGCAGCATAATTTGGAGATTTTCCTTGGATATTAAGCAAAGACTAATAACCCAACATACTTCAGCCTTTAGAAGATAAAAATCCTGTAAAAACCAACTTTTATCTATAATAATTAATGAAAAATATATGCAATGCTAACAAGAGCTACCCCCACAGTGATGCTACACCAGAAAGGGTCCTTCAGGAAGTAGCTAGGACTAGGGATGATGAGGAGTAACACCCTAGGATAAGAAGAGGACTCATTACCCCTGCCCACCATCACAAACATGCCAATGTTGAGTCTGAAAATATCCTTTGGAGAGTAGCCTAAAAGGATTGGGCTATTCTATCCGATGGGAGAGAATGTGGGAACCTTGTTCCTCTTATAACATCCAAGTATGATGAATCTCCTAGGGAGGGGGAGAAACCTGGTGATGAGAATATTTTGCTATGAACCATGCTAAGAATTAGGGGAATTTTGAGGTCTAAAATGGGCCTCCTAAGGAAATTATAAAATAATAGTGGAAACAATGAAATAATATTTGATTACATCATCTAATTTTAGAGGGAAAAAAAGAAAAAAAACTATTTTTTCAACTTATCTCCCAAAGTTTTTACAAAAATTTTGAGTGGGAGTAATCATTGGATGCAAAATTTAATTCCTCATCCAAGGAGTACCCATATTGCATACTTTTGATGGGTCTTTCTACATGAAAAATGAGAAATACATGAAAAATGTGATTGTAATCATGTTTTTTTTATGTATTTCTCATTTTTCATGTAGCAGAGTCCATCGAAAGTATGCAACATGGGTACTCCTTGGATGAGGAATTAAATTTTGCATCCAATGAGTACTCCCGCTTGAAATTTGAGTAAAAAATTTAGGAGATAAGTTGAAAATACGTGTTGAAAAAATAGTTTTATTATTTTATTATTTTTTAATCTTTTTAGCCTTTTACTTAAAAAATGGTGAATCATCCTCCATGGTTTACATCATCATATTGAATCCTATTTGTTCTTATAAATTTTATTTTTGTTGTGCATTTTTCTTAGGAGGCCCATTTCAGACCTCAAAATTCCCCTAATGAATGAGGGAGGGTTACAGTTCTGATGGTAAGAAGATACGGCCCCATGATCTCTTGTGTTGGGAGGCATCATGCCAAATATATATTATTATCAATGTCTTTGACACCAATATAATCCATTTGCTTAATGCATTAGGTGGTTGAGAGGGTTGTTGAGAATTTATAGGGCCAGTAATTAATTCAAATTATCTTCTTCATAATTACTTGTAACATTACTTGAGTTAGTTATGTCTTCTCTTATTTCTCTTATTTAGTCTTTCATCAAGTCAATTATCAAAATACACGAGACACAAAAATTAGGCTCCTAGAGCCAGGGAAAAACCTCTCCCTCTTGGAGAGGAAAACCCGCAAGAAATTATTCTTATAGACTTTCAAGATGACAAGTACCATGACCAAGACACATACCCTTGACCTATGAATGCCTCCAAGACCTTGTCATTGCTTCTTTGTCTGCCTCCACCTTGCACTGATCTGCACCAACAATAGAGCCTTTCACTTTGAATAACTTTGAAGCTTATTCACTTGAGATGAAATCCTTCTTCTTCATGCACTGTAGAACATGAAGGTAAATCGTAGATTTACCTTCCTTTCTTTCTCGTATTCTAGCCTTCACTTCCTTGTTTAATATCACTGTGAATCATCCGAATTTAATCCCTTAGAATAGTCCAAAGATCTCTGGTATATATGCATTATTGGTCTAGAGCTATCCGCACTCATGTTATAGCATTTATCACAATTTATTTTTGTATGCATGTGTACTTAATTCAGACTAATCAATACTTCCTTTTGCCTATGATATGATCTGAATGTATTTCAGAATTTACTCTTTCCTGAAGTCTGCACTTAACCTCTTGACCGCAATTCCTTCATGCACATCCATTGCTACAGTATGATTCACAAAAACAGATCCAAACTGCCTTCAACTCGCCTTTATAACAGACTCTTAGATATATATATATATATATATATATATATATATATATATATATATATATATATATATATATATATATATATATATATATATATAGATAGATAGATATATATGGCACAATTCCTGTCTTGAGGCTAACCATACAGCCAGATAGTAAGCCGACTTCATCACTGTGTATTAGGCCGACATGTAGTGAAATTATTCCAGTGTTTAATGAGGGTGGACATGACAAGGTCTTCGAGCATTTTGATGACTAGAATCTTCATATTTATTACACTTAATTACATTTATAACTAGAACAAGAATCCTAATAGACATCAAGAAGAAGTCTATTGACCTATAATAAAATCTTTCTCATGAAAACCATGAAGAAAGTACAACAAAACTACATTTTATTATCTTTGTCTTATTCTTTACATAAATACATAATTACATAGTCAATATGAAGACCGATCTTAGTTATACTTTTCAACAAGGGTCTGAAAGCAGGAGGCAATCAACCTAGTTGACCTTGAATTCCATGTAAATATTTGTCTAAAAATAATCCTCTCCAAATATATAGGGCTAGGAATAAATGTTGTGGCTATCAAAATAAGGTAGCAAGGGACCTACTATAGTCTCTGTCTAATTGGTGAAATCTTCCTAGATCTAGGAATATATGGAGTATTGGAAGGTGAAGTGGTCCATGCAAATCCTATCCTCCTATGGATTCACAGGATCTGTCTCATAGCTATCAGGAATTCACTTTGAGCTCAGTTATAATAATCAAAGGCATGTGACTAAGGGGGATTTGGAGGAAGTTTTGTTCTCAATATCATCTACGATACGCTAATTGTGGATGAATTCACGGGATCTATCTCAACTCACAGCTAGCAGGAGTTCACTTTCTGCTCGGTGAGAAGAATCAAAGACATATGACCAAGGGGAATCTCTGAAAAGCTTATTGCAGATGATTTTTCATGTTTCTATTATATCATGTATAGATATCTAAACATTGTTGAGAGAAAATATGTAAAAAATTATATTGTAGTCACTCATAAAAAAGGTAGCTCAATGATAGTTAAAAGAATGGCCTAACAAATGGAACATGACCTAAGACAGAGGATTCCCATGTATGTCTTTGTTTGCATTTTAATATTTTATCCATTTTGAGAGAACATAACGTCAGAAAGTATTTATAATATAGTGAAGAGATACAGAGAAAACTTTAATGTCAGAAATAAACACATTTAGTTCTAGTTTCTACTTCTGAATCACATGTATGGAACCTATGTATTAATCAAATTGTAGAGCCCCAATGAATGTTTGTAATTATTATGTATAAAAATTCTTATTTAAAAAAAAAATCGTACTTGGCAGATCAATAGAGAAAATAAGGTTGTCCATACACATGGAGACAGATTCAATGCAATCTTGAAATTGGTATTGACCAATATATCCTACATATTTTTTCGGTTTTCTTTTCCATCTCCTGCATCATATTTTTTTTGTTTTCTTTGCCATCTTCTGCATCATATTTTTTTTGTTTTCTTTTCCATAACCTGCATCATTTACAACAAGATCACCTTTTTCCATGCTGGTTGTGCCAGGAATAATTTCTACTCATCTGGTAGTGGGTGGTGATGATTATGGGGGACTTTGAGGAGCTAACAGAAACATGCTAATATTGTCATTGTCTTCATTGAAACCATGAGTGATATCATCATTGAGAATAGACCGGGTTCTTTTCAATGAAGACTTCGATACTACCACGGGTTTTTCCAGTTGTTGTCTCAAACATAAGAGCAGTTTTAGAGTTTTCCCTAATATATCCAAAATTCTTCTCGTTGGTATGCAATTCATGAAGAGAGCTAGAATTGTGCACTTTCTCTAGATCTTCCTCAAGAAAATTATTGATTTACTGATAGAAATATAAGATGCTATCAAGTAATTTCCTGGAGTAGTTTGTAGCATTTTTGAAGTGATATTATCAACTTTAATATTAGGGTTGAAATTACCCATTTTTTCCGAAGGATACTCACACAATGGAGTTTCTGCTTTCTTGGTAGAGAGGGATGACACTGACATGGGTCTTGGGATTTATTGCAACAGTTTTGAAGGGTATTATAGTCTTGATTTCTATTTGGCCCTCCCCTTACCTATTGAAAAAGAACCAAGAAAAAGAGAACAATGGAAATATGAGAAAGGAGGGGTAAAAATATTTGAACTTTGCAACTATCCCCTCAGAGGCATTGTTTTTGAAGGGGGAAAGACTTTAGAAAACCTCTCCAATGTTGTTAGTAGGGCATGCATATTCTCTCTAGATAACAACATACCATACAATGTTCTCATTTAAAATTTGAATTTTGGTGGGTGAGGATCATCAATTGAAGGCTACAGTGACCTTTTTTAATTCAAAATTTATAGAATAAAACAACGCAGATAGATTTCATCTGAAAAAATATTTTGTATTCATGAAGCAAACTTCTGAAATATGGGTAATTTTTTATTTTCGGTTATTTGAGAGAGATAATACAAAAAGACTTTGGACAGTGAATATTTTGTCCTTATACATTGTTTCCTTTCATTATAAGTGTAGTCTAGACAATTACCTTCTATCATCTTAGTTATTAGTTATGTTTTTTGGATACTAAAATTTCTGAGTGGCTGAGAAGAAGGAGAGGATCTCGGACTTCATATTTTGAGAGCACCTATTATCCTAATTTATATTACTTTTCTCTTCCAATGAGGCTCATCAAGAAGCTCATCAAGTTCTTGATATTATTTTCATCATCTTTTCTTATTTTGTTATTTTCGAGTACAATTTTATAGTGGATATTTATCACTATATTCCAGTGAAAAGTGCTTAGATCTTTGAGATCTTATGTTATGATATATTATTTCTTTCTCGTATGTTTATGATCCATGGTGCCACACTTGAAACTGTCCTCGGAGTAGGACCACCATTTCTAACGGAACATACAACTACCTTTCCTCCCTGGATAGCATGGAGTGCTCCAATTTCAATTCCATCTTTAAAATAATTAGAAAGAGGATGTTCAGATCAGATAGAAACATAGAACACATCAACTCCATCATTTATGCATGCATCAAATTCTGCAAGAATATATGCATCATAGCATTCTCCTCCATTTGGATTGGGAGGCCAATAAAATGTATAGGCTACAACTCTAGCACAAGGAGCTCCTTATTTTGCAATGTCTTCTACATATCCAGTTATATTTGAATTTTTCATAAAGTTCCCACAAACTGTAGAAAAAGTATGAGTACAATTTCCATCTATATCTCATGGAGAAAGAAATACACTAGTTCTAGAGATATTCAAAGGCCCATTTGCAGCCTCATATCTATTGACGAAGTACCTCGATCCAATCAATTTACTATTTCAAACAACACATTGGATAGTGAAACTTTGGTTCTATGAAGAAATGCTCACGAGGGCTACTTTCCAATCAGATTCCTATAGAATTTGAAACCTTGATTCTATGAATCTGGATAGTAAAAGTCATTTTATTTTAAGCAGGTATATCCTACAATGGAGTTGGATTCTGATAGCCAACAACAAACTAACAAACACAAAGTGACAAATGGTTTTTTTCCTCCTTAGCAATACAAAGGAGCAATAAGAAATAATAACCACATTATATTGTAAGGAATATAACAAAAACAAACAAGAATACATCATAATATTTGCTATAAGCATGTTATATTGTTTTTTTTTTCATTGGAAGAAAAAAATAAGCATCACAAACACATAGAAAAAATTATCCATAGAGAAATCCAATGATAGAGAATACACCACATGGAAGTTCTCCTACTTTTTATTATCATCACGCTGAATACAATGGACCCACAAATAATTCTTCAAAAATGCAACCTACAGTTCGAAACTTGCTTACTCAATAAAGGACTATGAAAAGTGTTCCTTGCCCTTGTGTTCATGTTAAGACAAACCTAAAATCTGTTAGTGTGAAAAACTTGAAACAAGTAGTAGAGAATCATATCCTCTTTGTAAAAATTATTAAAAAAAGAAGGAACAAGGTTTTCTTTAACATTTCAATCAAGACTCTTATGAGAGGCCATAAATAAGACATATAGACAAAATATTATAAACATTATGATTAATACAATTGGAAAAGGAAATTGCTCCTGAAATGGATATTGATGGAGGTACCTATTGCAGTGAGATGCATTGAATTTTGTGTCAGTTTGGCAGATCCCCTTTCATCGAGAAGGAACAAGCCCCATAACTGTGTCATCAAATATTTCAAATTCAGGCCAGACCCCTTTAGCAAGAGAAACAACACCAACGAAGGAAATTAAATGAGCCCATCTTATTATTTTATGATTATCAAGATATACACAGAGATGTAGTTCTTCTTCTTCATGGAGAAAATTGGTTGCCTGTAACAGCCCCTGTTCATAATATATGAAGGACAGGCGAGATTCAACTTACATTTCATGGGTTTGGATGATATTTTTATAGATTTTAGAGGTTCTGAATCTGTGTGTCGAGAGAATTCGGAGAAATAAGTATGTTGGGAAAACGACATCGACCTATTATGAGTCATATAAAGAGCATCTCGCAGTTGGCTGCATGTTCAGGCTTTGAAAACCATTCTCCAAGTGAGTCCTTCCTTGAAGAAAAACAAAGGGTGCCCAACCACTTTGGTACACTATCCATGGTACCCAAAGTACCTAGTCTCGCATCTAATGAATTCAACAATAACATACCCATTTTGAATATAAAAAAATCCCCTCTAGGATGAAGCGTAATGATGGCAGTAATCAACCACCCCCTGCGGATGGCTTCTTGAAGGGTATGGCCCCAGAATTGGATGTACCATATCAATATTAGCCATTCATTGGGCAGGGGTAGTTTCTTTCTGGTCATGTGGGTGTGAAAATCTATGCGAAGAACCTCACGGGAAATAGAGGATATTATACCTTGATGGGGATTAAATCATTTCCACAAAACATGGTGCACAAATAATTGAGCCTACTCATTTTCTTTGAGTTTTCTTTCTCTGTAAGTGATCTAGGTGGATCAAACAGGTCCAAGTACAAGTGGCTTGAGTACAAAGGCTCAAAAATCAAAGTGTCTAGAATGTGGCAAACTTAATGTCAATTTGTAGATCTCGCCTTTTTCGTTCCAACGATGCAGACGACACTTAATTCCAAGTCTGTATGAAGGACTTAGCAGCAGTCAAAGTTTGAAGGTTGATGTGGTGACGTGGCAGCTTAAGGAGGCAACAATTTCTCTAGAACCTGGCCACTGGATTTCGACTAATTCGAACCAGATTCTGGGAAAAATTGTGGGACACTTAATTGCACTCCTTCGGTCAAAATCCAGAAGGTTCGAAAAATACCAAGTTATTTTAAAAAATAAAAAAATATATATATTAAAAAAAAGGCAGGGCAGGCCATGACCCCCACCCTACCTTACGGATCCTAACGGCATCAAATATCATTAATGGGTGTCGGCAATGGTTGTGACCCTGCCGCCGACCACCCGACCACATTACACGGTACCGATAACTATATTGGGAGGGGTGTGGGCTATCAACCCTGTCGCCCCCCATACCATTGATACGCGGCGCAATATAAATGGGTGGGCAGCCCAAAAAGGGCCCGACCCCTCACCAACATTAATAGCGACCCTTTTTAAATAAATGTGGTTAGTTTCAAAACCATACATGAGAGTTTATTAAAACAAAGTCCGTCTATTTACGAAGGGGTCAGGGTTTGACACCCGACCTCCTCCCACCAACTCAGATTTGAAACCATTCGGCCAATGGCAAATTTTGGAAAATCTGCCAACCCAACACTACATAAAATTTCATTTCTCTAGTGCGCTGGGGGGCAGATAGGGGTGGGCATGGAAACCAAGGCAGCGAAACCCTGAGCAGTGTGAAAGAGGGGGGCGGAACCATGATCTCAGCCATTTTCCAGAGGGGCCAAATTTTCACTTTGCGAGATTAAGGAAAATTTTATATGGATTTTTTAGTACTCGATGCAAAAAATCCAACAATTTTGTCCATTTCTTCATCAGAGGCTGAAATTTTCGGACACTTTCAACTATGGAGGTATAAGGGTGTTTTTTTCTCATTTTCGTACTTGTACTTTCATTTTTGCCACTTAATGAAGAAAAGGGCCTCCCCACTATTTGAGCAGGGCCCAGAGACATAGTCCCTCCTCGATGAACTCTGACATCAATTATGTGTCTTCTTGAATGATGTTAAATGCTTCTCTCTTCTTATGCTTATGCCTTTAAAGTTTCTTGTTTTAAGCTACAATTTTCACATGTAATACTTTAACACATCTCAAGCAAAAGATTTTGGATCAAGTGGTATCAGAGCAAGTGTTTGTAGATGTGAATTACATGCTTGTATGCTAACTAGAAACAGGCTAGGAAGAGGCGAAGGGACATTTTAGTCTTTTGATCCCGAAGCGAGACGTGCACATCAGAGAAGGAACATGAGTGATGAGGAGTGACATGAAGCAGAGCTCAACTTATGTAAGACCTTCTACACCATGGCAGATCGAGTTGAGAAATTGTTCTCTAGACTTGAGAAGTTAGATAAAATAGGGGAGCATGTTTCAGAAGGAGAAGGTTCAGCAAATGAAGGTGGTGGAGGAGACCCACCTCCTTCAGCAAATGAAAATCCTTCATCCTCTTCTCACCATCATAATAAAAATTCTGGAAATGAATCTAATAAAACTTTCTTTAAGTTAGATGTTAAATTTGATCTACTAGTGTATAACGGTGAAAGTAATGTAGAGAAGCTTAACAATTGGATTAGGCAGCTTGAAATCTACTGCAAGATTCAACAAATTGTGGAGGATGAGGAAAAAATCTAGTTGGATTCTCTTCGATTGAGTGGTACAACTCTCATCCGCTGGGAGAGGAAAATTCGAGGCAACAGTAATTTGGGTAACCTTCTTTCCTCCTGGTCAGATTTTATTGTTGCACTTAAAGATCAATTCTATCCCTTAGGTTATAAGCAGAAATCCTTAATGGAGTGGCAGTACCTAAGGCAAGGTAAAGGACAAAATATGCAAAGCTTTAGCGAAAAATTTAGGAAACAAGCACTAAGTTTGGGCATTTCATTAGATTCTACTCAAGTTGTAACTAAGTACATTAGTTCATTACATAGTTACATTAGACATTCATTGTTAATGTTTGAACCTACTACCATTGACTCAGCCAGTGTAAAGGCCATTCATCTTGAAAATAGTGGCAGAAATGAGAGGGATGATCATTCAAAGAAGCCACCTTTCAAACATTCAAATGGAAAATTCAAAGGCAAAGGAAAAGAAGATAGCATCGGCCAGGAAGGATGAAGGAGAAAAGCTTTATTGCACTCACTGAAAAAGGGAAGGTCATGATGATGATCATTGTTGGAAGTTGTACCTAGAAAATAAGCCGAAGAGATATGGAGGAAAGGGTAAGCAAAAGATGGTAGCAACCGCGTAG
Organism: Pinus albicaulis; assembly: GCA_034641835.2. Lineage (NCBI taxonomy): Eukaryota > Viridiplantae > Streptophyta > Pinopsida > Pinales > Pinaceae > Pinus > Pinus albicaulis. The sequence goes on along the minus strand of CM076581.1, from coordinate 506,138,068 downwards.
CAAGACCTTGGATCTGACTCTGGTGATGAGGCATTGATCACAACAGTAGACACGAAAGGTACTCATTCTCTTCATGTTAATTCTGAATCGCATGAAAGTACTGGTTCATCATATGAGCCTCTTCCTAATGAACGTAAGAGAATTGAGTTGTTTCATATTAGAGTTGTCATAAATCATGCAAAAGTAGACTCTCTATTTGATTCAGGCTCTCAAGAAAATGTTGAGAAACCAACTCCAAAAATAGAAGAAAAGATATATCAACGCCTTATAAATAAGCCAGTTTGAGTGAGCAGCCTCCAATACATTACATGAATGAACAATTCCTAGATGATACAAATGAAAAAACCTCCTTGTATATAGGAGTCCATGAGGCCACAATGTAATCCTAGCTGACCTAACAATAATAATTGAAGGGCACAATAATAACAATATGGGGGTTACAGGGGTACAACAATAACAATAAGGGGGTTACACTAACAACAATAAGGGACTATACTAGTAATGTAGGGACCTAACATGATCCTCTCCTTAAAAAAAGTGTTTTCCTCAATGCTTGAGTAGCTCCAGGTGCTTTTGTATGAAATTATCATCCTCCCATGTAGAATATTCAGTGGGTAAGTTCTTCCATTTGATGAGATACTCTGAAATTGATCGATTTCGTAGTTGTCGAGTTCTTGTTTCCATGACTGATTCAGGTTCCAATATGGTTTTTCCTTCCTCATCAAGTTCTGGAAATATTGTTTGAACTAGAAGTTTGTCCCCATAACCTTTTTTAAGCATGAAACATGGAAAACTGGATGCACGCGCGAAGAAGCAGGAAGCTCCGATTTGTATCCCATAGTACCAATATTTTGCAAAAACTTGTAAGGGCCATAGTGCTTTGGCGATAATTTATTATCCTTTTTAGCTTGCTTGAGGGACATTTGTTTGTATGGTTGTAGCCGTAAAAATACCCAGTCTCCCACATCAAAGCTTCTCTCACTGCGATGTTGATCTACCTGTTATTTCATTCGATTTTGTGCCAAATTTAGGTTATCCTTTAAGAGTTGGAGAACTTCTTCTTGATGCTCGATGTGATCCTCCACTTCTTGAACCCTAGAATTTTCCCTTAAAGAAGATGTGATGGATGGTGGATGATATCCATAAATTTCCATAAATGGGGTCATTTTTTCTGCAGTATGGAAGGAAGTGTTATACTACCATTCAACGAGAGGTCACCACTTGACCCATTGTGCTTGCTTATCAGATACAAAACAACGAAGATATCCTTCCAAAAATTTATTCACTATCTCTGTTTGACCATCGAATTGAGGATGATAAGATGAGCTATGAGCTAGTTGAGTACCCAAACAAGAAAATAATTTCATCCAAAAATTTCCTATAAAAATGGGACCTATGTCACTTACAATAATCTTCGGGTTTCCATGTAGCTTTTGAATTGTTTCCATAAATGTTGTAGCAACTGTACTCACTTTAAATAGATGAGATAATGCACAAAAGTGTGCATACTTGGTAAGTATATCAACTACCACCATGATGACACTAATTCCTTCGGACTTAGGTAAACCTGTGATAAAATCCATTGAAATCTCCTCCCAATGTTGAATTGGAATGGATAAAGGTTGTAGAAGACCCGGGGTCTTAATTGTATCAACTTTATTTTTCTAGAAAACCAAACATTCCGCCACAAACTTTTGAATATTAGATTTAAGGCCATCCCAAAAAAATTCTTTCTTCACCCTGTGGTAAGTTTTTAAAAATCTCGAGTGTCCTCCTAAAGGAGAATTGTGCAATTCCAAAAGAATCTTTTGTTTTAGTTGGGAATTCCTGCAAATATATAAGCGATCTTTGTACCACAAGGAATCATTTTTCCAACTAAATGTATCATATGTACTAGGATCTTGCTGCAAATTTTGAATGAGAGTCCACACTTCTTCGTCCTTCTTCCATTCATCCCTTACTTCGGTTATCCAATCTGGTTGGATAATTGAAATGGCACAAAGCAATGCTTCCACCTCTTCATCCTTTCTTGAGAGTGAATCTGCAACAACATTTAGCTTCCCTTTTTTGTAGACGATTTCAAAGTCATAACCCAACATCTTTGCGACCCATTTTTGCTGCTCTTCTGAAGATAGTATTTGTTCCAAAAAGTGTTTAAGACTATCATGATCAGTTTTTACCTTCAAGTGTCTGCCCATTAGGTAAGGTCTCCATTTCTTTAGTGCATGTAGTATTGCCAACATTTCCTTCTCATAAATAGCCTTTTGTAAATACTTTCCTTTGATTGAATGACTTTCAAAAGAAATGGGTCTTCATTCTTGCATTAAAATAGCACCAATTCCATTTCCTGAGGCATCACATTAAACAATAAAGGTTTTTGTGAAGTCTGGAATAGCTAAGACTGGTGCTAGGCACATTGCCTCCTTAAGATGTTCAAAGGCCTTAGTTTCTTCAGGAGTCCATGAAAATGCATCTTTCTTCAATAATGTTGTTAGAGGTGCTGCTATTCTCCCATAATTCTTAACAAACTTGCGATAATACCCTATTAACCCAAGAAATCCATGCAACTGCTTTATGGTTGTGGTAACTTTCCATTCCTTAATGGCTTTGATTTTGTTAGGGTCCACCTTAACAACATCATGAGATACAATATGACCCAGATATTCCACCTCTTGTACTCCAAAGAAACATTTGGATGTTTTTGCATATAATTGTTTCTCCTCTAATAGTTTGAGCACCCTGTCAACATGTTGAACATGATCCTTCCAAGACCTGTTGTATATTAATATATCATCAAAAAATACTAAAACAAATTTTCTAAGGGTTTGAAAATGGAATTCATAAACCTTTGAAATGTACAAGGTGCATTCGTAAGGCCAAAAGGCATGACCAAAAATTCATAATGACCCTCATGAGTTCGAAATGTTGTTTTCAGAATATCTTCAGTCTTCATTCTAATTTGATGATATCCTGAATGAAGATCCAACTTGGTAAAATAAATTTCTTCATGTAATTCACCCAATAATTCATCAATCACATGAATGGGAAATTTACCTTTAATAGTGAGATTATTGAGCTCCTTATAATCGGGACACATGCACCATGATCCATTTTTCTTGTGCACCAATACAACTGGAGTAGAGAAAGAACTTTGACTAGGTTGAATTATGCTAGCCTCTAACATTTCTTCAATCATATGTTCAATTTCGCTCTTTTGGACCTAAGGATTTTTGTAAGGCCTGATTTTTGGAGGAACACTTCCTGGAATCAAATGAATATCATGATCATTATCACAAATATGTGGGATTCCTTTGGGGGTATCAAACACCTTAGAATGATTGTCCAAGAATTTTTGGAGATCTTGAGAAATAGATGATTTTGATGTTGGAACTTTCAGTGAGCATAATTGTGCAATTACGCCCCATTGTTATTTCTTCAGACGCTTTGTAATAACATTAGAGATTATTATATTTCTTGGCTTCCCTGCAATACCCCGTAATTTGAATTCCTTTCCTTCCAGAAAAATTTTCAAGAAAATTTCTTGAAAATTAAAAGCTATCGTCCCCAAAGATTGTAACCATTGTACTCCTAGTACAACATCAGCACCTCCCATTGGGATGGAAAGCATTGGACTATTCAATACATATTCCCCCATGGCTAGCTTGATATTATGGCATTTTCAAAAGAAATTTATAGTTCCTCCATTTGCAACCATCACTTGACATTTTGGTGCTAGGTATAGGAAACAATTCAATTCCTTGCTACCTTACAATGAATAAAATTATGGGTACTATCTGAATCAATCAACACTATTACCTTTTTCTTCTTTATATGTCCTTCTATCTTGAGAGTTTGAGGAGTGGTAATTCCTACCAATGCATTACATAATATGGTCGACTCATTTTTTCTTCTTCTAGGGATTCCTCCTGGTGTATATCCTCTACTTTTGAAGTTTCTTCTTCATTTTCTTCCTCCTCTTCACAATCTATGTAAAATAATTTCTTCTCAGTGCACTTACGACCTTTAGTGTATTTTCTATCACAATTGTAGCAAAGCCCTTTTTCTCTTTTTTCTTCCAATTGTTGTGGTGTCAACCTTGTAGGTTGTGGAAGTCTAGGAGTAGCAACACTTCCATCTTTATAGATGCGATTGGTAGGCTTCCTTGTCGCCATAATTTTACATTTTATTTTCTTTCCAACCTGAATGCCTTCTCCAATGAATTAGGTTCCCAAAGGCAGACTTCATGTTGGATGTTATCCTTTAAAGTCCCTATGAAGACATCAATCATGCGTTCCTCTGGAATATCTATTACCCTTATATTCAATTTTTGGAAGTCCTGAATGCGCTCCGTCACTAAACCCTTTTGTTTGAGATTTATCAATTGGATAAAGAAGGTGTTGCTCTTTGTATCCTCATAATGTGCTATCATTTCCTCCATAAAAATTGACCAAGTGACATTTACGAGAGCAAAGCCATCGATACCATACAAATGTATTTTATTCTAAATGTAAAGTTGCAATGCGTACCTTTTATGTGTTTTTTACATTATTGCAATCAAAATATTGCTGCATCTATAATATCCATGTTACGGGATCCTTGCCATCAAACTTCCTCATATCCATCTTTGGAATATGATGGTTCTTCCATCCAACATTAGAGTTTAGGAAATCATGATTAACATTTATTTTTTTATCATCATGAGTTTCCTCTACTATCTTTTCGCCATTGGGAAACATTTCTTGTATCAACTTTGTCAAACCTTCCATGTCTTCTTTTAGATCATTCTTCGTGTTTTCCATGTTGTCTTTCATTTTTTCTTCCATGCCATCCATATTAGCTTCCTATCATCCATCTTAGCTTCCATGCCTTTCTTCAAACCATCCATATTATTCTTCAAACCATCCATCTTCGCTTCCATGCCTTTCTTCAAAATTCCATTTCATTTTTTGTTGCTCTTTGCGAGAGAGAAATTTGGTGCACTTGCTATTGTAACTTTGATAGATCATGTTGCAATTATTCATCTTAATGAGTCATAGTAGAGTACTCTGAGGGCTTAATGGGTGTTGAATTCTTTTTAGGAGGCATTTCAGAACCCAATACTAAAATATATGCTCAATAGGCCCTTGGAATCACTTCAAACTTATTTTTTTTACACAAGACTTACGTAATTCAGAAAATAATACACACCTTTTTCTCGCTTTTAAGGAGCCTTGATATTGAAACTAAATTATCTCTGTGATTTCGGATCTTCAATATCTAAAATTTGGCACTGAGGTAGCTCTCTAAATTCTCTTTCAAATACTACAGGTCTGACCTAATTTTGATTCTTGAAGACAAAGTTGTGCCCAACCTCCTACGATGACCTAATTATGGACTGGTTCAGTAGAGCGAACTTGTACGACTTGCCATGTGTCACTATTTCCTCCTTTGGCTCTGAAATTGATATAAAATAAACCAAAGTCCGTGTAATTTCAACCACTTCTGACAGAATTCCAATCTGATGCTCAGAGAGATAGTTATGAAATCCCACGATCACCTCTTTGAGATGAAATTCAGGAGACTATAAAAAACCTAACTTCCACAGACCATATCTTTGAAAATATTGTGGAACAAGATCGAAAAACTTTTGACGATGTTCCTCAGGGTTTTAGCTCTGCACTCTAAAAATTTCATCTTTTGAACCTTCATATAAAAAAAGCTATAGCAAAAATTCCACGATGACCTGTTTGGAGCAGTGAAACCCTAGAATCCAAACCTCTGATACCAAATGTTGAGAAACCAGCTCCAAAAATAGAAGAAAAGAGATATCAATGCCTTATAAATAAGCCACTTCGAGAGGGAAACCTCCAATACATTACATGAATGAACAATTCTTGGATGATATAAATGACAAAACCTCATTTCTATATATAGGAGTCCATGGGGCCACAATGTAATCCTAGTGGGGCCACAATGTAATCCTAGACAACCTAACAATAATAATTTAAGGGCACAATAATAACATTATGGGGGTTACAGGGGTACAACAATAACAATAAGGGGGTTACACTAACAACAATAAGGTACTATACTAGTAATATAGGGGCCTAACAAAAAATTTAACCTTAGAATCCTTGGTTAAAAAGTTAGGCTTATAAGTTAAGCCTCATCTGAAACCTTATCTACTTGGATGGATACATGAAAAAGTAAAACTAAATGTAACCAAGCAATGTAAGGTTAAATTTGTAAATGCTTCTAAATTGGTGGATGAAGTAGAACTGGACGTTATACCATTGGATATATGTGGTATTGTGATAGGGAGTCCCTATCTTTATGACAGGAAATCATTTTTCTTTCGACATGAAAATAAATTCCAAATCAAAAAATATGGGATAGGGTACATTGTAAGAGTTGATCAAACCAAATTCAGTGCCAGTATTGTAAGTGCAGGACAGATGAAGAGATTGGTGAATTCCATCAAGTGTTGTTTTTTCATGGTTGTGAGAGAAAGAGATGAAAAAATATATGATGCTTTCTGAGGATGTGATCCAGCTCATAAACAGGAATTATGTGACTTTATTTCTAACTATGATGAGATTTTTCAAGAACCTAGAGGATTGCCTCCAAAACGAGATATCCAACATGAGATCCATTTGCATCATGATGCACCATTACCAAACATTGGTATGTACAGGATGTCATCTATCGATATGGAGGAAATAAAAAAGCAGGTACAAGAACTATTGAACCAAGAGGTCATTCGGCCAAGTACTTCTCCTTGCAGCTCACCGATCATGTTAGTAGCCAAGAAATGTGGCACATGGAAGATGTGTGTGGATTATTGGGCACTAAATAAAATCATGGTGAAAAATCGATACCCTCTCCCTCTCATTGATGATTTGTTAGATTAATTAAAGAATGATATCTATTTCACCAAATTGGATTTGTGTAGTGGCTATCACCAGGTCAGAATTGCAGAGAAGGACATGTGGAAAATCCCCTTCAAGACCAAACAAGGGTTGTTCAAATTGATGGTGATGCCATTCGGACTGTTCAACACTCCAGCCAAATTCATGAGGGTCATGAATGATATTTTTAGGCCTTTCATTGATGAGTTTGTCCTTGTGTATTTAGATGATATTCTTGTCTTTAGTAGGACTTGGGATGAACATGTATGCCATGTTAAGAAAGTGTTTGATCTATTAAAGAGGGAAGAATTGTATGTAAATTTGTCAATGTGTGAGTTCGGGAAAACCTCTTTGGTTTACCTTGGTCATATTGTCGGTAATGATCAATTAAAAATAGACCCCTCCAAAGTTGAGGTGATTGTAAAATGGCCTAAGCCAACCAATGTAACAGAGGTCCGTAGTTTTCTAGGTGTAGTACAGTACTGGAGGAGGTTCATTGCCAAGTTCTCCATTATTGTATCACCTTTACAAGCACTGATAAGTATCAAACAAGCCTTTCAGTGGGGAGGAAAGTAGCAGAAGTCCTTCGAAGCACTGAAAGAGAAAATCAGTAGCACACCAGTCCTGGCTTTGCTCAATTTCTAGTAGCCTTTTGAGAACAAAACTGATGCCAGTGGGTACCCCATGGGAGTTGTATTGTTGCAGCAGAAGGAGCCGATATGTTACCATTCGGAGAAGTCCTCCCAGGATGTAATCAATTACCCCACTTATGACAAGGAACTGTATGCCTTTGTCCAAAGTGTGAAAAAGTGGAAACACTACCTGATCCACAAGGAGACCATCATCCATATGGATCATTAGCCCTTGCAATACCTTCAATCACAGATCAAGCTACAACAGTCTTGTCATTTTAGGTTGATGGGTTTTCTACAGTAATTTCATCTCGTAATAAATTATAAGAAGGGCCCTAGTAACAAATTAGCTGATATGCTCTCTCGCCCTCTTATCGTTGCTTCTATTATTTTGCATAATGCTTCGTTGTCTTTTGAAATTTATGCTGAACAATATGCTAACGATTATGAATTTAAAGCAGTATATGCAAAACTAACTCATGGTTCATAGGTGGAAAACTATAATTTGTAGGGTAAGTTGTTGTATCACCTTGGAAAATTGTGCATACCTAGAGTAGAAAGGGTACATGTAATTCGAGAGGCACATACATCTCTTTTGTTTGGTCACTTTGGTGTCGAAAAAAACCTTATGTCATTTTCAAAGGTTTTTCTTTTGGCCCCATATGAAAAACATTGTAACCCGTTTTGTAAAGGGATTTGCGATGTGTTCTATTTTAAATCCCTCTAATAGAAAACTTGGGCTCTACACACCACTCCCTATTCTGATTCATCCATGGGAAAGTGTGTCGATGGACTTTGTAGGAGGTTTCCCTATGTCTAGAAAGGGTCACACCTATTTGTATGTTGTCGTAGACTACTTTAGTAAAATGTGCATATTGATGCCTTTGAAAAATTAGGCCACTGTTGAGTAGACTGCTTGTCTTTTCTTTTAGTATGTTTGGGTCCACTTTAGGGTTCCCACATCGATTGTGTTAGATCGAGACTCTCGCTTAATTAGAGAGTTTTGGAACAGTTTGTGGCGTATGATGGACACCAAGTTGAAGAGAAGTACGACATTCCATCCACAAACCGACGGACAGACAGAGGTCGTCAATCGTACCGTGGTACACTTGTTGTAGGGCTATTGCAGCAAACATCCCAAGTTGTGGGATGAGAATCTTCCATATGTGCAGCACGCCTACAACCAAGCAGTACATTCCTCTACATAACGTTTACCTTTTGAGACATGCTTTGGTTACTTACCAAAGGACCCTTTCGACATGATCTATGGAAGGCATGAGGATGCCAGTGGACGTGATGACAGGGATAAAGCACAGCGGTTCATCCAGCAGATACAAACAATTCACCACACAGTGCAAGTGCAGGTGGAAAAGGGCCAGGCTCGATATAAGGCCTGACATGATAAGCACTGAGTCGACCATCAATTTCAAGTTGGTGACAAAGTGTGGTTCCACATGAGAAAGGATTGAATGAAGGGGGAAGGCAAGAAAATGAAACCAATCCGGTATGGTCCATTTACCATATTGGAGAAAATTGGGAATAATTCTTTCCAACTCGACTTGCCTATATACATGTAGATGTACTCAGTCGTGAATGTCGAAAATTTGAAGCTTTATGAATCACCATTGATTATGGACACCGAGGAGGTAGGATCAGTTCCTATATTGGATGACTTCGCACCAGAATATCTCGATGAACTGCCAAAGGACATCATTCTCGATCGAAGAACTAGGACTTCATGACGAGGAGATGTGGAGTACCTCTGTGTGGGTTCCAAAGGGATGCACCCAAGTAAAGATAAATGGCTTGAAAAGGAGAAGGTGAGGGAGAAATTCCCTCACTTGCCTGATTGATGAGGCTTTTGGGGTCCAAAATCTCTTTAGTGGGGAGGAATGATCGAGGTTGATCGAACAGGTCCAAGTACAAGTGGCTTGAGTACAAAGGCTCAAAAATCAAAGTGTTTGGAATGTGGAAAAATTAATTTCAAGTTGTATATCTCGTCTTTTTGGTTCCAATGGCGTAGACGACACTCAATTTTGACTCTGTATGAAGGAGTTAGGAGTAGTCAAAGTTTGAAGGTTGACTTGGTGATGTGGCAGCTTAAGGAGGCAACAATTTCGCTGGAACTCGACCACCGGATTCTGGCCAACTCCTGCTGGATTCCAGGAAAACTTTTGGGAAGCTTAATTGCACTCTTTCAGTCAAAATATGGAAGGTTCGGAAAATACCAATTTGTTTTAAAAAATAAAATAAAAAATATATTAAAAAAAAGGCAGGGCGAGCCATGACCCCCACCATACCTTACGGATCCTAACCACATCAAATATCATTAATGGGGATCAGTAACGGTCGTGACCCCACCGTCAACCACCCGACCGCATTAGACGATATCGACAACTATATTGGGAGGGGTGCGGGCTGTCAACCCCGCCGCCCCCCATACCATTAATACGTGGCGCAATATAAATGGGTGGGCCGCCCAAAAAGGATCAGGCCCCCCACCAACATTAAGAGTGGCCCTTTTTAAAATAAATGTGGTTGGTTTCAAAACTATACATGCGGGTTTATTAAAAAAAAATTCGTCTATTTACAGGGGGGTCGGGGTTTGACCACCCGACCTCCTCGCACCAACTCGGATCTGAAGCCATTCGGCCAACTGCAAAATTTAGAAAATTTGCCAACCCAGCACTACATAAAATTTCATTTCTAAAATGCACCGGGGGTAGACAGGAGTGGGCACGGAAACCAAGGAAGAAAAACTATGAGTAGTGTGCACGAGGGGGGCAGAACCATGATGTGAGCCATTTTCTAGAGGGGCCAGATTTTCAATTTGTCAGATGAAGGAAAATTTTATATGGATTCTACACTACTCGACGCCAAAAATCCAATGGTGTTGTCCATTTCTTCATCAGAGGTCTGTAATTTTTAGGCACTTTCAGCTATGGAGGTATAAGGGTGTTTTTTCTCATTTTTGTACTTGTACTTTCATTTTTTCCACATAATGAAGAAAAGGGCCTCCCCACTATTTGAGTAGGGCCCAGAGACATAGTCCCTCCTGGATGAACTCCAACATCAATTTTGTGTCTTCTTGCATGATTTTAAATTATTCCCTCTTCTTATGTTAATTCCCTTAAAGTTTCTTGTTTTAAGCTACAATTTTCACATGTAATTCTTTAACACATCTCAAGCAAAAGATTTTGGATCAGTAAGCGTTGCCTTGGTCATGGTAGAAAAATATAGATGTACAGGCACTTGTTTTTTCTGATATTTATATTTCATTACTACACAGAAAAAGATGCATAATAGAACTTTGAATTAGGGTGCAAAGTAGAGGCATGTCATGGTGTTTGAAATAATAGTTGGATATGTTTATCTCACTGTTTATTGGAATTTATTTTATAACTTAAAATATCTTCTCCCTCTTTGGCCCTTCACCTAGTAGCATAAACAAGAAGATCCAAACATGTCTTCTTGTAGGCCAACATGTTGTTTGGCTATAATATTGAAGGTTTAGAATTTTGTGTGCTTTGTGGGTCCCTTTGCTTATGAGTGTTGTATTTGTGATGGCTTCTTGAATGAAAGCCTATAAATGTTACAATTAATATCAGAGCTTGATATTCCTTTTTGGAGATTTTGTTTGAAGTCAACACAACTATTGCTACATCTTGAAATTTCCTTTCAAGCTTTTTGGTTTTGGATTTTAATATTTTGATCACGTTTCAATTGATTGTCGCATTGTATCACTTGTCAAGATGGTTGACACCAAAAGAAAAAAACTAGAATATTCGGTGAGGCATTCACTTTCCATTGAATTTGGAATTGTCCCCACTGAATTAAGGAGCACTTAAAAAAGAGGTGAATGCAGGAATTTATGGAAGTGGAACTTAATCACCATTAACTTCCCATTTACTTTGGCAGGTTGCCCCAATTGGGGTAAGGAGTGCCTCAACACTAATTGTACTTATATATTTATGCAAGTGGAATTCATTCAATGTTGATTGGAAATGGAACTAACATGCTTTTCTATGGTCAAGATGACTTGCAATTAGGAAGGCTTCAACAACTATTTCTCTCTAGTTTGTATTGAAAACTGTTCTCTCATGTAGTTCTCACAAATCACATTTTTCTATGTTTAATATGTTATCAGGATCCCTGTGTTTTAGTTTTGACAGAGTTTTCAAATCCTTTAATGATTTCATGTTATTGAGGGCTTATCGCATTTGAATTCTCTGCATGTAGATGCCTTTATTTCCCAATAATAGATAAAATTTTCGAAGAATTGTTTCAATTTTGATATCTATTACTGCCTTGGCTTTCTACTTGGTTGTCATTCATTGAGGGATTGTCGTCGTAACTTCTCCATTTTTTATTTACTGAGTGTAGGTTATTGAGTTCTTGTCTCACTTTAACTTTTTTGGAAGCATATTCCTATCCTTTTTCTTTGATCTATAGAAGTTATGTCTTCCTGAAATCCTTGCATTGGGTATTTCTTGTGTAGTGCTTCCTTTGAGTTCACTAAAAAAAAACACTAACAAAATCCACCATGCTAATAATGGTAATATAGAAATGGAAGGAACACAAGGAATGAAGTAAGTCTCATTTTATTGTATCTCCTGAAGACAAAGGCATGGTAGTGATGCAAATTCAATGACATCTTGGGAAACAAATGTCTTGTGCTACTTTAGTGTTCAGACTATGATTTTCTTACATCTAGATGTATGATTATAATCCCCAAGCATGCTCATGCTTGCAACCAGTTAAATCGAATATCACAAATGGAATTACTATTGTTGACACCTAACATTTCATGGCTTTAACAGATGCAAATACTATTTTCAGCACCTTTCGACAATGAATTCCAAATGGAGGTGGGAAACCAAAGTTAAACATAATATTCCCAAAAAATAATATATTAAGTCTTGAAAACAGTGTAAATATCAATCAAGGTGTCCTTCCTTGGGCTGTAATTCTAGTTTACTGTATGGACATCATGATGTGGAGGTTATCTTAGGATTTGTGGTTGTCAAAAGCAATTCATTACATAGCGCTTTACTAAATGATGTTTCTACTATGACGAACTGAACTTGTTGGGACAAGAAAAATAAGTTGTCATGTTCCATAATGTTATGACTTCCACAAAAACTTGGATCACAACCTAAGTTATGAAGCTCATCAAGTTCCTTATATTATTTCATGTTATTTTCTTCTTTTTTTCTTTTCTAGTGCAATTATATAGTAAATATTTATCATTGTCTTCCACTGGAAAGTGCTTAGATCATTGAGAGATTTTGTTTTTGATTAATTATTGCTTATAAATTGAGCATGTGTTATGTCACATTTTTCTCTATTGTTGAATATATGAGAGTTCATAGCATGGAAATTATTGAACAACTATGAAACCTTCCTTTATTGACTTATGTTTTCTTCATATAACTCTAGCTCTTGCATATTGCCACATTGGGGGTGTTTGTTTCCCATTTCAAGTGACATGCCAAAGCGGCACACCACCTTATGATTTTGAATAATAAAAATCAACTTTTCAAATCATGTCCCATCCACTGTGAATGATTTGTAGTCATACAATAACTTGGTAATTATACTGATATTATGATGAAACTCTTGTATTGTTGCATTGTTTAGATATAGTTCTAGATAATACCTTATTTTCTAACTAATCATTAGACATGCAATCATTTTCAAGCTCTAATGTGTGCATAGAGAACTATTACATTAGTTGTGTGAATGATGTCATTTCCATCAAAAGTGGTTGGAATGAGTATGGTAATACTTATGGGCACCCTAGCTCCAATATTGTTATTTGTCGGGTGACTGGACAAACACATTAAAATTTTGGTCTTGCTTTGGGTAGTGAAATTTCTGGTGACATCAAATGTGTACATGCTCAAGATCTTCTGATTTTCAACTCAAGGAGAATCCTAAAAATAAAAACAGCCCTAGGCATGGATGGTTATGTAAAGGATGTATACATATCCAATGTTACAATGAAGAATGCGAGCGTTGGTATTATCTTTACAGGGATTTATGGTGAACATCTTGATTATCAATATGACCCAAATGATCTTCCATATATACAAAAGATAACATTTAAGAACATCCTCAGTGATGAAATCACAATTGTAGGTTCTGTAGAAAGCATTCAAAATGTTCCCTCCAAAGATATTTTCTTATCAAACATTCAATTCAATGTTATCTCAAAGCCTTTCTAGAATTGTTCATACATGGGAGGATTCTTAGATTCAGTGTATCCTAAACCATGTACACAGCTTCACCCCAAAATTTCTCATGACTCTCTAGTATGTTATTCTTATTATGTTAGCGGCACGTGTAAGGAAATTTAGAATAAAGCCACTTTATAATCTACTTACATTTGATTTTTTTCTTCATTGAGTTGTAGGCTGATTCAGAAATCCCATTATCTATGCATTTTGTGGAGCTTTTTGTATTGTGGTTGAAATGGAAATTTTTGACAAGATTATGTTTGACATTGTCCAGAATATGCCTACACACTCAAAGTGACCTAAAAAAGTGACATCTATAGTTTTGGAATGGTGATATTGAAGCTGGTGACGGGAATACAACCAATAGATCGAGAATTTGGAGAGAATGAAGATCTCATAAAGTGGGTGTGTAATAAAATAGAGAAAAATAATGGATTTCTTGAAGTGTTGTAACCTTAGTTTGTGGATTGCTTCAAGGAAGAAACGTCCAAGGTTTTGAAAGTAGGACTCCTCTTCATAAGCACCTTACCCATCAATAGGCAAACAATGAATAGATTCATAAATTTGCTGCATGGATCTGATACCGAGCACAAGGCCAAGGCAACTTCCAAGGATGAAAAATAGTCTCTTCACTACTATGTGGAACCCACAATTTGCATTGTATAGGCATGATGGTAATTGCATCGGGCCTGGAATTTTCTTCTTTACAATGCCTCCATATTTACTTCCACTTTGTAGCTTCTAATATTTTTTAGGTTTGTTCATGTATAACCTTCTGAATATAACCTAATACTAATACCCAAAATAGAAGCTTTCCTCTGTAACTATTTGGGAATCATTCTCCACGAGATTCCAATGGTTAGAGGGTGCATATGTCTACCCAGTCATGGGCCATGGTGTTGTGTTTTTGATAAATCTTCCCTCCAAGTTAATAATTGTGGTGGGATGGATAAGACATAGAGTTTACTCCCTATTAAACACCATGAGGAAAAAAAAAATCGATACCATTTTCATCATCATCTATTTTAATGTCTTATTATTGATCTCCTATTGCTCTACTCTCCTTGGGAACAAGTATTTAATTTTAAACCATAAGTTTGAAGCTTTCAATGTAATATAGGTGGCAATCAAGATGATTTTGTTGGTTGTTTTATGAGATTCTCATTATCCTATTGTCATAAATGGTTATTTTGTAGAAGTTTAATTATGGCCTCTAGCTTTCTTAAAACTGTATTGTAACATCAAAATGTTCATTTCTAAAATTTACAACGTGTTTTTAACCACTTCTTGTATTAAATCCCAATCAGGATGTATTTAACCATTCTCCGTATTAAATCATGACATTATAGGACAAAAAAATTGTAACAAAAAAAAGTTCATTCCAGACATTATAAAGGTATTTAATCATCAGTATTTTTGGTAAATATTAAGTATTTAATCTTGAATAGTTTTGGTAAATATTAGGTATCATAGAGGAAGTTAACCAGTTGAGTTATTGTCATTTTATTATGTATATGGAATATCATATTTATTCTTATTGTCTTTTTATTATGTATGTTGAACATATTATTTCTAGAAACTTTTGATCTTCGCAGATCTTCTATTCCATTGGTGTACTTTTTCACTTTCAGGGATAATTTCTAGTTTAAAGTCTAATTATTTAAAGGGTGCTAGCTCAATGGAAGTGCACCTGCTTTACAAGCAGGAGGTTGGTGGTTCGATTCCATCATACCCTGATATTCATATGGAATTACCATGATTATTTTTTGGTGACAGAGGCTCTTTAACCTTCACCAATGAGCTTATGGTGACAATTTTCAACCCTCACTAAAATATTAAATGGTGAAATTCAACGAATTCCACCACATAAATAGTGATGACCATGAAATTTCCATCACCAAAAATCATTATTTCTCATTTGAAATGGTGACGGTCAGCGAACGTTGCCATATATATGCATCAATAGTGACGACCAAGAAAGGTCCATTACAATAAATTGTTGTTATTCACATGAAATGGTGACAGTCACTATCCTCCATTATAATCATTATTCGTTATAGAACTTTAATGTCACAACAAAAATTATACTTTTGGCGACACCACCTTTGGTGACGTTCAATTTTTTGGTGATGGGGGCTAAGGTCTATCACCATTTCTCATATGAAATAGTAACGGTCACTATCCTTCATTATAAAGCATTAATGGTGACAGACCTTGAATTTCACCACAACACCTATACTTTTGGCGACACCACCTTTGGTGACATTCAGTTTTTGGTCATAGAGGCCCTTTTGACTATCACCAATGAGTTTATAGTGACCTTTTTCGACCCTTACCAATGTCATTTTTTATTTTAGTGATTTTTCCAACCAAGGCTACAATATTAGTAACTCAATACACCAAGGGCTCCATAGCATTATTCCAGCCAAGGTATCTACAAGTAACTAAACCCCAGTTTTTCTAGGGCTTCCAAAGTGTTTCTTCAACCAAGGATCGAAGAACAAATAACTCAACCCACAAACATAACAAACATGAGCACCAACCAGAAAACAAAAAGGGAAAACTGACAACACCATGGCTCTCCAGGAAATGGCAAGGCTAGGAAAAACCACTTTCAATCCAGGAAATCCTCCATGCGAATGAAATATCATATCCAAATAACAACATGCACACACCATGAATGAAAAAAATAGTAAGGAAATCATACATGCAGCTCAACATGTGCAAAGAAAACTCATTGTAGTTGTTGATCTCGTTGTCCTCTTGCACTTTCCCACTCTTCCTTTACCTTCTTGCTCCAAATCCAAGGTATGCTAGAATGCTCCAAGAGTGCTCCAAGAAAACTCTAAGCCTGCAATATTATGAGAGAGAGAGAGAGAGAATAGAATATAGATCTCCACCATAGAACTTCCAAAAGCTAACATTGAGAAAAAGCCATGAACTGATCCTCAAAAGCCTTTTTATCTTTCACGACTCTATTTTCTTCAATTTCCTCTATTTTTCATTCAATTTCCCTCTCATGAAAATATGTTACATTTCACCTTCCTTTTCTCCTATTTTCCTTAATTTTTCATAAAGAAAATGCTAATTAATGTCTCCTTTGTTAGAAAATTATATATTACAAAGAAATGGAACACATAAATAACATATAAAGCAAGAGAGACAAATATATATGTGGTTCACCTAACTTGGGCTACGTCCATGGAAACAAACATCCCTTCTTTTTTATTATCCAATAAAATGAAGAGACACAACCTACAACAGATCCGTTGTAATATCAACTACTCTCTCACACAGTCCCCCTTTATATTTCTTGCTCAAAACATACACCCGATACACAACCATAATACAATACCCACATACAACAGAGGGGTTTTATTCTAGGTAAAAAAAACTCTAAATTAAACATAAATTCTATTGCTAGATCATCCGTGTAATGAACGACTCTGATTGACTACGAAATTACAATATTTTACAAGGAAATTTTACATATGTTTTTAACGGACCCCCTTAACGGAAATCAAATGATGGGTGGCGTTACCTCCCTATAAAGAACATGGGTCCAACATGGTGATACATCTAAATAAAGAACATAATCAGGCTCCAAACCCAGCAATCTACCACTTGGAGACTGATTGTAGCAACTCCACTGCTACTTCATTTTCTGGATAATGACTTGACTTGGGACCTGGTTGTTTATCATCTTCATCATCATACTACAAGACCAATTGAAACTGAGGAGAATATCAGTTTCTCCATGGTTACAACTTTTGTTAACATATCTGCAGGATTTTGGCTAGTGTATAACTTTTCCAACTTCAACTCTCCATCTTCCAACATTGACCGTATGAAATGGTACTTAAGTTGTATGTGTTTAGTCCTGGAATGAGATGTTTAGTTATTAGCAAGATGAATGGCACTCTAGCTATCACTGTATAACCTTCATATCTCTTGCTTCTTACCCAATTCATCCATAAAAATTTGTAACCAAATCATTTATTTACCAGCCTCTGTAGCAACAACATGCTCTGCTTCTATTGTTGAAAGTACAACAACACTTTCAGTTTTTTAACCCAACTCACAATTGTTCCACCTATTGTAAATACATACCTTGTATTTTTCCTCATGTTATCTCTATCACCTGCCATATCTGCATCAAAATATCCCTGTAGAGAAATGTTTGAACCACCAAAGCATAATTCTTGATTTTTTTTACCTCTCAAATATCTGAGAATCCATTTCACTTCCATCCAATGTTCTTTTCCTGGATTGTTCATTTACGTTCTTACAACTCCCACTTCATGTGCAATATTAGGCCTTGTGTAGACTATTGCATACATTAAGCTTCCAACTACTAATTCATATGGAAATTTAGACATATAATCCATTTATTCTTGGGTCTTAGGGAAGATCTCCTTACTAAGTTTTAAATGGCTAGCCAAAGGTTAATAACTAGTTTTTCATTCTGCATATGAAATATTTTCAACACCTTTTGTATGTACTCATTTTGAGACAATGTTAATTTGTGATTTTTCCTGTCTCTAGTTATTCTCATACCAAGGATTTGTTTTGCAGTTCCTAAATCCTTCATTTCAAATGAATTTTCCAATTTTCCTATGAGAAAATTTATTTCCTACATGTTAGACCCTGCAAGAAGTATGTCAGCTACATACAATAACAATATAACATATTTTCCATCATTTTCCTTTTTTTCAGATAAACAAAATAATTAGAGTGACATCTATTATAACCTTGATCAGACATAAAGCTATCAAATTTTATATACCACTACATTAGAGTCTATTTTAAGCCATACAGTTCTTCTTGAACTTGCACACTAATTTGTCCTTCCCTTTGACCTCATATCCTTATGGTTTCTGCATATAGATCTCTTCCTCCAAATCTCCATGGAGAAAGGTTTGTTGGCAATATGTTTCCTATGTTCCAATGTTGTCCTTGAAGGCAAATCTCTGGAAAAAGATGGTGTACATGTCTTCCTGGAGAAGCTCAGCAGTCTATCAAAAGAATTGTGTAATGACCAGCAGAAGATTGGATATTTTTGATATTGCAGGAACTATACGCAGGTTTGTAAAGGCCAAGTTGTGTATGCACGCAGATAAGTACGTTCCAAGTCGCGTATGCCTTTTGCGCTCCAAAAGGTTTCATACAAAGGGACATTACCATGGTATTAGCCCACATTACTGAATGCTAATTTGTCTATTTGACTCCGTCCAAGAATACCATAGGCTATTGTGTGGTTTTGACTCATGGTATTGGTAAAAGCTAAATATATATAAGGAGAAGAAGATCATAGTGCAAAGTGTGCATATGTAAGGGTTGTTACTAAATATTTTTCTGAGGTAAATTTGCATGGGAGGAACTCTTCTCTTATTGATAAATCATAAGTTATGATGCACCCTTAGATAAAATGATGGATCAAAATCTCTACATCTGAAACGCTTATGTACCTGCATGATTTATTGAAGAATTGATTAGATCTGTGATCTAGTGCATGCTTGCTGAAGTAGAGTGAAGAAATTTGGGTAAGTCCTATAGATATTATACATTCCACAACATTCATATTTATATATATATACGCTAGTTCATCTTGGTGAAAGTGCATATATATGCAGCTTCGTCTTAGAAAAAGTGTGTATGAAAGTTGGGATTTTCTGAAATTTGTTGCAGAGGTTTTTTAGTTATTTCTGCTATATTTCCATTGTCTTCTAATGAAGTCTTCTTGTAGATCTAGGTTTTTTGAATACTTTATATGCTGCTAAGTTGTTTATGTAAAAATCTAATCAATGAGAGATAAACGTGGTTGATGCTGACTAACTTATGAAGGGTTCTACATTTCTAAAGATATCTGACGGAAAGCCTCAAATCTGGATCTGGATCTAAGACTGATTATGTTACACAGTAATTTTTCACCTTCCCTGCAATCCCTCGTCCCGCACATTGGAGGGCCTTTTCCGTGACCTGTGAGCAGTGACATGACCTGAAACCACTTTCATGGCATCCCCCTTGACAAGGAAAATCTTTCCTTTGAAGATAGTTTCCTGTGAAAAGCCCTAAAAATAGAGCTTTTGGCCTTGGCGTGACCAGCTAGTTCAGCCCTCGCGCCAATGGGGGAAATCCACCAAAGAGAGCGCACCAACTGGCGCTCTGTCCCAGTGTATTACTCGCGCCAAGCTTAGTAAGGATTGTTTTTTAAAAAATAAATGGAAAAAGTTTGATTCCAACCAACTCCTGAACGAGTCTCTAAATGAGTTGGGAGGTTTGGCTACGGATCTCCATGTAGGGGAAGTGGTTTTCCACCTATCATGGAAGCTTCCTTGAGGATAGGGCCAATCCCACCATTGTAGGGATCCCAACTCCCCTTCCACCATCTATATAAGCTTGTCATTTTCCCTTTGCAAGCTAGCCTGAATAGAGCTGAATCAATAGTAAGGAGATTATCGTCAGACAACCAAAGAGAGAGAGCCTTGTCCCATCCCAATGAGCTTGATCGAGACATACTCCACTATCGACCCGCCGAAGGAAGATCTAGCGTCAAAGCTCAGGTTGTATCTTTCTTTTGTTTTGATTAATAATAAACGACTTCGATTATGGTTCTATTCATATTTTCATGTCTCATGTTATGAATTGTATCTTCTCTGACTAATACATAGTTGCATGTATTAGGTTTTACGCTTGTGTGTTGTTGTTTCTTCGTGTACGTGCAGGTGTTCGAACGTGCTAGGCGGGAGAATTGTGATCTGCCAAAGCGAGGGACGGAAGCGCCATCTTCTCTGAAAACAACAATTGCGTGGGACTCAATGTAGGCCTCTTGTCACTTTTTGGTCTTTTGTAACTAGGAACCTGCGTCTTGGTGTACTCGGTTGTTGCTAGACCCGATCTAGGCTAGTAAGGATCGCCTCTGTCCGCAGAGGGTATTTACCTCTCCAAAAAATTGGTGACTCCACTGGGGAGACATTGATTGGAGTTTGTCTTGTCTTGTCGGTTGATTTTTGTCTTTGTATTCTTGATCAGCTCTTTTGGTTCGCTTTATCCTAGTGTTAAACTTCTGTTTAGCCTCACCATCCCTGATCTGCTCCCTGTTTGCTCTTTTTTATTTTTTGCATTAGTAAACTCGACTGACACAGTTTTTGACCTGAAAATCACACCAGCTGGCACTTTTTGCCAGTTCAACCCCCGTGCCAATCCTGTTCTGGCGCTAGATGCAGCCTGACATTCGCGCCAATCCTATGTGGTGCTAGGGTTTGCTCCTTTCTGAGCTTCCTGAGCTTGATTTGTGGTTTTGGTGTCATTTTTTCGACTGCCTGAGTGCTCTGGAGCCTTGGTTGACTGTGTGTGACCTCTATCCTTTGGTTGTTTTCCTTCTACCATCGGTTTTACACTCTATCCCTAGGGCATCTAGGTGCTATAGTGTGCTGAGCCTCCTGTGGGAGTTTTTGGTTTTCGTTTGATCAGTCAATTTCATTGTTGCTTCTTTGCATTCGTTTGGTGGTTTTTCATTATTTTATTGTGTTATTTGAGTGATTTGTCTCTTTCTCATTCAAATTTCACCTTGTCTCGTCTTGGGCCTAGATTACACGGTTCATTTGAGTCTTTGGGATTCCTCTTTGCTTTGAGGGATTTCTTCATTAGTTTGAGGTCTGATTGTGTGTTTTGAATTGAGTGAGCTTGCTTGTATTTGTTCTTTTTCTATCACTTCTCAAATTGTTCTTTTCATTAGTTTTCATTTTGTTTAGTGCACTTCGAAATTAAACATTAAAAATACAAAAAAAAACAAATCTCTTTTGCTTTTGATTAGTTAATATAAATTGAAAACTTTTCTGTGTTATTAGTGATTTATAACTATGAAAGAAAAGCTTTTAGTTTCATTAGCGTGCATTAGAGACACTAGTGGTTGTTTTGTGATCATTTTGTTAGTGTGTGAAAGCTCTCAACCTTCCCGTAGTTAGCTATTCATCGAAAAAAGTGATACATTGTGGCATGCAGTGTGCATTTAGGGGATTTTGAGATATAACATTTGGTAGGGCCTGAAAATTGAAACATAATTGAAGATCAACACTAAAATTTATTCAATTTACCTTAAGGTGGCATTGAAACATTAACGAAATATTTAGAGGTCTAGGCTAGTGACGTGTTCCGGCATTATTAAACCTAGTAGCTGTCGTTCACCTCTTGGCTTTAGACAGCACTAGTACGGACTTGTGCTCCCCGTACCGTCACGTATATAAAGGGAGACCCCACTAGGTTGCTATCCTTTATTCGTAGGAAGTCGAGTTTGCTGCCTTATACCCATGATACACTGTACACAACATTCAGGGAGATTGCCTGCACGTACATCAAGTCCTTGGTTGATTTCTCTTTCATTTTGAAACCAAGGTGTATATTGCAGTTCACGGATATCTGGTACACCCTTTGCCTAGAATTCCAGAGTAGTCATTTTGATCTTTTTTGACTCATTAAATTTGAAAGGATCATCAAGCGCTTTTCCTTTCATTTTTGTTTCAAAATTAAAAGAGATAGAGTCACCTTTCATCCATTTCTCGACTCTTAAAACATGAAACGGTGAAGTTTCTAAGTTTCAATGTGGTAAAATAAATCACCTGCGATCACACGCCCTTTTTAGACTTTGCTTGTCGGCCATTTGATTGTGTGCCTTGGTTTTTAGCCCATGTGCCCTTGTTTGATCTCTTCCTCTTGTCATTACTTTCACAGTGGCGAAACCGTCAGTTTCATCTGCTGGTATTCCTTACACAGACGATTCATCAAAGGTCTCTCAATCCTCTGCTGAACCCCAGCAGCCCATTGTCTCCAAGTTTCTCGACGGGGGACCGGTTCTATCTGAGCTTCCCTTTGGAGGACCAGTTGAGTTAAATTGGCCCTTATCCAATGCTTGGTTTGGATTTGGAGTAGGGGAATATTTCCCTCCTCTTACATTGGGTTCACCTTTTCTAGCTGCTGTTATTCCTCCTAGTCCTCGCCGTCTTCTAGAATATCTAGCAGCAGGGTTAGATATGGGCTCATCCAGTGCTTCTCCTAGTGAGGAAATCCCCACATCTGGTGAATATTACCAGCTTTTCCCAGAAGACAACCCTGAGTTATCTGTCATGTCTTCGCCTAGTCCTTCGCTTCCAACAGGGTATAGATCTTTAAGTCAGATTATGACTGTCGTCGCCTCTATGGGAGTATCAACTCCCTCTATGAGGCAAGTTATTCCTTCATTAGGGATGTCCCCAAGGACACCTCTCACGTCATCTCCTTAGGTCACATCAGTACCTATTAGGCCTACTGTCTATGTGGCCGCATCTACACTCGGTGTTACTACTCAGTCCGTCAGGACCGCGTAACTTCTCGAAGACGTCTACATAGCATCTGCTATTCCCGAGAACATCTCTCCTGAGGAGTATCAGTTGTCTCTACAACAATAAAACTCCGAGGTTGGTTAATCCTCCCAAGATCCCAACCGTCCTTATTTTTCACATTATGCACAGGATGGTACCCCTGTTTACATTTTTCCATATCAGTACGATGAGTAGGGAAACCCTCTACGTTTTCCTGCTCTAGAGGCTTATCAGTATGTTCAAGGTTTTCTGTTTGCCCAGGCTGGGCAACCTTCCAACCCGCAAGGACAACCCTTCCAGGGCCAAAATTCGGGTCAGCCTAGTTATATTTATGACCCGCAAGGACAACCCTTGCAGGGCCAACCTTCGAGCCAGCACGGGTTGTTATACGGTCCACAAGGACAGTCCTACAACCCTCAAGGTCAACCTATACAACCTCACCCTGTGGTCCAACTAGGGCAACCTCAAGGACCCACAGGTCAACCGGGGTACCAACTGGGATCGTTGTAGAGTCCTGGGGGGAAAATCCAACCCTCTCAACCTATGGTGCAACCTATGCAACCTCAGTTTCCTATCCGTCCGAATGTTGCACAGCCAGGGCCCTCTTATGGTCCTGTTACAGGTCAAACTGGTTATCAGGCACAGCCTGCCCTATTCCGCCACCAGGCCAACTGGCTCATCCGTGGAAACCTGGTGTCCCTCGTCTGCCAGGTCAACCTATTCAACCTGGGCAACCTGTTCAGCCGGGTCAACCTCTTCAACCAGGGCAGCCCACTCAGCCAGGTCAACCTGTTCAACCGTGCCAGCTTGCACATCCTGTCAACCCTGCTCAATAGCCGATTTACTCGATGTTGCAGCCAAAACCGCCTGTGCACCCCACTCAACCCCAAGGTGGTTACTATCTTCAAGGTCAATCTCGACCGGTTTACAACCCGCCCCAAGGTTCTAATTATTATCTTCAACAGCGAGGCTATACCTATACTCAGCAGTCAAATCCATATACTGCTCAAACGGGGTCGACATATAATCAGGGTCGATACCCCGGTTATCAACCCCCCTACACTGGTTATCAGCAACTGTATCAGTCTAACTATATGACTTATACCCCCTATGGTCAGAATCCCCCAGGACAGAACCAATGGGGGAAAGGTTATGCTCAACCAGGGTGGAGTACAGGTACAGGTACTTATCGAGGGCCTGGTATGCCTTTCAATCCTCAGTTGCCATTCATTGCTATGTTGGAATTGCAAGATGTTTCTAAATTGACCAATGATTCAATTCTTCACAATCCTTATTGGCCTCTGGTTCCAACCAAGGTGCCCGGCGACTGTCCTAAGCTTGAAGGTAAAGCTGGAGAAGACCCCCAAGCTCATGTAATGACCTATCATCTGTGGTGTTCATCCAACTCTTGGGTTGATGATTCAATTCGTCTGCGTCTCTTCCAGTGCACTCTTACGGATGCTGCCGCTAAGTGGTATATAGAATTATCCCGCGGCATATTTCAAGAATTAAATACGTTAGCTATGGCTTTTCTGACACACTTCCAGTTACCGGTTCATTACGAGGTCGGGACGCATCTCCTGACTTCCTTGAAGCAGGATAAAGCCACCCACATATCTGATCATATTCATGAGTGGTGACGTCATCGTAGATTGATCAAGTTTGATATACCTGATCAGCTACTAACTCATTGGTTCACCACCTCCTTCATTAACAAGATCACTCAAGATATTGCTATGGGGGCATGTGTGACCGAAGAACAAGCCATCGCACGTGCCCAGTACCTTGACTGATGTACTCTCAGTCCGACACACTTTATCATATTTTGATCGATGCTCCACTGCTGGGGACCGCTAAAGGACCAACTACCCCATTGGTGGATGGTATTATTGGTTCTGTTTCTCAAAATTCTCGGAAATCCTAAAATGGGAAGCAGAAGTCTAATTATTCCAATAATTCTGCTCTTCCCGCCCCTCCAAATTCTAGTAAAACTGCTGAGGTCAACGTCGTTCAAGATAATCCTACGGAAAAGGCCTCCAAAGGAAAGAAGAAGGGAAAATGAAAATCCAAACCCAATGCCCTGAAGCTAGAGTCTTCTAAACCTCGCGCTGACGACGGTTCCCAACATAAACCGAAGTACCCTTGCCTTATCTTTGAAGGAGACCATTATACCAAAGATTGTCCCCAACGATCTGAAGTTAGTCAACTTCTGAAGGGCTCCAAAGGGACTCCGACAGTTCTCAAAGAACTATTCCCATCTCAGCAGACCCAGATGGTTGAGAAGCCTTCACCATCTGTGGCATTTGGGTCCCAGTTCTTTATGATGAATGGTGTTGCACCTGTCTCAATTGATACGCGTTCGAAGGATTATGATGGATCACACGAGGTAGCTGGGAAGGAAGTCGTGGATGGCCCACCTCCCCCACCTGTCTCCGGTCCTTTATAAATTGAGAAGCCCAGCGCTGAACTTGTTGTGAGGCCACCCTCTAAAGGTGTTATGCGAAAATCTTCCTACAACCCAAATGCCCATGCTGCTCAGCACTATAGTATTGTTGAGGATTTGGCACAGGCGCCTTATGCAATGTCTGCATTGGAAGTGCTTCAAATTTTCCCTTCACAATGGAAATCTCTGTTGTCCGCAATCGGTGGCATCAATCTCGCCGATTCTAATCTTCTCACCTTCGACATAGAAAATTTTGTCCCCCGACTTCCACATCAAATCGCTCTTGTTATCCAAGTCGGGATCAATGGCCTCAACATTCACAGAGACGTTGTGGATGAAGGTGCTTCCACCTGTGTTATGTCATCCACTTGTTGGAAGGCCATTGGCTCTCCAGCTCTTACGTCGTCTCCCAATGCCCTAGAGGAATTTGATGGTCGGGAATCGAAACGCATGGGTGTTCTCGAGAGTTTTCCGATCACGTTACAGGGGAAGACAGTCAACATAGAAGTAGAAGTGGTTGACGCCAAGCTCAAATACAATCTTCTTCTTGGTCGCAGTTTGACTCACGCCATGCTATGCATTCCATCCACCCTCTTTCGGCTTCTGAAGTTCCTTCATGAGGGCAAAATCATCACTGTGGATCAGTTGTCTTTCTTCACCTCATTCTCTGAGAACAACGTGCCTAACGTGGATCAGATCCCCAATCCCCCCGACAGTGTAGGACCCAGTCTTTTCAAGGACCCATCCTCATGGGTGTCTTTCCCACGCCACCACCGTACACCGTTCAAGTTAGCATGATCTCTAGGTTAGATGACCCTTGGATCATCCCTTCCCCTGAACAGGTGACCTCTTTCGAAGAATCGATGCTTTTAACTCCAGTTGAGATTAATTATTGTGAAATCATCACCGCATCTGATCCTCCTCCTCCTGAACATGCTCCTTCGAGCATGGCTCTAGATATATATTCTCAATCCCCTTGGCTAGGCGATGCAGATTCGCCTGATCCTTTAGGAGAAGTCTTCCCTTCTAATGAAACCATTGTTGAAACAATGTCTCTTGAAGATCTGACATGGAGCGATGGACATCATCGTTCCTCATTCATGCCCAGCTTGGGGGCAATATCTGATTTTCTAGAGCGCTTTGCATCTTAGGTTCCCACTTCGCCTCTTCAAACACCGATATTGACTCATGAGGTCCTTTCGGAGGGAAACCTAAGTAACATCACTCAAACCATGCCGATCAGCATCTTCGTCAAACCGGGGATAATCGAGAATATTCATGTGGGAGTGACTTGCTCTCCCGAAGAGATACAAGTTTATACGACCATTTTTCGCGAATTCAGAGATTTTTTCACATGGTCTTATGAAGAGATGCCTGGGATTGATCCCAGCATAGTCGTGCATGAGATTACTACCTATATAGGTGCAAAACCCGTGTGTCAATGTCTACGCCCAGTGCATCCCCGAAAAGACGCAGCTATAAAGGCAGAAGTTGAAAAACTTCTTAACGCGGGCTTTATATATCCAATTCCCCTCACAGAATGGGTTTCAAACACCTTCCCTGTAGATAAGAAACAGGGCACTATACGGTTCTATGTTGATTACCGAGACATTAATTGGGCCTGTCCTAAGGACAATTACCCCACTCCCTTTATAGATCAGATCATTGATGAATGCACCAAGAGTGAGATTTATTCCCTTATGGACGGCTTCCCTGGGTACAATAAAATTAATATTTTACCTGCTTATCAACATAAGACTACCTTTATCTGTCCGTGGGGTACTTTCTCTTAAAAAAAAGCTCCTGTTCGGTTTAAAAAACGCTAGGGCCACCTTCATACATGCTATGTCTTATGCTTTCCACGACATACATCATATTTTTCAGCCATATCTGGACGATTTTCTGGCCCATTCAGCTCGGTGTGAGGACCATCCTGAACGCCTCCGCTAGATTTTCTTCCGTTAGACGTTACAATATTAGGCTCAATCCTCATAAGTGCATCTTCTGCGTGGATTCTGGCCATCTTTTGGGATTCATCATTTCCAAAGATGGGATTCGCCTTGACCCCCTCAAGGTCGAGGCTATCGTTAACCTCCCATCCCCTTCCTTGTTACATCAACTGCACAGTCTGCAGGGGAAAGCTAACTTCTTACGATGCTTTATTCCGAACTATGCGGAAGTGGCCAAAGGGTTTACGCGTCTTTTGAAACAGGACGTTCCCTTCCATTGGGAAGAAATTGCCCAGTGATCTTTTGATAATCTTAAAACGTTGCTCATTAATGCTCCGTTGATACATCCTCCCAACTATCATCATGATTTTACCCTTTATTTGGTCGCTGCGTTTAGCACGATAGCTATGGTTTAAGTATAGGATGACAATGGTGGAAATGAACACATAGTTTACTATCTATCTCAAAATATTCTCAACACGGAAACATGCTATGCCCATGTTGAGAAGTTGGCACTCGCCGCAGTTCAGGCCGTTCAGCGATTCTTCCATTACATCTTGTTGCATACCGTAACCGTGGTTTCTGACTGCAACCCCGTGACATATATCTTGTCTTGAAAATTGATGGGGGGCAAGTACTCCAAATGGATTTTGATCCTTCAAGACTTCGATTTAGAGTTCACCACTGCTAAGTCGACGAAATCATTGGTTTTTGCTGATCTTATTTGCTCTCTCCCGACAGACTCCATCCCATCCCAATCTGAGGATGATATCCTGGATGAAACACTCTTTCTTATCAGCACTTGCGACCCATGGTACGACGACATTATCGTGTATCGTCAAACATCCACGTTCCGGTCTGAATTGAAAAAATATGCTCGATGATGGATTCGGCATAAATATCAACGATACCGCACTGTAGGAGATACCTTGTACCGTGTCGGAGTTGACTCTGTGCTCCGCCGGTGCTTGACCCTGGAAGAGGCTGAGAGAGTCTTGAATGACTTTCACAGTGGTGCCTGTGGCAGTCACATGTTCGGATATGCCACCGCCCAGAATATTCTGCGTGCGGGTTACTTCTGGCCGTCTATATTCAAAGACTGTATTGTAGCAGTCCGAAAATGACATGCGTGCCAGGTTTTTCAGCGCAAGATGCGTGCTTCACCCCTACCCTTACATCCTGTCATTGCCATAGGCCCTTTTGCTAAATGGGGCATAGATTTTATGACATGTAACCCTCACTTGGTCGAGGGGCATGCTTATATAATCGTTGCCGTGGACTACTTCACTAAGTGGGTTGAAGCGATGCCTACATTAGCCGCCGACGGTAATACAGCTGCTCAATTCCTTTTCAACCATGTTATTACATGTTTCGGAGTCCCTCAAGCCATTGTCACCGATCATGGCACTCATTTTCAGGATTACATGATGGCTGAGTTGACATCAAAGTTGGGCTTACGCCATACTACCCCCAGGCGAATGGCCAGGTTGAGGCTGTGAACAAGGTTTTGGTCACAATGCTTCAATGAACGATTGGTATCCACAAATCCAACTGGAATCTCCAATTTTTCTCAGCTCTCTGGGCATATCAAACTTCTGTAAAGAGAGAAACCGGATTTACACCTTTCCAATTGGTGTATGGTCTGGAAGCGACTCTCCCGGTTGAATACAAAATTCCTTCCCTGAAGTTGGTCATGGAACTATTTCCTGACACTTCTCTGGAGAAAGAACATCTCTTGTATTTGGAACGACTGGATGAAACCCGCCGCTTAGCTACCTTGGTCATTGAGGCATAGAAAAAGTGGGTCAAAGCCCACTTCGATCAATTGGTTTCTCCACGTTCTTTCATTGAAGGCGACCTCATCCTCCTATATGACCAAGCACACGATAAAATTGGAGCGGGAAAATTCCATCCCATGCGGCATGGGCCCTATATAGTTAAACGAGTATTAAAAAATGGGGTCTATGAGCTTATCCACTACGAAGGAGTTCCTCTGGCGCAGCCTAGGAATGGGTTGTACCTCAAAAAGTACTACGCTTGAGATATTCTTGTGTGGTGTGTATGTACATAAGTGAGTGATTTCATTTTTTGTGCATGTGTGGTGTGGTGTGCTTTGTAAGCGTCTTTCTGCTGATTGGGTCTTCCTGATTGTGCAGATGTATATTACTCCTTTTTTCGGTTTCGCGGATGGTGCCTCCCGCAGTACCAGGAATCTGTCCTCGGCAGCCTGGGTAATCTACGATCCTGCTGGTGAGTTGGTAAATTTGAAATGTGTTTGTCTAGGGCCTACCACAAATAATGTCGTGGAGTATAGTGTCGTTTTGGAATTGTTAAACAAGGTTGTCAACCTTGGTATTCATGCATTACTTGTATATCTGGACTCACAGCTTGTAGTATTACAACTTAATGGTCATTATTCAGTTAGAAACCTATCCATTTTATGATTGTACCTACGTATTCGTTTACTGGAAAGAAATTTTGATTACATTACATATCAACACATACCCAGACACATGAATGCGTTAACAGATGCAGTAGCTAATTTGGTTTTAGATAGACATTTACGCAACTTGTAAAAACATCATCACATGTAAAAAGATCCATCCAGAAATAGATATGTATATATATATATATATATATATATATATATATATATATATATATATATATATATATATATATATATATATATGTTTAATAGTTTTCAGTTTGTGTACATCACATAAAATCAAAAAATATACATGTCTATTTTAATAATGGCCGGAGACAACATGTCTCTCAAAAATATGTATATAAAAGCCCTAGATGACTAATCAGCGTGGTGCTCATGGTAGCATGTCACCGCATGCACCAATCGTCTCAGTAAATGATGGAGGCGACTAGCCACCCCCACAGTGTGTCTCTGGTAAGCCATCGGGACGTCTACTAGCTGTGCGTAATCTAGGATCCTGGGTAATACCCTCCAGGTTCTGGACTAGCTCGCTCCCTTCGCCACCCTCGGCTTGAGGATCGTGTGCAAGAGGGGTCCTCCGTGCAATGGGTGACATTCCAGCGGGCCTCTCTAGGCCGACATCTGCATACATATAGAACTGTTTGTTAGAATAGGCATGTATTACCAAAAAAATCATAAATACATAAAAATCAAAAAGAGTCTTACCCAGCTCCTTGTCCCAGTCATCCCCCTCCAAGAGCGGAAGATCTGGGTCTCCCGTGAAGTCGGTACCGGCATAGGGCCAGTCTTAAACAATGATCAGCTGTCGCCGTAGCGATACAAAAAACTCAGGCCTCCAGGACATCTGCTAGCCCCCTCCTGATCTAGGCATGAGTGTTTCCCATCGAGCCATCCTCGGCTCCCTCAATTATGGCTCGGCGACTATTGCCCCTGGCCTTGGAAAATTGGTAGTCGTTCAAGGATGAATGATACCAGGATGGAACCGTACCCAAACTGTTTTAGTTTAGCCTTCTTTCACTTTTTCAGCTGCCGTTTGATGTCTGTTTTTATGGCAGTGGCCCAATCAAAAAGTGTAGGGTTCATGCATTCAGATTCTAGTAGGAGCTGTGCTTTGGTTTCCTCGTGCAGAACCTGTGATCCTGCAGCCCGTGTAATGGTGTGAAGCACTACTCGGAGTGCTAGATCGGGGACCGTGTGGATATCTACCTTCCCACTACCCGATCCTGTCCATGCCCCTGGGCACACTCTCGCCATTACCATATCCAATTTTTCACTAGAAGGTCTACTGCCTATCATGATTGGCACTAGGCCTCTGCAGGACAATCTGGTTATGAAATAAACATCGGGGAACTCAAATTCCAACACTTGGTCTCGGAGCTTGAACACTTCTTCGTTCTCATCCCAAATGCTAATCAAATACTGCAATAGCTCAGGTTGTGCTCTCAAACATGGTGTGAGGAAGAAATTTTTGAGACCACAGTTTCAGAGAGCAGTCATGCATGTTTCATTCTACGTGGCCATTTCATCTTCTTCGCCATGCTCCCTCTCCTTCCACTCAATCACCATTGTGGTTGTGTATCTGCACCAACATGGTCATAAACACCTCATTAGATCTCTGTAACACTCAGAAATTCATCTGATTGGCTCACATTTTGATAAATTGAGGTGGAAATTTGAGTTGCGCCATTGGCGTGACTGTTTTTCTAACATTCATGCCAACTGGCACGAACCCTTTGAAAAAAGGAGCCAATTGGTGTGGGTCCGTGCCTGATACCTGCGCCAATTGGCCGAGCCATAATTTTGCAAAGGGTTCCCCCAGGGATAAAAAAAACAATGGAAATCTACAAAAAATGAATCAAAACAAAGCTAAGGAGAGTGCCTCTTACCTGGAACGAACGAGAACTGGAATGATGTACTGGATTGATCACAATCACCGCCACAAGTTTGCACAGCAAAAGCTCACTGTTGCTCTCCAAAAGAGGTAAAAAGTAAAAGTGAATATGTTTTACTATTTTTGGCATATTTATAATTTTTCAAAGTCAAAATTAGGTTTTGAAAGTCATTTTTCCAAGATTTTATTTTATTTTGTCGAAAAATGGATTTTACGCTCGCTTTCATGTGTAGCAACAGGTTTTTACGTAGCTTGGACGGTGGTACGAGTTGTATTTTATACTTTTTCGGACTCGGTAAAAACACGAAAAAGTCATTTTGGAGTCATATTTCAGCTCTTTTCTGACTCTCTAAACATGGAAAGATTGTCGAGTCGCTTGTCGTTTTGATCTCGTTAAAGTGGCTGCGAAACGACATCTAACCAGTATACGTTTAACCCTTTTGCGAGGATAGTTTTCTACCTTTTCTGATCTAAGGAAATGTTGGAGTTTACTTTTCTACTATCTTTTCAAACTCTCTAAACATGAAAATATGTCGAGTTCTTCCTTTTTCAGACTCGTTAAACCCTGATGACATCAGATTCAGTTGTAATGAAGATATTCGAGTTCCTCCTTCCTAGGGCTCGTTAAATGTACTAGGATGGATTCGTCCGAAGGAAAAACTTATATTACAAGCATATGCTATCCCCTTCAAGCTTGTTTTCAAAAATAATTGGGGTACTCGCCAGAAATGGTGGGGAAAAAATGGAACCAGTATCATCGTTGTGTCGGCAGTATATCGCTCTTGAACATGGCACTTTTCTGCATTAGTGTCGGGTTGGGGGCATCTCATCTCATTTTCTTCTTGCCTCCATGGGTTTGGGTAATCCTTTTTGACCTCTCATCTGCTCCTTGCCTCGTCATCATGACCTCTGATCTTTTGATGTCAAATACTTCCAAATCCACCGTCGTGTCGCCGATATGTTCAAGAGAAGTTGACCTCTGTAGTTTCAACCTTCCTATGATTCTCATCTGATCCTGATTCAAAAACATTATATTCCTCTGTCTTGCATCGATGATGTGGGAAACACTATGGCCCAACTTCGATCAAGGTCACTTCCTATCGACTTCAGCTCATTATCCAGGAAGCTGATCTAGACACTCCCTTCCCGTACCTTGGAGCCTGCATGCCTCAATGGCAGGTTCTTCGCATTTGACGTAAGGTTTTCATCATTGGCCTTCGATCATATGATTCCGCATGTGTTCGATTCCAGCTCACTGTTCACATTTCGTGGATTGTACCTATAGTACCTTGAGGGCCATTTTCATTATTGGTGGTTCCTCTCGTGTCTGTTAACGGATTTCATCATTGGCTGGTAATCAAACAATGTTCTTGCATGTTTGACTTCAGCTCACATATTCACATGCTAGAACTTGTACTCTGTTCGGGTCGAGAAGGAGTGCAAGACCCTAGATTTTGTTTGTTGGATTCCAGGCTGCGGTTTTGTGGATTATCATGATTGGATACATGACTCACCGATTGGATGGCTGCGACCATACATGAGTCTATTTATCGATCCTCACTGGATGGCTGCATCCATACCTTGGATCTTGATTATTGTATACTCTATTATTTATGGCTACGCCCATACCACATATATCATGTATTTAAGATATCAATTGTACTTGTCTATGCAGGTTTTCCGACGACAGTGTTTTCAGTTGGACATATTCTCGTAAACCATTTCACCCCTCTCTCTCTCTCAGGCCTCATGCTTTAGGGGGCATCTGTTACATAGTAATTTGTCACCATCCCTGCAATCCCTCATCCCACACATTGGAGGGCTTATTCCGTGACCTGTGAGTAGTGACATGACCTGAAACCACTTTCATGCATCCCCCTTGACAAGGACAGTTTCTTGTGAAAAGGCCTAAAAATAGACCTTTTGGCCTTAGTGCGACCAGCCAGTTCAGCCCTCACGCCAATGGGGGAAATCCACCAAAGAGGGTGCACCAACTGGTGCTCTATCCCAGTGTATTAATCATGCCAAGCTTAATAAGGATTGTTTTAAAAAAAATAAATGGTGGAAGTTTGATTTGAACCAAATCCTGAACGAGTCTCTAAAATCAGTTGGGAGGTTTGGCTCCAGATCTCCATGTAGGGGAAGTGGTTTTCCACCTATCATGGAAGATTCCTTGAGGATAGGGCCAATCCCACCATTGTAGGGATCCCAACTCCCCTTCCACCATCTATATAAGCTTGTCATTTTCCCTTTGCAAGCTAGCCTGAATAGAGTCGAATCAGTAGTAAGGAGATTATCATCAGACAGCCGAAGAGAGAGAGCCTTGTCCCATCCCAACGAGATTTATCGAGACGTACTTCGCTGTCGACCCACCGAAGGAAGATCCAGCGTCAGAGCTCAGGTTGTATCTTTCTTTTGTTTTGATTAATAATAAACGACTTCGATTATGGTTCCATTCATATTTTCATGTCTTATGTTATGAATTGTATCTTCTCTGACTGATACATAGTTGCATGTATTAGGTTTTACGCTTGTGTGTTGTTGTTTATTCGTTTACGTGGAGGTGTTCAAACGTGCTAGGTGGGAGAATTGTGATCTGCCAAAGCGAGGGACATAAGCGCCATCTTCTGTGCAAAAAAAAATAGCGTCGGACTTAAGGTAGGCCTGTTTTCGCGTCTTGGTCTTTTGTAACTAGGAACCTGCGTCTTAGTGTGACTCGGTTGTTGTTAGACCCAATCTAGGCTAGTAGGGATCGCCTTTGTCCGCAGAGGGGATTTACCTCTCCAATAGATTACATTCTGAAAAATAGTATTCACAGAGCTATATGCAGGTTGGTGTGAAGGAAAGTGCGTATACACGCGGGTTCCATGAAGAAATGTAGCGTATGAATTTTAAATTGATTAATGTTCAGGGTTGAGTTTGTATATGCATATTTATTCTGAAGTCTGGGTTATTTCTGAGCTCTGGTTATAGTGGTATCACTGTTCTGATTGAAGTATTGGGTAAAGTTTATGGTTGTTGATGTTTATGAAGAGTTGTGTTGATGCTGTTTGATCCAGTATGAAAAATGATGAAACGTGGGCTGTATTGATTCTGAGGGTTGAAGCCTTCAGTAAGGAAGTAGAAGCTTCCTTCTAGTAGAAGTTGGTGTTATGATCAGGGAGTTGAAGCTCCCTTCCAGTAGTGGCTGGAAAACAAGATTAGGGGTTTGTAGCTCCCTTCCAGTAGCAGCTGGAAAACGAGAGAATGTTGTAGCCTCCTGCAGGTGGATGCCTACGTACTGATATGAGTCTGCATCAATACAATATTGTAATCAGTTTTCCATATAATAAATATTGAAGACAGAGACGACATCAACGGTGGTTTTCTCCCGAATTGGGTTTCCACCTTAAATATTTGTGTTAATGTGTCTTGCTCTTGTGTGATGATTTATACTGCTATTACTGCACATATTCACTGATTATCTAAGAGATGCATGACTCGTAAACTGAGTTAAAGATTGTTTCTGAAATTTTTTTCTAATCTGCAAAATTATATCAGTATATGCTAGTTTCTTTCATTATATGCACGTGTATACGCGATTTGGGTTCATCAAAGCTGCGTATGGAATTTTGTAAAGAAAAAGTTAAAATATTTCCAGTAAGCTCTAAATACTGATTCACCCCCCCCCCTTCCAAGTATTTTTCCCAATAAGGTTTTCTTTACATCTGACTTTTCAAGATACAAATCTTCCACTGCTACAAGACTTAAAATAGCTCCGATTGAAGTCATTTTAACAACATGAGAAAATATTTCATTAGATTCAATACCTTTCTTTTGTGCAAACCCGTTCACCACAAGTCTAGCTTTGTACCTTTGTTTTCCTCCATCTTCTTCCTTCAACCTGTAAACCCATTTCTTCTTCAATGTTTTTTTACATGCACGCAACCTGACTAAGTACCAAGTCTAGTTATGTATTAAAGAGGCCATCTCTTCTTTCATGGCTATCCCCCACTTCTTCCTGGTTTCTACCTGCATTGCTTCTTCATAACATCCAAGTTCACCATAATCAGTCAACAATAAATAATATAATGAAGGAGACTATCGTTCAGGGGGTCTACCTATCCTGGTAGATCTTCTGACACCACTTTCAGGTGTTTGAGGTGCATGTTGTTGTTGTGGCTACTGATTATTATTATTTTCAGGCACCTTTAATTTTTCTCTGATCTCATCAAGAATTGTGTATTATTTGTTTTCTTTTTCCTGTTTCTTCCACTGCAATTGATTCTTATACAACACCTTTTCATTGAATATTACATCTTTGTTCCTACTAATTGTGTCATTTTCATAAAAATAAGCAATAACCAAAATCATTAACACCATATCCAATAAAGGTACATTTCTTTGAATTTGCCGCAAGCTTTGTTCTATTTTCTTTACTAATATGGACAAATTCCTCACAGCCAAAAGGATTTAAAAAGGATTATTTTACTATTTTACATGTCCATGCCTCCTCTGGAATACAACCATCCAAGGAACTTGAAGGCCCTCTGTTTATTAGATAGAGAACAGTATCTAAAACATCTGCCCAAAATTGAAAAGGAAATCCTGCATGCAATCTCATGCACCTTGTAGGCTCCATGATTGTCCTATCCATCCTTTTTGACACACCATTTTCTTGTGCTGTTCTTGGAACTATCTTATATTTGTTGTGTAACTAGCTCCAAAAATAGAAGAAAAGAGATATAAACGCCTTAGAAATAAGCCACTTCGAGGGGGAAACCTCCAATACATTACATGAATGAACAATTCTTGGATGATACTCCCATAAACCCCTATATAGGAGTCCATGGGGCCATAATGTAATCCTAGTGGGGCCACAATGTAATCCTAGCCGACCTAACAATAATAATTTAAGGGCACAATAAGAACAATATGGGGGTTACAAGGGTACAATAATAACAATAAGGGGGTTACACTAACAACAATAAGGGACTATACTAGTAATATAGGGACCTAACATGCCCCTCTCCGTCAAAAAAGTGTTGTCCTCAACGCTTGAGTAGCTCTGGGTGCTTCTGTATAAAATTCACATCCTCCCATGTAGAATCTTCAGTGGGTAAGCTCTTCCACTTGATGAGATACTCTGAAATTGATCGATTCCGTTGCTGTTGAGTTCTTGTTTCCGTGACCGCTTCATGTTCCAATATGATTTTTCCTTCCTCATCACGTTCTGGCAATATTGTTTGAACTGGAAGATTTTCACCTATAACCTTCTTTAAGCATGAAACATGGAAAACTGGATGCACTCGCGAAGAAGCAGGAAGCTCCAATTTGTATGCCATAGTAGGAATCTTTTGCAACACCTTGTAAGGACATCGTACTTTGGCTTTGATTAAACCAACTCGTGTATACACATTATCACGTACTGTTGATGCTCGATGTGATCTTCCACTGCTTGAACCTTCGAATTTTCCCTTAAATATGATGTGATGGATGGTGGATGATATCCATAAAGTGCCATAAATGGGGTCATTTTTGCTGCAGTATGGAAGGAAGTGTTATACCACCATTCAGCGAGAGGTAACCACTTGACCCATTGTGTTTGTTTATTAGATAAAAAACAACGAAGATATCCTTCCAAACATTTATTTACTATCTCAGTTTGACCATCAGATTGAGGATGATAAGATGAGCTATGAGCTAACTGAGTACCCAAAAAAGAAAATAACTCCGTCCAAAAATTTCCAGTAAAAATGGGATCTCTGTCGCTCACAATAACCCTTGGGCTTCCATGTAGCTTTTGAATTCTGTCCATAAATGTAGTAGCAACTGCACTTGCTTTAAATGGATGAGATAATGCACAAAAGTGTGCATACTTGGTAAGTCTATCAACTACCACCATGATGACACTCTTTCCTTTGGACTTAGGTAAACTTGTGATAAAATCCATTGAAATCTCCTCCCAACGTTGACTTGGAATGGATAAAGGTTGTAGAAGTCCCGGGGTCTTAATTGTTTCCACTTTATTCTGCTGGCAAACCAAACATTCCACCACAAACTTTTGAATATCAGATTTAAGGCCATCCCAAAAAAATTCTTCTTCACCCTCTGGTAAGTTTTTAAAAATCCTGAGTGTCCTCCTAAAGGAGAAGTGTGCAATTCCAGAAGAATCTTTTGTTTTAGTTGGGAATTCTTGCAAAGATATAAGCGATATTTGTACCATAAGGAATCATTTTTCCAACTAAATGTATCAGATGTACTAGGATCTTGCCGCAACTTTTGAATGAGTGTCCATACATCTTTGTCCTTCTTCCATTCATCTCTTGCTTCAGTTATCCAATCTGGTTGGATAATAGAAATGGCACAAAGCAATGCTTCCACCTCTTCATTCTTTCTTGAGAGTGCATCCGCAACAACATTAAGCTTTCCTTTTTTGTAGATTATTTCAAAGTCATAACCCAACATCTTTGTGACCCATTTTTGCTGCTCTTCTCAAGATAGTCTTTGTTCCAAAAAGTGTTTAAGACTATCATGATCAGTTTTTACCTTGAAGTGTCTTCCCATTAGGTAAGTTCGCCATTTCTTTAGTGCATGCAGAATTGCTAACATTTCCTTCTCATAAATAGGTTTCTGTAAATACTTTCCTTTGATTGGACGACTTTCAAAAGCAATGGGTCTTCCTTCCTGCATTAAAACAACACTAATTCCATTTCCTGAGGCATCACATTCCACAATAAAGGTTTTTGTGAAGTCTGGCGTAGCTAAGACCGGTGCTAGGCACATTGCCTCTTTAAGATGCTCAAAGGCCTTAGTTGCTTCAGGAGTCCATGAAAATGCATCTTTCTTCAATAATGTTGTTAGAGGTGCTGCTATTCTCCCATATTTCTTAACAAACTTGTAATAATACCCTGTTAACCCGAGAAATCCTCGCAACTACTTCATGGTTGTGGGGAATTTCCATTCCTTAATGGCTTTAATTTTGTTAGGGTCTACCTTAACACCCTCGTGAGATACAATATGACCAAGATATTCCACCGCTTGTACTCCAAATAAACATTTGGATGTTTTTGCATATAATTGTTTCTCCTGCAATAGTTTGAGCACCTTGTCAACATGTTCAACATGATCCTTCCAAGACCTGCTGTAGATTAGTATATCATCAAAAAATACTAGCACAAATTTTCTAAGGAAGGGTTTCAAAATGGAATTCATCAACCCTTGAAATGTAGAAGGTGCGTTGGTAAGGCCAAAAGGCATGACCAAAAATTCATAATGACCCTCATGAGTTCGAAATGTTGTTTTTGGAATATCTTCAGTCTTCATTCTAATTTGATGATATCGTGAATGAAGATCCAACTTGGTAAAATAAATTGCTCCATGTAATTCATCCAATAATTCATCAATCACAGGAATGGGAAATTTGTCTTTAATGGTGAGCTTATTGAGTTCCCTATAATCTGGACACATTCGCCATGATCCATCCTTCTTGTGTACCAATACTACAGGAGCAGAGAAAGAACTTTGACTAGGTTGAATTATACCCGCCTCTAACATTTCTGCAATCATACGTTCAATTTCGCTCTTTTGTACATAAGGATATCTATAAGGCCTGATGTTTGGAGGAAAAATTCCTCGAATCAAATGAATAGCATGATCATGATCACGAATAGGTGGGAGTCCTTTGGGAGTTTCAAACACCTTGGAATGATTGTCCAAGACTTGTTGGAGATCTGCAGAAATAGATGATTTTGATGTCGGAACTTCTAGTGAGCATAATTGTGAAATTACGCCTCGTTGTTCTTTCTTTAGAAGTTTTTTCATGACATTAGAGCTTATTATCCTTCCCGGCTTCCCTTCAATACCCCGTAATTCGACTTCCTTTCCTTCTGAAAAAAATTTCAAGAAAAGTTCTTGAAAAATTAAAAGCTACCGTCCCCAAAGATTGTAACCATTGTACTCCTAGTACAACATCAGCACCTCCCATAGGAATGGAAAGCATTGGACTAGTCAATACATATTCCCCCATGGTTAGCTTAATATTATGGCATTTTCCAGAGCAATTTATAGTTCCTCCATTGCAACCATCACTTGACATTCTGGTGCTGGGTATAGGAAACAATTTAATTCCTTGGCTACCTTACAATGAATAAAATTATGGGTGTTACCTGAATCAATCAAC
The DNA here is from genome assembly GCA_034641835.2 of Pinus albicaulis. NCBI lineage: Eukaryota > Viridiplantae > Streptophyta > Pinopsida > Pinales > Pinaceae > Pinus > Pinus albicaulis. The sequence goes on along the minus strand of CM076581.1, from coordinate 506,098,058 downwards.
ACTATTACCTTTTTCTTCTTGATATGTCCTTCTATCTTGAGAGTTTGAGGAGTGGTAATTCCCGCCAGTGCATTACATGATATGGTCGGATTCATTTCTTCCCCTTCTATGGATGGTTCCTAGTGTATATCCTCTTCTTTTTCATTTTCTTCTTCCTCTTCACAATATATGTAAAATAATTTCTTCTCAGCACACTTATGACCTTTAGTGTATTTGCGATCACAGTTGTAGCAAAGCCCTTTTTATCTTTTTTCTTCCAATTTTTCTGGTGTCAACCTTGTAGGTTGTGATAATCTAGGTGTAGCAACACTTCCTTCTTTATAGAAGTGAGTGGTAGGCTTCCTTGTCGCCATAATTTTACATTCAATTTTTCTTTCCAACCTAAATGCCTTCTCCAATGAATCAGGTTCCAAAACGCGAACTTCATGTTGGATGTTATCCTTTAAAGTGCTTATGAAGAGATCAATCCTGTGTTCCTCTGGAATATCTGTTACCCTTATATTCAATTTTTGGAAGTCCTCAATGTTCTCCCCCACTAAGCCCTTTTGTTTGAGATTTATCAATTGGCTAAAGAAGGTGTTGCTCTTTGTATCCTCATAATGTGCTATCATTTCCTCCGTAAAAATTGACCAAGTGACAATTTTTTTACGGGAGCAAAGCCATCGATACCATACAAATGTATTTTGTTCTAAATGTAAAGTTGCAATGCGTAATTTTTGTGTGTTTTGCACGTTATGGAGATCAAAATATTGCTCCATCTGTAGTATCCATGTTACAGGATCCTTTCCATCAAACTTCCTCATATCCATTTTTGGAATATGGTGGTTATTCCCGCCAACATTAGAGTTTATGAAATCACGATTAACATTGATTTTGTTCTCATCATGAGGTTCTTCTACTATCTTTTCACCATTAGGAAACATTTCTTGTATCAACTTTGTCAAACCTTCGATGTCTGTTTTTAGATCATTCTTCATGTTTTCCATCTTATCTTCCATGCCAGCTTCCATGCCATCCATCTTCGCTTCCACACCTTTCTTCAAAACTTCCATTTCATTTTTTGTTGCTCTTTGCGAGAGTGAAATTTGTTGCACTTGCTCTTGTAATTTTGATAGATCATGTTGCAATTCTTCATCTTCATGAGTCATAGTAGAGCCTTCTGAAGACTTAATGGGTGTTGAATTATTTTTACGGGGCATATTTTAGAACCCAATACTGATATCTATTCTACAATATGCCCTTGGAATCAATTCAAATTGATTCTTCAAACAAGACTTATGCAATTCAGAAAACAAATACACGCCTTTTTCTTGCTTTTAAGGAGCTCTATATTGAAATTGGATTATCTCTGTGGTTGCAGCACTTCAATATTTGAATTTTGGTACCAACGTAGCCCTATCAATTATCTTTAGAATGCCATAGGTCTAACCTAATTTTGATTCTTCAAGACAAAGTTGTGTCCAATCTCCCACAATGACCTAATTATGGACTGGTTCAGTATAGCAAACTTGTACGACTTTCCGCATGTCATGGTTTAATCTTTAGGCTCTAAAATTGATAGAAAAGAAACTACAATCCGTGTACTTGCAACCACTTTTTACGGTACTCCAATCCGATGCTCAGAGAGAGAGTTATGCATATTTTCCCACGATCACCTCTTTGAGATAAAATTTGGGAGCCTAAAAAAGCACTACCTTCCACAGATCATATCTCCGAAAATATTGCGAACCAAGATTTGAAATATTTTGACGAGTTTCCTCGGGATTTCAGCTTCGCACCCTAAAAATTTCAGATTCTCAACCTTCGTAGAAAAAAAGTTATAGCGAAAATTCCACGATGACCTGTTTAGAGCAGCGAAACCCTAGAATCCAAAGCTCTGATACCAAATGTTGTGTAACCATCTCCAAAAATAGAAGAAAATAGATATCAATGCCTTAGAAATAAGCCACTTCGAGGGGGAAACCTCCAATACATTACTGAATGAAAAATTCTTGCATGATACAATTTACAAAACTTCCTTTCTATATATAGGAATCCATGGGGCCATAATGTAATCCTAGTGGGGCCACAATGTAATCCTAGCCGACCTAAGAATAATAATTTAAGGGAAAAATAATAACAATATGGGGGTTACAAGGGTACAATAATAACAATAAGGGGGTTACACTAACAACAATAAGGGACTATACTAGTAATATAGGGACCTAACAATATTTGTGAATTCCATGCTCTGAGAAGTACCTATCAAACTGTTTGTTGCAATATTCACCTCCTGATATGATACACTTCAAATTATTTCTTGTATCAATCTCAACCAAAGCTTTCCATTTCCTGAAAGTATCAAATATGTCAGATTTTTTCTGAATAAAATAAATCCAAGTTTTTCTAGTTGCATCATCAATAAAAGTAACATCATAAGGAGATCCACCAAGAGATGATACCTGAGCAGGTCCCCATACATTTGTATGCACAAGAACTATTTTTTTGCAGAAATCCAAATCAATATTCTTCAAACATGGCAACAAATTTCTTGACTAAAGAATCTTCATCCACTTCTCACTCATGTGTCCAAGCCTATAATTCCATAATGATGCATCTACTACTGTGTAGGTTAAAGCATTAAGACAATTTGTTCAGATTTTTCTTCAGATATGGAACATGCCTTACCTCCTTTAATAACCATTTGTTTCCATTCTACTGTTTTACAAGAACTTTACCCATTCCAAAAATTTTATAGGTCTATCATCATCGAGACAAACCTGTCCAAAATCTCCTTTAACATAGTCATTATAATTTTTCTTATCAGGTGTGGCATGGAACAAAGCCCCTGAATATATCACCCAGGCATCACTAAAATTTTCTAAAGAAAGAATCAATGTATATTCTAACACATCACCTGTCACATTTGCTTCATGATTGTTTTCTTGTTGTGTGTCTCCTTATTTTCCCTTCCAAGACTTACAGTGTTTCTTCAAGTGTCCTTTCTTCCGGCATTTCAAGCACTCTATCCCCCATCTGGACTTGGATCTTTGTTTCCTTGATTTACTACGATATCCAGAGATCTTTCCTCTTTCTATTTTTATTGGCCTAGTCTCTTCACTCAAATCATTACCCGATGTCTCCCTAGAGCTTTTATGTCACATTTCCTCGCTAAGGATAGATCCGACAACGTCATCAAACTTTAAAGTACTAGTTCCAGAGATAGAGTTACTAATGGCCATAACTAAGTCATTCCAACTTTCTGGACATGAGCATAGAAATAACAGAGCCCTAAATTCATCATCAAATTTAACCCCTACATAACTTAAATAATTGGTAACCGTATTAAATTCATTTAAATGGTCAGCAATAGGTCCACCTTCCAAAATATTCATATTAAATAAAAGTTTTATAAGAAATCCCTTTTTTGAGGCCGATGGTTTGTCATATAGTTTCAAAAATGCCTTCATTAAACCCCATGTTTTTGTTTCCTTTGAAATATTGAAGGCTACCGATGCCACCAAGCCCAACTGTATTGTTCCAAGTGCCTTTTTGTCGAGAATCTCCCATTCTTTGTCTCTCATACTCGACACCTTATTTGTTTTTTTCTCAATGGTATTTACATATATTTATGATACAGATAATCTTCCATCCGCATCTTCCACAATGAGTAGTTTTGGTCGTTAAATTTATCGACCCTAAACCTGCCATTTTCCACCATTACTCCCACTAGAACAAGGAACCCTTCTTTCCTGCGAGTTTATCAACCAAATAAACCTTTGACTCTGATATCAATTGTTATAAAATTATATACTATAGAGAAATGGAACACATAAAATATGCGAAAACAAAAACATAGAAATAACATATAAAACAAGAGAGACACATATATATGTGGTTCACCCAACTTGGGCTACATCCATAGAAACAACGAGTCCTTCCTTTTAATTATCCAGCAAAATGAAGAGCCACAACCTACAACAAATCCATTGTAATATCATCTACTCTCTGACACAATCCCCGTTTTTATTTCTCACTCAGAATATACATATGATAAACAGCTGAAATAAAATACCCTTATACAACAGAGGGGTTTCCTTCTAGGGAAAAAACCCTAAATTAAACATAACTTCTACCGTAAGGTCACTGCCTAATGAAAAACCTAGATTGAGGTGGGCGGGGGGGATGTGGGGGGAGGGGGCTCCAAAATTTCATTCCCCCCCCCTCCCCTGGAACCACCCTGGCAGCGATCAAACGACGACTGACATTTACACCCTGTAAAGAACAGGGGTCCAACATGGCAATACATCTAAATAAATAAGATAAGAAGGCTCCACACCCAACATCCTTTCATTTTCCAATGCCTTTTCCAATTTCCTTACCCATAAAAAACCAAAAGTGACACCGCAAAAGGATATTTTTCCCACCATTCAACTTAGAATACGTGTCCCATGACCTTGGCCTTATTTTTTTTTACATGGAAATTCGACTAGGGGTTTTTACAAAACCCTCCCCCTGGTGAAACACGGTCCTCGGTGTTCTATGACACCTACAAAAAACAAGACTGTGGAAAACCAAAACATATTGCCTATGGAGCTTTGTAGCAAATTTTTTTATAATATTTACAATGAACAAAACTGAAACATGACAAACATATCGTTTACTGGAGCTTTATAATACAACTCATTATGGTACTTACAGTAACAACCACATATATACCCATAGACATTTGCTTCACCCAACAAATAAAATGATATGATACCTGCTTCAACAACAAGGGAATCAAAATGCTCACACCTCCACCCTCAAAAGTAGTACCAGGATTCACCTCCTTCCAAGGAATTCCATAATCAACTACCAATTTAAAATGTGCATCTAATGCCTAACGCTACAATATTGCACCACATGTCCTCTTAGTGAACAATTACTCACTCATTTTTCCAGGGCACACTCCAAATGTGCATGTGATTCCATCTGGAAATGATAATTACGAAAACAAATCCATTCCCCTTCCTTCCCTTCTTTTCTACATGGTACATCTGGAAATTTGGTCACCCCCTTCCGTGAAGTCACACACCTTCCAAGTTTCGTGGGAATCCCATTATCTCCTACACCATCCCTCAAGAGACCCCTCCCTTTGAATTTTTTCCTCACATCGTAAGGTCCAAAAACCAAGGCATATGCCTGCCTCAAAACCATCATACTGGTGATAGCATCCTCGTGGAAATCAATGGACACTATTGGGAACTAGTGTCCCAGAATGGCCCTACTCTTGAAGTGTTTTACCGACATATTGTTGCATGTTCCAATTATTTTTAATTTTGTTGTTAATTCCTTTTAATTCCCTTTATCCCTGAGCTGCATACACAAAATCAATAAAAATAGCTCCCAATGTGGTCAAGGCTTTTAACACCTCAAATCCGTTTACTTTACTTTTATTATTACCTTTCTCATGACTATCTTGCCATCTTCCATTTACCGCAATGGACCCAACCAATCCATCTGGATGTCATACTCTTGCCTCCAACTTCCCTTTACTCATGCACAGGGATTCATTCGAGTCTTTCATTACATATTGGGTTTCATTCTGTTGTCCTTGAGCTCCATTAACTTTCCTCTTTTCCCAACCAATACTCATGACCCTTAAAACATAAAAGACAAAAACAGGAAGAAACCTAGAAGAAAACCATAAAAAAACAGTAACAATACGACACCATAAATAAAGTGTCATGGCCATGCACCTAATATAAACAAAATTAAAAATAGATCACAAACAAGTCACGAGGCACTGAAAGCATAAAACTAGAAAAAAACACCATGAATCAATCCCCATGGGTTCCCAATGCCTCCAAGGGAAGAATGAACCTAATCCTTCTTCAAGATTTCAGGGAAATCTCTTTTTCCATGCAATCCTCTGCATCATAGTTCCATAAACATACAACTATCAGTGCATAAATAAACATAACAATATACTAGTTACCTTACCTTGTTGTGTCATGAACACTTCCCCTTAACTGAAAACATACATATATCATCTCTCAAGGAACTCTAATTCCTTGACGAATCCATCCATAACTGAAAACTAGTACATGTTCATGAATATAGCACACATCTACATAATGTAAGATAAATGAAGGTTAAAAATATTTTTTTCATTCATGCAAAGAACTCATTTAATTGGAATTGTGTTTTCCAAACATAGCTAAAAGGGACTCTTATCCAATTCCTTTCTTTTTCCTTTAACCTTGTTTCAATTGAGTATTACTATGTATTGTCACATTACCCAACTATTATTTAAATAAACAAATCAACTATTATACCAAGGATGTATCCCTTCAACTCTTCACAAATGTCAGCCACATGTTCCAATATCAAGAAATTATATCTTCTAATTTCAAATCAGGCTTTTAACAAGATTAACAAACATGTGATAATGAACTAACAATCATTAACCATAATACTACAAATATCACCCACTCGCACTAAAGTACATATCAGTTATCTCAACACATTTTATGTTAGTAAAATCGTCTTAAAACAAGATCATTCCTTCATGTAATATTATAGAGACATACTCATATCATGCAATTAATCAAACATTTAAAAAATAGATAAATGAAATAATATACACTAAAAACTCAAACACCAAATAGATAGCATAATCAAACACTCAAACACCAATTAGAAAATATAATCAAACTCATACCTCAATGTATCTCGGTGGAGGCTATCACATCTTCACAAGTGAGTAAATATTAGCACAATACATATAATATCAATATCTTAGTTGAAATTTCCATAATAATCATGTGTACGATAGAAATTCATATAAGAACAAGTTACTACCATTCGTGACTAGCCGACACACATACACTTGACCGCATTAATCAAATAACATATATCATGCATGTAACCACAACTAGAGTATAATGACAGACATGTGCATAACCTTAATGCATATAACAATCATTAACCAACATACTTGCATGCCCAACATACAAACTTGAATGATGATCTACTCTTAACCTGGGGTTGAGTGTCATAGCATAGCTATGATGATTTTATTCTCCTGCCCTATGTGAGCCAACACATTAGCATCATAATGTCATAAACTATAACAATGACATCATGCACGACAACCATAACCATGAAAATGCATGAATAACAAACACAAAGAAAACTAACAGTCATGCATGACAAAGAAATTCCACCCATCCAATCCAAGTGTTGAAGTTGGCTCTGATACCACCCTACAACACCCTCCTCCCACACTTACCCAAGCTTATGATTCCCCTAGATTAAATATGCTACTAAGAGTTACTATGATATGATTCAACTCCCTAAGTACATTTAAGGAAGTGGAATCAACGAACCAAAACTTTCTTGACTTCCCTCAGGTGCTACATGTTAAGTCCCTATATTAATAGTGTAGTCCCTTATTATGTTATTGTATCCCCCATTATTGTTATTGTTGTACCCCTGTAACCCCATATTGTTATTATTGTGCCCTTACATTATTATTGTTAGGTCGGCTAGGGTTACATTGTGGCCCCATGGACTCCTATATATAGAAAGGAGGTTTTTTCATTTGTATCATCCAAGAATTGTTCATTTATGTAATGTATTTGAGATTTCCCCCTCCAAGTGGCTGATTTATAAGGTGTTTATCTCTCTTTTCTTCTATTTTTGGAGATGGTTTCATAACATTTGGTATCAGAGCTTTGGATTCTAGGGTTTCGCTGCGCCAAACAGGTCATCATGGCCTTTTCGCTATAATTTTTTTCTACGAAGGTTCAGAAGCTGAAATTTTTAGAATGTAAAGACAAAATCCTGGGGAACATCTTCGCAAAATTTCAGATCTTGGTTCGCAATATTTTCGGAGATATGGTCTGTGCAAGTTAGGTATTTTGGAGGCTCCCAAATTTCATCTCAAAGAGGTGATCGTCGTAAAATATTCATAACTCTCTCTCTGAGCATCGGATTGGAATTATGTAAAAAGTGGCCAAAATTACACGGACAGGTTCCTATCTATAAATTTCAGAGCCGAAAAAGGAAACAGTGACATGTGGCAAGTCGTACAAGTTTGCTCTACTGAACTAGTCCATAATTAGATCATCGTACGAGATTGGGCACAACTTTGTCTTCAAGAATCCAAATCAGGTCAGACATGTTGAATTCGAAAGAAGATTCATAGGGCTAAATTAGGGACAAATTTTCGTTATTTAGGATCCAAAATCACAGAGATAATTCAGTTTCAATATCGAGATTTTCAAAAGCAAGAAAAAGGTGTGTATTTGGTTTTTAAAATTGCATAACGTTTGTTTGAAAAAGAAGTTTGAAGTGATTCCAAGGGAATATTTTAGAATTTTTATCAGTATTGGGCTCTATAATGCCTCCAAAAAATAATTCCATACCCATTAATCCCTCAGAAAGCTATACTATGATGCATGAAGAGGAAGAATTGTAGTATGAGATATCAAAATTACGGTACCAAGTGCAACAAGTTTCGATCTTACGAAGAGCAATCGAAGATGAAATAGATGGTTTAAAAGCAGAAATGGAGGCTAATTTGGATGGTTTGAAGGATCAAATAATAGCTAATATGGATGATAAATTAGTGGAAGATCACAGGGAGCATCAACAACAAGTTCTCCAACTCTCAAAGGATAACCCAACTTTGGTGCAAAATCTAATGAAACAACAGGAAGATCAACATCACATCGAAAGAAGTTATGAAGAAGTCATAGAAACAAGAACTCGAAAAGTACGATCAATTTCAGAGTATCTCAGCAAGTGGAATAACTTTCCTGTAGAATATTTCACATGGGAGGATGAGAATTTTATACAGAAGCATCAAGAAATAATCAAGCATTGAGGACAACACTTGTTTGAAGGAGAGGGGCATGTTAAGTCCCTATATTAATAGTGTAGTCCCTTATTATGTTAGTGTAGAACCCCTTATTTTTATTTTTGTACCCTTGTAACCCCCATATTGTTATTATTGTGCCCTTACATTATTATTGTTAGGTCGACTAGGGTTACATTGCGGCCCCAATAGGATTGCATTACGGCCCCATGGACTCCTTTATATAGAAAGGAGGTTTTGTAATTTGTATTGTTATAGGTCAATTTGGGCACCATTCCCAATGACCTGGTTAACTAGACATCATCTCCAGAACCAATGATCAAGGGTCTATCCTTCCTTATCATTTTAGTTGCTACATGCCCTAAGACAAGAAACAAGAAAAATCAGGCAAGACTTTCATCAAGAAAATGTTTCCAAGGTTTGAAGCTTATTATATAGCATATGACAGCTCACCAACACAAGCTCTAAGGGGCCTAAGTGTGTTGCATATGCAGGTAGCCCCATGCAAGGCTGCTCTATAAAGCACTTCTCGACATTCACAGGTGTGTTGGTCACACTGGGAGCAGAATTCTCATTGTTCCAGAATCTCGACTTGGCTAGTGCCTTCTAGAAGAGTTCACATGTGTCAAGCTTCAGATCCAAGTGTCCATTTGAAATCTACATGACTGGAAACATGTCTTGCCTATTATTGGAAAGTCATTGATTGCAAAATAACCTACAATTCATCTATAAATTGAGCACAGATCTAAGTGCTTGAGGAAGAATAATTTGAGTAGAGAAATGCTGGAGAATTTTAAATTGAGAGCTAGATTTGTGTAGCTGTTGCTGGAGATATTTATACTATGATGAGGCTTGGCAACGTTTTTGGAAGGGTCACTTCAAATCAGTCATTTGGTTGTAACCTCTCCTTCTATAATCAATGAAGAATACTGCCTATTTTTCCCTATATGCATCTATATTGGCTTTGATTTTCCATATTGCAAGATCTTAGTTGATGTGTATGGTTTATGATTTACTGATTGAGCAAAATAACTTGAATAGATATCTATATTATTGCATCTTCTGTTGTTTCAGTGTTCTTGCTTGCAGGAAGCATTTTGCGCAAACCGCTTGAATTTGAAGCTGCAACGGAAGTGACAGAAGGAGCCATTTAGAAGCGCTTGGATCACAAGTAACCTTCTAATCCTCTCTGTGTATCTATTCTTATTTAGGATAAATAGTCGTATAGTCTTTCACCTGTTGTTCTAGACTAGCACCTATATAGGGAAGCGTTATTTATCCGTAATTCGCAATTTTGGCCCAAAAAATTTGTGACTCCGCTAGGGAGAATTTCTCTAGTTCTAGTTGTTTAAGCCTCTGATTTTCTTTGTTTATCCACCCAGTAGTTGTTACTCATCAAGATTAAACTTTTTCAAAGTCAAATTTGCAAAGACAGTGAGTTAAAAAATATTGTTTTTCTTTGTATACTGCGCCCAACGCACCCTTAGACTGGACACAGGGCTTTGCAGAGCACTGTCTCCCTTCCTAGCCTGCGTTGCAGAGCACTGTCTCCCCTTGGAAACTGCGTTGACTCCTGAAGACACCAAAATTCCCTTGAATTTTCCTTTTCAATTTGCTTCAGTTTTATTTGCTGTTGTGTTTTGAAAATTTTGATCCTCAATTGACCAGTGAATCTATATACTTCTTCATCCTTTGACTGAAAATTTGTTCAATGTTGGTTTAAAAAACTTTTTCTTTATCATTGACAAGTTGATTTCAAAGTACTTTTTATGATCGCATTAAGAATCATTTGCTTTTGAAATAGGAAATTGTTGTAAAATATTCATTTCCTTGATAGGAGAAAATGTTGTTGAAGTCCTCATTTTTCCTTCAAAAAAGAAATTGTTTTTTGTATTCTTCATTTATCGAAAGTAAAAAGCATTTGAATTGTTTATTTAGTGCACCTATTTTCTTTTCTGCATTCATAACATTAAAGAAACTGAAAAGAAAAACTTGAATTTGCATTAGAATAATGTGTTTTTTGCAAAAGAACATTAGGAAATACACATTTAGTTTGTGTTCATTGATTTGTTTGCTCACAAATTATTTGATCTCTTCCCTTAGTAGCTAGGTTTTTCATTGAAAAAGCTGAAAGTGAAAGATTTTTTATCATTCTTAGCTTGCTTTTTAGGAATTTCATACACATCATCACGGTGAACCTTTGAAAGGAAAATTGTTAAGCAAGATGAACATAAAATTAATTTCAATTTACTTAACAACGCATTGGAACCATAACGATAACATTTAGAAGGTCTACGCAAGAGACATGTTCCGGCGTCGTAAAATATAGCAATTGTCGTTAACTTGTCTGAAATACATTCCGAGTGTGATACCTCACTCTACGTACATAAGTATATCATATCTCGTCCACGTACTTTCGGGTATATCGGGCGGTGTTACAGTACGATAAGTATAAACGGGTGCTCTCACTGTGCGGTTTTGCATCAGAAAGCACTAATACGGACTTGGGCCTCCATGTAACCTCGGGTATATTTGGGAGGACAAAATTTAGATGCTATCCACCCACAGTGAACCGAGTCGGCCACCTTGAAATTGTGATACACCGAACACAGCATTCAGGAATATTACCTGCCAGTACTTCTTAGTTCGCTAGGAGGTATTCTTCAGTTCACAGTTTCTTGGTAAACCCTTTTGCCTCGCATTACCCTCTTTTTGTTTATTTGTTTTTTGGTTAAAATAAATCAGTAATCATGGAAGAAAAAATTCCTATCCCCCGTCGTTCGCGTAGATTAGCTTTAAAACCACCTTTGCCTCCAGAGGTTACTTCTGGTAGGCAAAGGCGATCATGATATGTTGAATCAAGTACAATCTGTACCTCTGGTGAAACATCATATTTTAAACCAAAGTTACCTCAAATTGTTTCCACACATCCCATTTCGTCTATTTTTGTCGAAACGGAGTCTTCATAGCTACCCATAGTCACAATCCATTCAATCGCTGAGACCATACCTCCTCAACCTAACGTTGTTCAATCACAAATTGATCTATATCTCGTCTCTTCTTTGCTAGAACATATGAATCCTAAAGTCGAACAACCAGAATTTTTTCCTACCTTGGTATTCCCACAAAGTTCTGTAGCTATTGAAACTCCTATATCACACAGTCAACCATCTAAAATATATTTTGGGCCTGACAGTGAAGCTCTTCCTCCTGGTTTAATTTTGATTGAATAAATCCCACAAGATGATACACCTTTAACTCCAACCCATTTTGGGGAGTACCTTTACCTGTACCAGTATTTTCCTCAATCGTTTCCAACTGCTTTTGTTGATCCTATTCCCATTCAATCTCCCGTCGATTATTTAGGACATACATTTGGTCAAACAACCATGTCTGAACCAACATCTTCGGTTTGGACTGTTGTTCCAATTATGTCAGCTCCTACCCTCGCTACTCTGTCGATGTTCACAACCTCACCAGAGTCATATTTTCACGGTGGCCCTTCGGTCCCAACAGGTTACAAATCATTATCTGGCACTTTCTCTGGTGCATCTTCATGATGATGGTATTTTCCAATGTCATCATCTGACATTTTAACTGGTAGTCCTATCGTTAGTACTGAATGACTTGATTCATTAAATACATCATCAGGGAAATATCAAGTCGATCCTTTTGGGTCAATTCCTTTAAGTACCATATCAACTCGACTCCCAGGATTTGGAGAAAATTATTTTCCATCTTATTATCCTCTTCATGCTAGAGGGAAACCTTTGGTCACCCAATATGATAGTACTCAGTCACTTTTTGGTCAAAAAAATGTGGACATGAATGTTTGTCAATGGCAACCCACTCTGCCTATCCAACCACAAACGGTTATACACTCGTATCAACCAGTTCAACCTGTTACACCCACTTCATTACCACTTGTTAATACATCTATACCCCTGTTACAGAATCAAAATGTTGTACATCAACCTTATCAGGCGGGTCCTTCAACTCAATATCATCAAATGTTGGGTCCACAGACTCAAAATCCTTTGGTTAATTTACAACAACCTGTATCAGAAATCATTTATAGAAAAGCTGGTGTACCATTTTATGGGATGTCAGAAATGCAACTTGGTTATACATATCAACCGAATCCAAGTTATACTAATTTGGGTTATAACATTGGTGGATAGACCCCTTGGCAGCTACAGGCGCAAACGCCTCAAACTTCATTTCAACAAGTAACATATCTAGGTTTTGGTCAATAGAATCCTCAAGCATTTGCTATGCAAAACAACCCCTATCTGGGTTACCAGTAGCAGATTCTGTATGCTGGTGCTCAAAGGCCTGTTGCCCAAGAAATTCCATCTTACCCTGGCTATGCTCAACCGGACCTTAATCGACAGTTGCTTTTGTTGCAACCTTTGAATTACCAGATTTAAACCGGTTAACCAATGATCCTATAAATTATGATCCTTGGTGGTTGATGATACCTTATAAATTACCATTTGATATTCCTAAATTCAATGGAAACCCTGGAGAAGATCTTTCGACTCATGTCATGACTTATCATTTATGGTGTTCATTAAATTCCCTGAATGATGATTCTATTCGACTACATATTTTCCAGCGTACGCTTACAGGTTTGGCTGCTAAATGGTACATTGAGTTACCTAGAGCTTCTTTTGAAAATTTCACTGCCCTAGCTACTGTGCTTTTGACCCATTTCTAGTTATAGATCAGATATGAAACTAGAACGGAATTCTTAACCAACTTCAAACAAACTAATGCTAGTCACATTTCTGATCATATTCATGAGTGGCGTCGTCGTCGACAAATGGTTAAGACATTTGTTGTGGATCAGCTCCTTGCTGAATGGTTCATTAAGTCCATGTTACTGTCTATAACTGAGGATGTGGCTAAGGGTGGTGTCATCACAGAAGAGCAAGTTATTTCTTATGCCCAATATTTAGACTTGATTTATACTCAGTCTGGCACGCTCTATGAAAAAATTCCTAATGTGTCGCGATCTAATTTCAATGTTCCTCCTCAAATAAAGGACTCTCATGTTGGAGACGTCTTGATAGGCACTGCAAACACACACCACACTACTGCATCTGATCTTGCTCCTACTTCCGAAATTAACGTCGTGTCATTTGACAAAGTAAAAAGTGATAAGCAACTAGGAAGTAAGAAAAATGGGAAACCAAAGAAAAATCAAACTTCTAACTCGCAGGAAAGATCATCTGATCAACTGTCTGGACCATAGAAACCTCGTTATCCATGTATAATTTGTAACGAGGAACATTTTTTTAGGGATTTTCCTCACCGTGCTGAAGTCTCAAAAATCATTAAGACTTCTCATGCATCAGCTGTGTTGACAGACCCATTTCCAAAGCCAGACACTAATTTGGTTGCTATGGATCCAGATTCTAGTTCTGAAGTGTTAATGTTATCCACCAAAAAACCTTCACAAGATATCTTGGTGTCAACGCGTAATAAAGACTATGGTAGTCCAACCACTGATCAAACTACTACCTCGACAACGAATCCATCTACTGAATCATTACCACCTACTATTATTCCTGAATTGACAATTAAGTAACCAAAGGGAGTAATTCATAAATCGACATATAATCCTCAAGAAAGAGCTGCACAAAATTATAATATAGTTGAAGATTTGGCTCAATCCCCTTCAGCTATGTCTGCTCTTGAGGTATTGCAAAATTGTCCCTCCCAAAAGCAAGCTTTATTGGTGGCCATTGGTGGAATTGATCCTACTGATTCTAATCTTGTTGTCTTTAATCATACGGGCTATGTACCACAACTACCAGTAGAATTGGCATTCTCCATACAATTAAATGTTCTCAATCACCTTGTTCGTCGCATTATTATTGATGAGGGAGCATCTACGTGAATTATGTCTCTAAACTATTGGAAGTCACTTGGCTCGCCATGATTATCACAATCATCAACGACGTTGAAGGCTTTTGATGGAAGAACATATAAACCTTTTGATATTATCAATAACTTGGATGTTGAAATAGGGGTAAAAACAATGAATATTGATGTCGAGGTTGTTGGTGGACCCCTTGACTATAATATTTTACTTGGAAGACCATGGGTATATGCAATGACTACCATTGTTTCTACATACTTTAGAATGATTTCCTTTACAAATAAAGGTACAATCATAGTCATTAATCAATTATCCTTTTTTTCCTTCTCTTCGCAAGTAACTAGAAGCATTCTGTTTGTTCACTTACCCCAACTAGAAATTCAGAACATTGGCGTAGGACTCTTAAAGGATTCCACTCTTATGGGAACCTTTTCATTATCACCGCCTGCGACGTCGGCAGAAATTGCAAATATAGAGACCTGCTACGTGATCTCTTCCACTCTATCTGGCTTAAGGGAGAGTACGGGTGATTCTAATATTTCTACGTTGGATGATTTTTTACCACCCAACCCTATTGAGATGGCATAGCAATCAATCTATTTGGCTTGGGCGGCAAATCCGAAATCAGTGTCGATGAGTGTTTGGGTTGATCGTTCCTTAGATTTTGGTACTCCATCTGATCCATTTTCCTCAAAATTTTTGACAGATGAAAATATTTTGGAAGCTATGATGTCAGAAGGAGAACCATGGGAAGATTATCATCATAGTTCCCATCTTCCTGATTATGAGAAAACAGTCTCAGTGAACTATATCACCCATCCATCAAAAATTTCTTTTCGAATTCTTTACCGATTAATGAAATCGATTCCAAGAGAAATTTATCAAATATTGAAGAAACCATTTCTATCGATATTTCGACCAAACCAGGCATTGCAGAAAATATTCATGTCACTGTATCTTGTTCTCCATCAGAACTTGATTCATATCACTCTCTTTTTCGTGAATTTCATGACGTATTTTCCTGGTCTTACGAGGAAATGCCAAGCATAGATACTAGTATAGTTGAACACACTATTAATATGTATCCTGATGTCAAACTAGTGCGTCAACGGCTTCATCCTATTGATCCAAAGAAATCCACTGCCATCAAAGCAGAAGTTGAAAAACTTTTGTGCTCTGGTTTTATTTACCCTGTTTCACTAACTGAGTGGGTTTCCAATATCATTCCTATTATAAAAAAATAAGGAACCATTAGAGTGTGGATTGATTATCAGGATGTAAATCATGCTTGTCCAAAAGACAACTATCCTACTCCCTTTATCAACCAGATTATTGACGGTTGTGCTGGATGCGAAATATTCTCGTTCATGGATGGATTTTCTGGCTACAATAAAATCAATATCCGCCCAGATGACCAACATAAGACAACATTCATTTGTCCCTGGGGCACATTCACATATAGGAAACTTCTGTTTGGTTTAAAGAACACTGGGGCAACTTTTCAGAGAGCAATGGATTATGCTTTCGACAACATCAAGCTCATTGTTCAACCATTTCTAGATGATTTACCAGCGCATTCATGAAATCAGACTGATCACCCGATGCATTTGAGAGCCATTTTCTTACGCTGTCGACACTACAAAATACGCCTCAATCCACAAAAATGTGTGTTTTGTGTTGGTTTTGGTCGATTGCTCAGATTCGTAGTCTCAAAATAAGGAATTCGAATAGATCCACTGAAGGTATAGGCCATTCTTGATTTTCCTGCACCATCAAACTTACTTCAGATATAGAAACTTCAAGGAAAGGCTAACTTCCTGAGAAGATTCATTCCAAACTACGTCGAAATGGCTAAAGGATTTACTCGATTATGGAAAAAGGGGGTTCCCTTCCATTGGGACCAAGTTGTGCAATCTTCTTTTGATGTTGTCAAGGGCACTCTTGTCCGAGCGTCATTAATGTATCCTCCTAATTATCAAAATTTTTATTTCCTATATATCGTTGCGGCTGAAACGACCATCACTATGATTTTGGTCCAAGTAGAAGATGGAATTGACCATCCGATCTATTATTCGAGTCATAATCTCAATGATACGGAGGTTAAGTACTCATCTATGGAAAAGCTTGCCTTGACAACTATTCAAGCTCTCCAAATATTTTGCCATTATATCCTGCTCCGAAAAACAACAATAGTTTTGGATTGCAACCCCATGACTTATATCTTATCACGTCAATTGCTGGGGGAAAATATTCAAAATGGATTGTCATTTTGCAGGAATTTGATTTGGAATTCATCAAATCCAAGTCAAATAAGTATTTAGTTTTGGCTGAGCTTCTTTGTGACCTTCCCTCTGATAGTACTGCTACTACGTCGGAACCATCTATTCCAGACAAGTCTCTGTTTTTGATCGGATCATTTGATCCTTGCTATGGGGATTTCATCATTTATCTCCAAACCAAAACTTTTTGACCTAATACCTTTCGCTCTGAACAATGACGTATTCGATACCAAGCAAAATATTACCTGATCGTCGGCAATACACTTTATCGTCGTGGTGTCGATACCATTTTAAGGAGGTGCCTCATGCATGAGGAGGTTGAAAATGTATGAAATGATTTTCATGCTAGGGCTTGTGTTGGACACTTATGTAGATATGCTGCTGTGCAAAAGATACTTTGCGCTAGTTACTTTTGGCCTACTATTTTTCAAGATTGCATCCTCGCAGTCAGAAGTTGTCATGCTTGCCAGATTTTTTATCGTAAAATCCAGAAACTGCCAGCGCCAATGCATCCTGTTGTCTCTGCTGGACCATTTATGAAATGGGGTATTTCCTTCATGACTTGTAACCCTCCTTTGTTTGGGGGGCATGGTTATATTATTGTCTTAGTCGACTGTTTTACCAAATAGGCCGAAGCGATGCTTACATTCAATAACATAGGACAAACAACTGCATTTTTTTCTTCAACCACGTTATTGCATGGTTTGGGGTCCCACAGGCTATAGTTACGAATCATGGGAAGCATTTACGCAACCATGTGATGTCTGAATTGACTACCAAGTTAGGATTGTCGCATGATAATTATACTCCTTATTATCCACAATCAAATGGACAAGTTGAGGCTATTAACAATATTCTTAAATGAATGCTTCAACGAATGATAGGAGTCTGTAAAAGGAACTGGAATTTGATCCTATACTCCGCTTTGTGGGCGTATCGAACCTTGGTGAGAAACGCAACCAGATTTACTCCTTTTAAATTGGTGTATGGTCTGGAAGCTATCTTACCAATCCAATGCGATGTCATCGTTAAAACTCGCGATATACTTGTTATCTGACACCTCAAAAGAAGAAGCGTGTCTCCTTAACCTCATCCATCTTGATGAAACGCATTGTGAAGCCCAATTGGCCAACGAGGCACATAAGAGACGTATAAAGGCACAATATGACAAAAAATTCTAGCCTCACATCTACTCAGAGGGTGACTTGGTCCTTCTTTACGATCAAGAACCTGATGTAATAGGTACAGGGAAATTCAAGCCATTGTGGCATGTCCCCTATATTGTCAAAAGAGTTCTTGCTAAGGGTGCCTATGAATTAGTTGATTATGATGGGATTCCATTGGCACAAACTAGAAATGGGTTGTATCTCAAACGTTACTATGCTTAATCATGAGCTTAGTAATTTTTTTATTATATTGTATATATGTTTTTTATTTGCATTCAATATATTAATTTGTTTTTAGAGTTTTCTTGAAGTTAGTAATCCGCTTTACATTTTATCGTAGATGTCTAAATCTTCGGAACCATTTGTTGGATATGTTGATGGTGCTAGCCATAGTACGCAGAATCTATCCTCTGCAGCTGTTGTGGAGGTAAATCCCCTCTGCGGACAGAGGTGATCCCTACTAGCCCAAACCGGGTCTAGCAACAATCGTTCACACTATAGTGCAGGTTCCTAATTGGAAATAAACCAACTAGCGATGAAGGCTTACTTGGAATCCAATGCTGTCGCTCATAGAGAAAGTAGCGCTCCCGTTCCTTAGCTCTGGCAGATCACAATCCTCACAATCTCCGTGATCGGACACCTGCACATGCAAGAAACAAAACAAACATAAGCGTAAAATCTAGTGTATGCAACTATATGTCTGTCAGAGAAGACATAACTCATTATCATAATCAACAACAAGAGTGGAACCATAACCAATAGTCGTTTATCATTAATCAATCAAAGGAAGAATACAACCATAGCTCTGACGCTGAATTCTCCTTCGGAGGGTCGTCAGCAGAACGTGTCTCGATAAATCCTGTCAGGGATGGGACAAGCCTCTCTCTCCGGATGTCTCGACAATAATCTCCTTGCTTGGATTTGGCCTTAAGGGAATGGGTCAAGGCTCTTGTAGCATTAGGCTCTTGGGAACTTGGAGACTAGCTTGCAAAGGGAATGAGCAAGCTTTTATAGATGGAGGAAGGGGAGTTGGGATCCCTATAATCATGGGATTGGCCCTATCCTCAAGGAAGCTTCCATGAGAGGTGGCAAACCACTTCCTCTACATGGAGATCTAGAGCCAAACCACCCAAATTGAATTAGATACCAGTTTATGAATTGGTTAGGACGAAACTTCCACCATTTATTTTTAAAAAACACTCCTTAAAATGGCCCACGCGAGTGTGACTCTGAGACAGAGCGCCAATTGGCGCGCCCTATTTGAAGGATTTCCCCCATTGGCATGGGTACTGAACTTTCTTCCCGCGCCAATGCAAAATGGGGTGTTTTTAGGATTTTTCACAAGGAGTTGTCTTCAGGGCAATGAAAGCTCATGTTCAGAGGGATGTCATGAATGTGCTTCAAGTCATGTCACCGGCCACAGTGTCACCATTAAATTAGCCCTCAAATTGTGTGATGGGGAATTGCAGGATGGTGAAAAAATTTTTGTGTGCACATGCCCCCTAAAGCATGAGGCCCGAAAGAAAGAGAGGGGTGAAATGCTTTACGAGAACGTGTCCAACTGAAAACACCGCCGTCGGAAAACCTGCATAGAGAAGTACAACTGATATCTCAAATACATGATGTATATGTGGTATGGGTGCAGCCATCCATAACAGAGTATGTAGTAAACCAGATCCGAGGCATGGACGCAACCATCCAGTGAGGATTGATAAATAAACTCAGGTATGGTCACAGCCATCCAATCAGCGAGTCATGTGACTAATCATAATAATCCACAAAATCACATCCTAGATTATAACAGATAGGAATCCAGGGTCTTGCGCTCCATCTCGACCTGAACAGTGTACAAGTTCAGGCATGTGAATATGTGAGCTAAATTCGAACATGCAAGAACATCGTCTGATTACCAGCCAATGATGAAAGCTGTTAACAAACGTGAGAGGTACCACCAATAATGACAATGGTCCTCAAGGTATTATAGGTACAATCTACGGCATGTGAATCAATGAGCTGGCGTCGAACACCCGTAGAATCACTGGATAGGAGGCCAATGATGAAAACCTCATGTCGAATGCGAAAAACCTGCCATTGAGGCATGCAGGTTCCAAGGTACCAGAAGGGAGTCTCTAGATCAGCTTCCCGGATAATGAGCTGAAGTCGACAGGAAGTGACCTTGATCGAAGGTGGGCCATAGGGTTTCCCACATCATCGACGCGAGACAGAGGAACATAATGTTTTTTTGAATCACGATCAGATGAGAATCAAAGGAAGGTTGGAGTTTGCAGAGGTCAACTTCTCTTGAACATATAAATGGCACAACAGTGGATCTGGCAGTATTTGACATCAAAAGATCAACGGTCATGATGACAAGGCAATGAGCAGATGAAAGGTCAAAAAGGATCACCCAAACCCATGGAGGCAAGTGGAAAAAATGAGATGAGATATCCCCAACCCGACACGAATGCAGACAAGTGCCATGTTCAAGAGCGACATACTGCCGACACGACAATGATGTTGGTTCCATTTTCCCCACCATTTTTTGCGAGTACCTCTTTATTTTTACACAAGCTTGAAGAGGATACCATATGCTTGCCGTATAAGCCCATCCTAGTACATTTAACGAGCCCTAGGAAGGAGAGACTCGAATACCGTCATTACGTCTGAATCCAATGTCATCAGGGTTTAATGAGTCTGACAAAGGAAGAACTCGATGTCTTTTGATGTTTAGAGAGTTTGAAAAGACAGCGGAAAAGTAAACTCCAATGGTCCCTTTTCGTAAATAGTTTCTCAAATCCGAAAAGGTAGAAAACTTTGTCTGAGAAAACCTCCTAGTCGCGATAGGCTAGGGTATTCCTTTTTCGTAAATAATCTATCCCAGCCCAAAAAAGGGGTAAACGTATACTAGGTAGATGTCGTTTCGTAGCCACTTTAACGAGATTGAAACGACAAGGGCCTCGGCAATCTTTTCATGTTTAGAGAGTCAGAAAAGAGCTAAAATATGACTCCTCCTGGAGGAACGAGTGGTATAAAGGGTAGCAACTGGTTCCGGTAATGGTGGAACTGCTCAAAACAAGTAAAGGTTAAGAGGCTAGCTAACAAGACCACTCATCGCAACGGTTCCTCAGGAACGGGTAAGACAACCAAGTGAAGGCATATGATCAGCCAAGCAGATAGTGACGATGGAGTGAGAAAACCAAGGCTCATCTGCAAAACAGGCTATAAAATGGCAATCACAAGAGGTAAAATCTAAGGTTTCATTTTTTACACAAGCTTGAAATCGTGAAACTCTGCTTGAAGTTGGTTTCATTTTTACACAAGCTTGAAACAAAGATAAACTTTGCTTGAAACCGGTTTCATTTTTACACAAGCTTGAAACGGAAATAAACTATGCTTGAAAAAGTAAGCATGCCCCCAGCATGGTGACTCAATTCGAGGTACATGCCCCCCAAGCTTCATTCCATATGAAAGGCAGATGGAGTGAAGGTTCAAGTTACGATATCAAGAGACTCGACTGGTATTTTACGAGAACTTATGAAAGACTCGAATTGAACGGGAACGTGTTTCATTATTTTAACGAGGTTGACACATTAAAAGAACTATCCTCGTGACACCTTGTTTCATGGTTTAAGGAGCTTGGCACAAGATAAGGAACTCTGCTCTGACAACCTTGTTTCATTTTTTAAGGAGCTTGACACTAGGAAAAATAACTCGTCTGACAGAGGAGGGCAAGGTTTTTTAAGGAGCTTGACACAAGGAAAAGAACTGTGCTCCGACAGACCTTGTTTCATTTTTTAAGGAGCTTGACACAAGACAAGGAACTCTGCTCCGACAAACCTTGTTTCATTTTTTAAGGAGCTTGACACAAGACAAGGAACTATGCTCCGACGACCTTGTTTCATTTTTTAAGGAGCTTGACACAAGACAAGGAAATCTGCTCCGACGACCTCATCATAATGAACAAGAAGTCATCGCTTCCAAGAGTTCCACTCCCGATGGAAGCAAAACATCTAGGAAATCAGGACCCAATGCCCCCAGCACCTGATGCACAATGGCACAATCACTGGGTACAGGCACGGGGCAGGTAGCCACATAGTTGACCTGCGGTGGGGCAGATACAACGGGTGGATAAAAACTAGGAAGGGATGATGGTGGGCCAGCTGCCATATCAGGACCAAAGAACGAAAGTTGATCAATGGTCAGGATCCGTCCTTCATGCGGAAAACAAACCACACGAAAAAGGGAGGAGACAAGAGCTCCCATGGCATAGGTGAAATCGTGCCCCAAGAGCAGATTAAAATCCAAGGGGCCTGGAACAACCATCATGTCCATATGGATGGTTTTACCTCCCAAAGTAACAGGTAACCTTGGAAGGATCCCAAATGGTTGACTCATTCTTCTGTTAAATACCAACAGATTCTGCGTAACAGACACAAGCGGAGGCGAACCAAAATCTTTCCAAGTAGTTGAGGATAGAAAACTAAGAGACATGCCTTCGTCTATAATGGTGCTAAGTACGACCAGACCAAAAGCCTGTATTGTGATCTCGAAAGGCACATAAGATGGAAGGCGGTATCCTGTAAATCAATTCCAATCAAAGGAAGCGACTAAAATACTCGTAGGGGTTACCATTGAATTAAGATGGTCTTCCCTTGGTGTTATGGAAGAAGAAGGAGCATCCTCCATGACCTCCATCTCGAAGGTGGGAGGGAAATCCTCTAGGACCTCCATCACGGGAGGCAGAGGAGCTGCTTCTTGAGATATAGGGACTGGAGAATATTTCTCCAAGTCCAAGGAATCTGAAGAAAAAAGAAGAACCTGAGGGATGTGAGATCCACTCTGAATGGAGAAGACCTGGTGCACCGCAGACGGGGCTAGCTCAACCGATCCCACGACTAATGGTTGGTTGGGAATGGATTCATGAATTTGAATTTTCGAGGGAGCGGGATTGACCAAGGATGACTCTTGACCAATCATGGCATCAGCTGGTGGAGGACTCAAAGAAAGTTGTTTGTAACCAGCAAGAAGGCATGGTGTAGAAACAGTCGGGTTGTCCAACACTCGCTTGGCTTCATCCATATAAGGACAAAGGTGAATGTCATGGTTCCCTTCACACAACTTACAGGGATTGTTAATCTTACCCTGCTTCTTAGGAGCCTTACCAACACTAGTTGAAAACTTGCCCCCAACTTGACTCCCGGAAGCCAAAGGAAATGGCGGACAACCACTGGACCATTCTTCAAGCACCTTGGGAATGCCAGGGTAGTCTCGAAGAAGATGGTCTCCTATGCACAACATGCAAGGGAACTTGACTTTCTGAGGTTGGAAGGTTTATTAATAGAAGACTTCTTAGAAAATAGGGCTCTTAGATAGCTATCCTCTCCTTTATCTAACTTCTTCTTCTTTGTCTTCTTCTTCTTCTTCTTAGCCACCTGGTTACTCGAATCCAAACTTTCACCAGGAAAAGTAGAGGAGGAGGATGCAGAAACAGGCGAAGAAGGGGAGAAGTCCACCTTGGAATCAACATGATGTTGCTCAGGCGGAGGAACTAACTGAATAGTAGCCGGGACATTCGGGACCACAGAGGTTGAAAACAACCAAACATGCAACCCAACAGTTAACCCAGGAAGGGACAACGTTGCCACATAAAGGGTGCCAACATTTCCAAAAGGAGGAAAAGGAACAGGATTCCCATCGGAGGGGATTCCTTGGTTGGTGAACTCGGGAAAATCTTGCCCTCATCAACAACTCAAAACGCACACGGGCTGAAAAAACCAAGGCAGCCACAATCAAATGGCCAACAATCTAATTCTAACAGGGCGTGTGATCGCGAAGGATTATTTACCACATTGAAACTTAGAAACTTCACCGTTTCATGTTTTAAGAGTCGGAGAATCTGATGAAAGGTGTAGACTTCATTCTTTCGCTTTTGAAGCTAGCGGAAAGGAAAGCGCTTGGTGATCCTTTCAAATTTAAAGAGTCAGAAAAGATCAAATGACTACTCAGGAATACTAGGCAAAGGGTGTACCAAATAACTGTGAACTGCAATATACACCTTGGTTTCAAAATGAAAGAGAAATCAATGAAGGACTTAACGTACGTGCATTAAATCTCCCCAAATGCTGTGTCCAGTGTATCACGGGTATAGGGCGGCAGACTCGGCTTCCTATGGATAAAGGATAGAAACCTAGTGGGGTCTCCCTTTATATACTCGATGGTACGGGGAGCACAAGTCCGTACTAGTGCTGTCTAAAGCCAAGAGGCAAACGACAGCTACTAGGTTTAAAGACGCTGGAACACGTCTCTAGCCTAGACCTCTAAATGTTGCGTTAATGTTTCAATTCTACCTTTAGGTAAATTGAGTAAATTTTATGGTTGATCTTCATTATGTTTCAGTTTCAAGGCCCTACCGTATGTCGTATGACAATCTCTTGTATGCAGCTATATGAGAAAAGAAAACTTTCAATTCGATGAATGCTATCTAGTTAAGGGAAGAGCTTCAAACAATGATGCAACAAACAACAACACTGCAAACGAATTCTTTTCCAAACTAGATGATTTTCACTATCCCAAAGTATTCTAAAACATTCAACGAAGCGAATTATGCAATGTAATCTATGCAAAATCCTCTTTTCCGAAAACTTTGCAATTGTAATCTATGCACAATTTCCTTTTTCTTTTCAAATGATAAGAATGCACTCAATGCATTTTTCAATGAAATGAGAATCTACTCAATGCATGCTTTCAGTGAAAGAGAATGCACTCAAAGCGACTTTTAGCTTTCAATCATTAAACAATGTGATCTAAGTTCAATGATAAATCTCAAAAATACTTTTCGATGCAATGTGATCTAATGCATTTTAACGAAAAGAAAACTATGAGACGAAAACTAAAAGAATGCAAATCTCCTTAATGAAGGATGAAGGCAAAAGAGATGTAAACAAACACTAAGAATGCAATCGTTGCTTCAAACACTTTGTCACGAAATACCTCAAAAGGCGACAAGCAATATGAGGTCAAACACAAAGAGGACTTCCAAATCAAGAGATCAAAACAAGGCATTCATTCCCTTTTACATCAAACAACCATGGAAATAAGACATTTCAAACAATGAGAAATGTAATCTATGCTCATACAGTGAAAATACCGGAAGGGAAAGACACACTCCTGGAGGATTTTTAGGAAAAAATAACAATTTTCACACACTCGAAATTGGCCCGACTTGTACATCGACAACTAGCGCCAACCGGCGTGACTTGCTCACTGGCGTGACTTGCTCACCGAAAACTAGTGCCACGTGAAAATTGGCGCGGGTTGCTAACCGACAACAAGCACCAACGCCCCCTCGAAAACAAAACAAAGAATTTCTCCCAACCAAGACCAAACACTCACCACTCGCTGCATCCAAAACAAAACCCGTGTACAGCACCGACCAAAAGAAGCCCCCGAACAAGGGGAACCCTATCACCTATAGGAAATGGCGTGACCGTATGGCGACCGCGATATTAAAAGGAATGGAGCGGACCCCATAAACTGGCAACTCGCGCCAACTGGCGCGACTGTCAGGGCAAAACTCGCGCCAATCAAGCCAACCATGAAAAGGTGAAAATTCGGAAAAACAGAGGTCAGATTTGATCCTCTGGAAGCCAAACAAAAGCCAAACACATGAAAAGAGCCAGCCAAAAGAGATGACCAAGCAAGCAAGGCCAAGAATTGACCAAAAAGACAAGACAACAGTCCAAGTCGTTCAGTTCATAAACTAAACTAGAGATTGACTGAAGCATCGTTGATCTACTTCGCTAATGCAGAGCAAAAGCGTTTCGAAGGCTATCTGGCTGTACTTCAGGCTCCCTCTATAGCTTATAAAATAAACAACAAAAAGCCATATGATACCCCCGGGAGTCGCCAAATTTTTGTGGAGGTAAATCTCCTCTGCGGACAGAGGCGATCCCTACTAGCCCAGACCAGGTCTAGCAACAATCGTTCACGCTATAGTGCAGGTTCCTAATTGCATATAAACCAAATAGCGATGAAGGCTTACCTGGAATCCAATGATGTCGCTCGTAGAGAAATTAGCGCTCCCGTTCCTTTGCTCCGGAAGATCATAATCCTCACGATCTCCGTGATCAGACAACTGCACATGCAAGAAACAAAACAAACGCAAGCATAAAATCCAGTATATGCAACTATATGTCAGTCAGAGAAGACATAACTCATGATCATTATCAAGAACAAGAGTGGAACCATAACCAATAGTCGCTTATCTTTAATTAATCAAAAGAAGAATACAACCATAGCTCTGACGTTGAATTCCCCTTCGAAGGGTCGTCAGCAGAACGCGTCTCGATAAAGCCTGTCAGGGATGGGACAAACCTCTCTCTTTGGATGTCTCGACAATGATCTCCTTGCTTGGATTTGGCCTTAAGGGAATGGATCAAAGCTCTTGCAGCATTAGGCTCTTGGGAACTTAGAGACTAGCTTGCAAATGAGATGAGCAAGCTTTTATAGATGGAGGAAGGGGAGTTGGGATCCCTATAATCATGGGATTGGCCCTATCCTTAAGGAAGCTTCCATGAGAGGTGGCAAACCACTTCCTCTACATGGAGATCCGGAGCCAAACCTCCCAACTTAAATTAGATACCAGTTTATGGATCAGTTAGGACGAAAATTCCTCCATTTATTTTTAAAAAACACTCCTTAAAATGGCTGGGGCGAGTGCGACTCTGGGACAGAGCGCCAATTG